>CM055273.1:63003080-63487045 GCA_029237695.1 Conchocele bisecta | reverse complement strand
TTATTTTAACTGCGCCTCACGGTTACGGAAAGTAGTTCGGCATGGGAGCTTACTGGGATATAAATTTTGGACAGAGACTTGCTACGGGCCAATCAAATGTTAGGGAATTGTGTAAATATTTTTGTGCTGGAATTATTTGCAGATAATGACCATGTGCACATTCACAGAGCCAGTATGGATATTTCCCTTGACCACATGCCAAACATATGCACATTCTGATCTGGGGCTACACTGATTGCACCAATCATAAGGTTGCTTTTGCAGCAACCCAATTGATTTGTAACAATGTGGAAACATCTGCATTACATAGTGGTATTTGGTTGAAAGGCCACATATGAGACACGCCATGTGATTTTGTACCTAAGAACATGTGACATAGGAACAAAAAAAGTGAAAGTAAATGGGTTTAACGTCCCAGCAACAGCTACGGTCATACAGAGATGGGACCACAGTTTAAAGTCTCATTCGACAGACCAGTGGGATGGAAATACTATTAAAGTATTTTTGATGCCCAAGGCGAGGTTCGAACCCACAACCTCCGGATTGGAAGTGTGACATATGCAAAATATTTACAGAATTTATTTACCATAAATAACGTCGAACCTTGACAAAAGTTTGTTTGTTACAAGTAGTGTGGGTGCTGCATTAAACCTTTCAACACTAGAGACCTCTTTCCTAATATTTGCAAACAGTGTAGATCATGAGAGCCGACTCGTAATGACCCGACTCATCAAGATCTGCACCAGTTGAAGATATTTTTTTTAATTGTTACAAAATGACACCATTTTCTGTATAATGAAACAGTCTTAAACATAACATGAAATAGTCCATACCAGTTACTTGGGGGTGAAAGGGTTAACCGAATGGCAAACAGTGCAGACCGTGTTCAGTAGCATATTTCATCAAAATTGCAAAGTATACTTTTCAAGCAAAGTACACTTTGAGGGAGAAATCATTTATTTTTCCCGAAATACATTTTTTCATATACAGCAATGACTGCATATATTCGATGATTAAAAGTATGCAGAATTATTATACTGAATTTATTACATTATCACAGCCAAAATGGCTGTGATAATGTAATAAATTTAGTATAATAAAAATTAATAAATTTAACATAAAATTGTATACTTTGCAATAAGTATACTTTGCAATGTTCGTGAAATAGGCTACAGATGTGCAGGCTATCCAAGCTAGCTTGTCTAGGTCTACACTGGTCACAAAAGACTCTCCAGCCACACAATAAGGACTAACCGTATGGATTTGCATTGATGTTGGTCCCGATCAGCTCGGCGGTGTGACCCTCTAGATCTGCCAGCCTGGCTGTCTGTATATACAGGTTGTCTGTACACTCGTCTTCTCTGTATATAAATGAGCAACACACTGTGACAAGCCATCGCATACAATAACCCAAATATTCTGTCTGTAACGCAGGGTGACTTACAGTCACCCTGCGTTACAGACAGAAAATTTGTGTTTGGCAGAAGGGCTAATTGAGCTTCTGAACAGTATAGCTCCTGATGAGACAGAAGGGTCATGCAGCCTGATACAGCGTGAAGTTTAGCTAGAGGAATCGGAAATGTTTCATCAACTCAATAGTGGACAGTGTAGGCCCTGATCAGACCATGCAGCTACACTGTCACAATATCAATAAGCCCATATTTCTCATGGTGCAACATATTTACAAATATGCATACGTCAAGTAATATGAAAGTTATAGCAGGATGAGGAAGCTTGTACAAAGTTTTTGGCGCAAAAAAAATGGCTAAGTGTTTCAGCAAAAATTTGATGGTAAAAAAGGTCAAGGTCATGTGAATTGGCGGCATGAGTGTGTTTCTAATGCTTACATGTATCACGTGTCCAAATATTGAAGCAATCCGTAAAGTGGTATTAAAGTTATAGCATGATGACGAAGCTTGTACAAGATTTTCGACATTTCGGACGACGACTATAGTCGCGCCTTCTGTTGAAGCACGCGACAAGTAATATTAAAGTTGTATCATCACGAAGAAACTTGTACAAACTTTTTGACATTTGTTGATGTGGACGACGACGACAACAATGCAAATGATGACGACGACAGAAAAAGTGGCGACTAAAGCCCTCTGCTTTAGCAGGCACAACAAAAACTGGCAAAATGAAAGATGTGTACAGACCTGAGAATGAGGGCGAGTCCATTTGTGAGATCGACGGTGGACAGATGCCAGCAGTACTGACGTGATGCTGGTGACACCGGTACCCAGCCTGGGGTGTGTCCGATGTCATCAGGCACCGGGGAACCGTCCACCAGTTCCACACCAGAGGCCGGAATCCAGCACGGAGGTGTTTCCTATAAATAGTGTTTCCATGTTTTACCCGGAATGGAAAGTCATTGAGTCAACGTTAGTCGACTAACGCTGTTGAGTCGACTTGCTGTTAATTTCACTAAATATGGCTGTGACTGGGAAACTCTGCAAGCAGTATAGATCTAGATCAGCTTCCACATCCACACTAAGAAAGTGACATTGACCTTGGGTTTAGCGGGGGCCCAAAGATTGTGGATTTGCCACAGCAAGATAGAGGATCATCAGACGATTTACTGGAGCGTTAATTAAGATATTGACCACACTAAGTATGTGACCTTGACATTGGGTTTAGCTGTGGCCCGAGGATTTGTCACATGCTTGGAAACTTGTGGGATATAAATAGTTCACAAAAGCCAGACAATTTATTATAGATTTTATATAATGCATAATGTAATTTATTTATGCAAATATCATGACTATGTCTTGGAATTTCATTAGAATTAAGTCTGGGGGACACAATTCTAATGAACTTCCAAGATATATTTACAGAGGGAAATAAGAAAAATGCTCCTAATTTGTTGCCTATTAATTTCATCGTTAGCATACAAAAAGTTATTGGCTGGAACTGATGCTCAAAGAATGAAATCACGTTCAAGCCACTATTCACTGTGAGGTTTCACCCGTAAACAACCTCCGTCTCTGGCAAACATACAACACCTTAAAGTCTTTATTAAGGTCCCAGGGGAACTTTGTGGTGCGTGGCCCCTCCACGGCCCCTCGCTTCATTTGTTGGATCTGCCACTTCCTGAACCTCCGCTCGGCCCCCTTGTTGGGTTTGCGATCCAGTCGTGCCCATAACCAAGGAGTATCTACATGTATGAACATTACTGTTTTTTATAGGATCTTACAATAATTCCAGCACAAAAATATTTACACAATTCCCTAACATTTGATTGGTCCGTAGCAAGTCTCTGTCCAAAATTTTTATATCCCAGTAAATCTTAAGAAAACGGAAAATAAACACATTTTCTTGATGAATTTATTTCAAATGCTGGAATTATAAGGAATGAATGGCCTTTTTGTGGAATTTATCGGGGATATATACTTGGAAAAGTCGCGGGAATACTGGACGAGGCCTTCCGGCCTTCGTCCAGTATTCCCGCGACTTTTCCAAGTTTATACCCCGATAAATTCCACAAAAAGGCCATTCATTCCTATAATATTTGCAACAATTGAAGATTATGCTTACATATTCACATATGAGACGTGTGATGTGATGTTGTACCTAAGAACATGTGTGATATCTCATGAAACATATCGATGGTCTAGTAACATACGACCTTATGTTACTAGACCATAGATATTTACAAAATGATGAAAATCTACAATATCTTTCCGTAAATGACGTTGAAAGTTGACAAAAGTTTCATAGAAATGCGAAATTGTTTGAGAAGTAGACACAGACAAGAGCCACCAAGTTTCTCAGTTGGGATATGTGATGTACCAGCAGTGTGGGACTAGTCAAATAAATACAACGCTAACCGCTATGTACGATGTTACTTCGCTAAGCGAAGGGAGCGACATAGTAAGCGGATTGAAACCGTGGAATACCTTGCTCTAGTGTGGGACATACCTGTCATCTGTGGGTCTATATATGTCTATAAATGTGGCTGTGACTTGAGAAATAGGGCTTATGGGATTTGTGACCAGTGTAGCTCCTGATATAATAACACCCTCCGTCACAGCCGCGTATGAGTGTATTCGCATGTATGAAATGATTACCTTCAAACTTTGAGAAGTAGACACAGGTGCCATCGAGTTTCTCAGTTGCCCTGGCAGTGTGTATATCACTCGCCAGTGCTCTCTGTTTGATTGTGTCCGATGCAGTTACCTGCAATAACAATACAGGTATAGTCAGGATCGAATGTAGGACAAAACCCCCTTGCACAAAACCCTCTTCGCCTGAAAATGTATACAGGGTGGATTTGGAAAGGTGGACATGTATGCTTTTTATAACACAAAACACCCTTGATGAGTTTTACAGTCGTTTCTGTCAAAATGTTCCGGGTTTATACGTGTACAAAGTGTTGTGCATTGTGTATCCGTGGAGTTTCCGTTAGTTGCGTTTCAAACCGTGTGTCGTCTACGTGTAATACGTTTTCGGCCATGCGTTGCGTTTCCCCACTCTTTCTTGCGCATGCGCGAAAGTTGAACAAACCGTGTTCAACGCATTGAGTTTCAAAAGCGTGTAATCCGTGTACAACGGTTGTAAACGTATACAACGGTTGTAAACAACGCATTGAGTTTCAAAAGCGTGTAATCTGTGTACAACGATTGTAAACGTATACAACGGTTGTAAACAACGCATTGAGTTTCAAAAGCGTGTAATCCGTGTACAATGGTTGTAAACGTATACAACGCTAAGTTAAACCGTTTAAACGGTTTAACGCTTTCTTTGACGAACGGTTACACGCTTCTACATGTACACAGCACCGTACAGATGAAACTGTGTTATACGTATAACACATTTCTACGGGTTTGAACGCATTACATGTTTTGGTATGCCAACCGTGTATCGCGTAGAATGGGACTAAACAAGGCCACCTCGAAGCGATTGGGGCCGAACAGGTATTCGCGTTAAAACGTGTAACTGTTGTACACGTTTCAACGCTTTCATATAGCTACACGCTTCCAGGTAAAGGTTGTTGTACACGTTACAACGCTTCCAGGACAACGCTTTCACCTCGCTACATATGTATACGCCAAAGCGTGTTATACGCCTTGAAGCTAAACGTATTACACGCTTTAAAACTAAACGGTTTGACAATGTGTATTACACGTGTACGAACCGTATTATACGTTTAAACAAGGTATACAACGCTTTTAAACTAAACAGTTTGACAATGTATAGTCGTATACAACGCTACAGCAAACCGTTGCGTTCGCGTTGCGTTCACGTTGAGTTTGCAAGTGTTGTCTACGGTGGAACAAAAACGCAGACTGCACTGTACATGAGTTTTACATGGTGGACAAAACCCCCTTGATGATTTGTACAAGGTGGACAAAACCCCCTTGATGATTTGTACAAGGTGGACAAAACCCCCTTGATGATTTGTACAAGGTGGACAAAACCCCCTTGATGACAAAACCCCCTTGATGATTTTTATAAGGTGAACAAAACCCCCTTGATGATTTTGATAAGGTGGACAAAACTCCCTTGATGATTTTTACACAAGTGGACAAAACCCCTTGATGATTTTTACATGGTTGACAAACACCCATGCCCACTCAGTAGGCACAAAATGTTCTTTATATGAATTAAATAAGTGTATACTTGTGTCACTATTCCACCAGTTCTAAAAATTACGAGTGCACGCTATACAGATATAATCATTTAGTAATATTTATTTTACTGATAGTGATGCGCAGTGGTATCAGGCTATTTTCATCTGCAAATGAGGCATGATATTTATTTAATTATTTATACTAATTAAATGCGTCACCTGAAAAAATAATATTTTCGACAGATTATAAAGTATGCTCATTGCACATCAAAATATAAATACAGAGAATAAATAGTAATGTCCGTTAACATTTTAAGGAAACACGGTTATCGCCTGATATAAAATGTATAATAATGCCAATCAATATGTGGAGTAATGGTGAATGAATGTTTATTTTGCCAGAAAATGTCTCAGATGATGTCTCTGATGTAAAGAACATTTTGTGCCTACTGAGTGGGTATGTACCTTTAATATACAAACCCATGCATATAACTAGGAGTGTAATCAATATTACCTTATAAGACTGGCGATCACGTTTCCCAGACTGTTCATCAAGAACCAATGTGTCAAAAATACATGAGACTTTATGCTGAACAGATCCAAGCTCTTCCATTATGGTGCTAAAATACGCCTGAAAATACATGTAAAGTAAGTTATATATCATAAATCAGAGCTCCAGATAAGCTGCGTATTTGCTTAAATACCCAATTAAAATTGCCAAAAACCCAATTGAAATCGGAAGTAGCGAGTATCAAAAAGCGATAAAAATGTTGTGGTACCTTTATCATGCTGCAGAAAACAATAAACAGACCACAAATATAGCCTCTTGGTATTTCAATAGAATTGTAGGAGACAATTCTAATGAAATGCCAAGACATGTTTTCATTTTGAAGCAAACTATTCAATAATTGCTGTCTGTTGATGTGTAAACAGTAGTGTGATTTTATTTTACCCAATTAAAATGTTGAAATACCCAATTGCTTCAGAAAAGATGGAGTGAAAATAATGAATTACTAATTCCTTATCTGGAGCCGTATATAAGTGATGTATCAGAGCTCCAGATAAGGAATTTGATATTGGGTACTACACCACAGACTGGGTTAATCTTGCCAATATTTGAATTTATTTTCATTTCAAAATACTTGAATATTATGCTTTTAATCAAACAGCTTGATTAGCTGAGCCCGAGCTGTACTATAGCTCAGGCTCAGTCAATCAAACTGCTTTGTTTGTTTTGTTTGTTTGTTTATTGGCCTATCAACAGCTAAGGTCATGTAAGGCCGGGCAAACAGGTTCGATCCCGTTTTAACCTGCTGCATTGGGGGGAAAATCCCAAAATCAGAACGGAATATTTACATCGAGATACAACATATTCAGCCCTGAAATTAGAATAACCTGACCTGGTGCCAGGTCCATACCGCACCAAAGTCACTTGGCCCCTTCCCCTATTTAAAAGTAATACCGGTAGGATTATTCTTATAAGGGGTATAACCAGATTCAACTGTCACATACAAAATGCCAAAGACGTATGTGAGGGCCAAACCAGGTCTCCAGTCGGGATTCCGGTAAGGATGAAACCCGATCATTAAATTACCCATCGCGTGCTCCCACCTGCCACCCACATCAAACTGCTTTGCAAGTTGAGATTGCTAATACATGTTTAGATATGCAAATTGGGCAAGATTAACACATGCAGTTGTGTAATACGCCATACTTTCAAGTAAAACATATTTTGAGCCTTTGAGGTAATTAGAACAATTTGTAAAGTAATATTATAGGCCTACTCTTACCTGAGATTTGTAATCTTAGGCTTTCCAAGTCGAAAAGGGAGAGATAATCTATGATCCAGGGGTCAAATAAAAAATCAAACAAAACTTTGCATATCTACTCATCAAAATTTCCAAATTATAAGTTGAAAAGGGGGAGATAATCCATGACCCGGGGGTCGAAAGAAATAATCAAAATAAACTTTGCGCATCTACTCATCATAACAAAGTAGACATAGCACTATGGCTTTACTACAGCAAAGTAAATATTAAATGATAAAAGTCAGATAATGAAAAATAAAAGTTAAACATAATATAGAGACATGGCATGTTAGTCTACATAACAAAGTTACATATATAAACAAAGTTTCAGGTCTGTAGCTAGTACGGTTTAAAAAATTTATTGGACGGATGGATAAAGGAAACACTAAATGCTCCCTCCACTATCGTGGTGGGACATAACAACTAGTAGTGTGAAAACTCTGGTGCAAGTTTTGCTGTGACTGGCTGGTGAACAATTGCCCCAGTGTCTTGCTTGAATTTAAAGGCACATAATTGCATATTACCTTATAAAACCAGTTACCTGTCTCACTCTCTGTATATGTCTCTGCTTTTAGCTGAGATAATCTGGCCTCTGGGCTAAGCAAAAGTTTTTTTACAATTTCGTCAAAACAGATGAACTAGTACAAGACATATGTTTAGCTGAAAAGTCACAAAGATATATAAAATATAAAAGACAAATGAGATAGTAAAAGACATCCGTTTAGCCAATAATAACACAGAAAATATAGAAGACGTATGCAGTAGCAAAATGTTATCTGTGCTAGGTACCTTTCTACCAAGTACTGGTACCGAGTACTGGTCCTGTCGAATACTAATTAAAATACCAATCAAACATGGCACGATACATAATACGGATTTAATGATAAGAGTATGAGCTGTCAACTCAGCGAATTAGGTCACTAGTTCCGAAACTTATTTCATGCCTTTAGCGTCGGAGAAAAAATGTAATCAAACAACAAGTAAATCGTAAAATATGTTAATTAATTTCACAACATTTCATCTCTTCGTGCCAATCGTGGGCGCAGACATATTGGATTCAGGGGAGGTCACTCCGCCGAAGTAACTCTTCTGACAACGTTTTGGATCAAAGTCCAAATCCAGCAGATATTTGCACACAGCATATTTCTATGGTAAACATGATGAACGGGGGTAATTCTCCACTCAGTGACTGCTCACATGTGTTCACAATGACAAGTTATTTAATTAATTCAGATATAGCTGCATAATTACATATTTATCAAAAGCTTGTTTTTGGTATCATTATCATCTTTGTTTATTTTTTTAACGAAACCCTCAATTTTGAAGGCTTCACTTACAACCATTTTTTTGTCACGGACAGTGCGGCGATATAGTCGGCACATTGATGTACGTACGTACGTACGTATATGCATCCAGTTTAAAGTTTTTTGTTAACAATTTTCTGTATACTATCTAGAATGAATAGTCATACTTCCGCTCTCGCCGATTACCGCTACGCATATTGTAGCTAGCATTCAGCATGTTTCGGCTTTCATCGGTACAGCTCTATATATATATATGAACAAGGCTTCTAACTTTGGTCGGACACGACCTCGTGTCATAACACATTCCACAATTTTATTAAGCTAATCGTCAATAATGTGAATATTTTGGCGGAAAGTGCACATTTGAGAATTATTGTTATCTTGCTAAAATATAACATCATGAGCATAGTTATATAGTTCTATGTAGAACGGCGGCAAATCTATTTTTGCGGTCTGTTATTCTCTTTATTTGCACACAACAACACAAAAAATTTGCTGAGATTTTGTCACAGAACTAGAACATATTTATGCAAATAATAATGTATGTAGTATCATAACAAATGAAATAATGTGTTAAAGCCTCTAACGTCAATATTGTAGTGGCAAGTTCATATGATAATTATGTAGTATCGATATCCTGCAGAAATACATAGAATGCATAGAAAATTACAATTTTAAACATATTATTTTGTTATGATACGAGGTCGTGTCTGACCAAAGTTAGAAGCCTTGTTCATATATATAGAGTTATACCGATGAAAGCCGAAACATGCCGAATGCCTGTGATCATGACTATCCAAGCCTCGGCGGCAGCGACATGCGGACTGCAGCCATCTACTTAGGCAAAACTATGGTTAACTTTATTGTATTACAATAAAGTTAACCATAGTTTTGCCGAAGTAGAAAATGTAAGTAACCAACTCTTTCAGAATCACAAAATGTTTTGACTAATGTGAACTACAAGCACTCAACATCTACTTTGTTGCGGGCCTCCCCGTCTGTGGCTCAACTGTGGCTGGGACTGGAGAAATGGGGCTTATGGATTTTGCGACCAGTGTAGATCCAGATCAGCATGTGCATCTGCACAGTCTGATCAGGATCTGCTCTGTTCGCCATTCCATCAAGGAAACACCTGTCATGCATCTAACTACTAGTTGCGAACAGTGACTCTTGAAATGTACTCCCGTACTGTCCGTAGCAGAGTTACGATTCCAATCAGAGCTACACTGATCACAAAACCCATAAGCCCGGACATTTCTCCAGTCACAGCCACAAATATGAAAAGCATGAGACAACAATATGAAGGGCTATTATTTTCTATTTCAGCAAAGGTTGAAGAAGCTTGGTTATATCTTGAAACTGCATCTAAAACGACCTCGTACCATGAAAAAATCGCGACCAGTCCTGATGGGGGGATTTGTGAGTCCGGGATTTGAACATGTGTTGGAAACATTCAGGTAATGCACGAATCGGTGTATCCCTGCGTTGATGAATGTCAAAACCGTTTTAGCAGTCGGGAATGAGTGGGCGGGAAGGTGAGAGAAGTGGGGAATGTTCTGTGATGTTGGATCTGCAGGGCTCCGAATAAGCATATTTTGAGGGTAAATCAGCATTGAAATAGATTTGAGGGAGTAAAATCAGCATTGACGTTGTATTGACATTTGAGCATTAAAAATTTGCAGTTGCAAATATGTTAATCCTACACCACATTTTTATGCCCCCGCTACCGAAAGGTACGAGGGCATATAGTGTTACCAGCGTCCGTCCGTACGTCCATCCCGTACGTCCGTACGTCCGTCCCGTCCGTCCGTACGTCCCGATATTATATTCTTTAGTAACTTCTTCATGGTTTCATATATTATGTCAATATTTATACACGTGATACATATGAACATCCCTTACACACTCCACCCCCCAGTACTTCGACCTTGACCTTTGGCCTTGACCTTTTCCACTTTAAATGTTTGCTTGGCACTTTGGGACAAATCTACGTGCACGTTTCTCAATCCTACAATAACTTCTCAATACTTTTGCCAATCCCTTAAATATTTATACACATGATATATATGAACATGCCCTACACACTCCACCACCCAGTACTTCGACCCTGACCTTTGACCTTCACCTTTTCTACTTTAAATGTTTACTTACCACTTTGGGACAAATCTATGTGCACGTTTCTCAATCCTACAATAACTTCTCAATACTTTTGCCAATCCCTTAAATATTTATACACATGATACATATGAACATGCCCTACACACTCCACCACCTAGTACTTCGACCTTGACCTTTGACCTTTGACCTTCACCTTTTCTACTTTAAATGTTTACTTACCACTTTGGAACAAATCTACGTGCACGTTTCTCAACCCTACAATAACTTCTCAATACTTTTGCCAATCCCTTAAATATTTATACACATGATACATATGAACATGCTCTACACACTCCACCACCCAGTACTTCGACCTTCACCTTTGACCTTCACCTTTTCTACTTTAAATGTTTACTTAACACTTTGGGACAAATCTACGTGCACGTTTCTCAATCCTACACTAACTTCTCAATACTTTTGCCAATCGCTTAAATATTTATACACATGATACATATGAACATGCCCTACACACTCCACCACCCAGTACTTCGACCTTGACCTTTGACCTTCACCTTTTTATGCCCCCGCAACCGAATGGTGAGTGGGGCATATAGTGTTACCGGCGTCCGTCCGTACTCGGGTAAATGGCTTGTAATCAAATATGCCTCGTTTTCTTTGGCTGCCAGAGGGGGCATTCGTGTGCCGACAGGCCACGTTTCTAGTTCAACAAGTATCAAATACAGATGGACATATTTGTGTATGTCTTGGAAAATCTAATTTGAGCATTGAAAACTATTTTAGGGGGTAAACTACTCTTTAACGTATCTGGAGCTCCGAGATCTCATTGACATGTAAACTACACCAGACTAGGTACACTCTACTAATGCCAGGCCCGTATGCAGAGGTGGTGTGACCCCCTTAACCTGTTCAACACCACAGGCCTGTATAGTGGTATTGGCAAAAAGTGTAGATCCAGATGAACCGGCTCGTGACGAGCCGTCTCATCAGGATCTGCACTTTTTGCAAGTAATGTTCATAATTTTGAGAACAAAAACACCTCATGTTCATAAATGGATTGGTCTGAAAATCATTTTGTGATGATTGGAATGGGTTGCAAAATTAACATATCAAAATCCATTCCAGTTATTTAGGGGTGAAATGTTAATCTGCCGAGGTCTGTCCGGGAATGTGCAAAAAAACAATGTTTAGCCCTTCGCGGTCAATAACGCACCCCCCTAAATTAATTCCTGCGTACGGGCCTGAATGCCACCTGCCCAGACTGGCCCCAGAGCTTGAGTCGGACATATCATTTGGGTTTAGCAGTTGAAAACAGTCTTCAAAAAGAACACTACGTTACCAGCAAGATTACTGCATACTGCTACAGGTTGAAGTAACGGACCGAGGTCTATAAATACATTAAATATGCCTAAAAGCATCCATAAATGAAAAAAGTAAGGTAAAAAAAAATGTGTACTCCCTCCATATAGACTTATATGAAGGGAGTAAAAAAAAATGTTTACCTTATTTATTTTCATGTATTGATGCTGTTAGGCATATTTAATGTATGTATAGACCTTGGTCCGTTACTTCAACCTGTGCATACTGCGACGTTTAATTATCTTGTTCATATTGAACATGTCAGTGCTCTTAACCTTTATAATGCAGAATTAAATGTTGTTGTCTGCAGCTGTATTTTCCCTAATATCTAGTAGTTCTTGTGAAAACCATGTTTGGATAGCACAAGAGGATCGTGTCATGTGCTGCCAATACATGTTTTTGTTAAAAAATTAACACAAAAATGAAAAACAGTCGACAAAAATATTTTTTCCCATTTTCATGCTGAATGATCAGTTCTCCGCCATGCAGATGTATAATTCCCATCTGTTGTTCAAACGGATATAAAATCCCAATAAACTAATCATTACCCATCCTTTAACCCTTACAAAGCTGAATTAATTTGTGTCGTCTGCTGAATATTTTTTATTTTTCCATTTTTCTCATCAAAATCTTGGTTTAGCAGCACTTTAGAATCATTTCCAATGGAAATGATTCTAAAATGCTGCCAAACCATGTTTTTACTGAGAGAAAAGACAAAGTATAAGGGTTAACCAACACTACATACCTCTACAGTGGTGTTCGCAAACAGTGTAGATCCAGATGAGTCGGCTCGTAAAATATTTTTTTATAAAAAATAAGAACAACCCCTTTTTATAACTGCACGAGTCTGAAAATAATTTTGTAACAATTGGATTTGTTGGAAAATCAACATATCACAGTCCATTCGAGTTACTTAGGGGTGAAAGGGTTAATATGGAAACCCTATTCATTTATGTTGCAGAGCCAACCTACAGAGCGGCCTAGAGAAGGGAGGTAACTTTGCAGCCTACTACAAAGGTGACCTGGTGGTGAACCTATGGGGAGGCTACTGCGACTTTGACTGTCGACGACCCTGGAAGGAGGACACACTATCGACGTTCTTCTCGTCCACCAAAGCTCTGGCTGCTGTTGTTATTGGCCATCTCGTGGACAGGTATCAACCTTTTCACCCCTATTTAACTGCAATGGATTTTGATATGTTAATTTTCCTACCAATCCAATTGTCACAAAATGATTTTCACATTAGGTGTATGCTCCCATAGAAAGTCAGGTACTTGTAAACCCCACTACTTCAAAGAAAACGTGGGGTTGGGAAACCTGAGTTGCACAGCTGGATACTGGAATAAACCTGTCTGCATCCCTGATACCAACCAGATTTAATGTTCCTACGGCGAGATTTAATGTTCCTAACACTGGGTCAAATGGCCCATTAGGCGATATGATAAGATTCTGAAATTCCCAGTTAAATTCTAAATATGTTATAGCGCAAATAAAATCTATAAATAATGCTATAATCAATTTTATCATTATCAGAGATGCAAAAATGCCTTTTCTCCCGTCAAAATCGGTTGACCAACGACAAATATATTGTGAAAAAAAAGTAAGATTTTACCAAAATATGTGTTCCGAAGACCTCTCCAAATCCCGCCAAAATGGTTCCAATACGCCGTAGGAATATGCGGGCCAAAATACTATCTATGATACCATTATCATATAAAATCGTATTCAATATTTATATACACCGAGGTGAATCGATATATGTATGCATTCCACTAAACAAACGAAAACTAACAAGAAGCCAAATCGCCAAACATAACCCTTATGTGCGAAAATGAAACTGGACGTGTGAGAACTATTTTGTGTCCGCGCATGGATAATGGTCAGGCGGTTTGACCACTGCATAGGACAGAATAAATATGTGTGGTTTCTGAGGGAAGATATAATAAATACTAATCTTTTTTTGTTATTATTCGATAGCAGAGATATGTACTAGTAGATATTTGCTGTATTTTTATATTTTATTCAAAATGTAGCAGTAAATATGAAGAGCACATAATTATGGCACCACGATTACAAAACCTGCAATTATCTATGACATACATGCATACATATGGCATATGTTGGCATGACGGAGAAATGGGGCTTATGATCTATGCTACCAACTCCGCTACCCAAATCAGCCTGCATATCCGCGCAGTGTCGATCAGGGTCTGCACGGTTCGCCATTCCGTCTATGTCAATTGATTTCATACATAATAGCATCCGCGATATTCAAAGAATAATATTTATAACAGTCTTGTATTTTTTAGTAAATGATGACATCTTGCAATATGCTTTGAAAGTGTCATAAATATTCGTTGTCATGTACGGAAGAAAATCATAAATTATGTAAATATTTTTCATGAACTATGACAACTGTGGAAATGTATCAAATTACTTACATGGTTGATCTCATAACGGATCACTGTGTACATAGTATACGCATATACAAATATAAGGCCAAATATGTATAATTTGCAATTGTGTGTTATTGATTAGAATATTTGCACTAATTGACACTGAGAATGATTGGGAGTCAAAGCGTTTTCCTGGTATCATTAATGTTACTCCTTCAACAAACTTTAGCTCTGATCAGACTGCGCGGACTTGAGATTGATACAGATCGAGCTCCGTGTCAGGTGCATAATTTGGTGGCGAAATTCTTATTTCTCAATGAAAGATAGCAAGTTAGGAGTCCTTTAGAATCGTCTCATTGAGATCATTGAGACTCCCAACTTGCCATTTTTTGGTGCAGAAATTTGTTGTTATCCAGAATTGATAAAATTATGCACCTTAGCTTGAGCTCTGTTGATAGTTTATAAAAAAATTCTAATCAAACGTTTTAACAGTCATTCATTCAGTATCAAATAAACTGACTGCGTCTGTAGTTGTACTCTTGACCAAAGTTTGATGACCTGTTTATACACACTATCCCCAATTTATTCCAACATCGGAATTGGTGGTAGGAGGGAGCATGTGATGGGTAATTTAACGATCGGCGTGTGTTCATCCTTCCCGGAATGCCGACCTACATGGTTTGGTCCTCTTGTATCGTTTTGCCCCCTGCCCCCCCCCCCCGGTACTTGAGAGCTGAATCATGTTATGCTCCAGTAAGAAATAATAAGCTTATCATAGCTCCCAACTTGCCATTTTTGGTGAAGAAATAACAAAATCCTACCTCAAATTTATCAAATTACGCACCTTGACTGAAGCTCTGTTGATAGTTTATAAAACTTTTCCAATCGCCAACTTGGACTCAAAACATATTTCCTTTTGCACTCGCACTAAGTACGATTCAAGTCGAGGCGTTTTGCTGGTATCATTATTGTTACTACTTCGATGAAAACAAAACACGACAAATATAGGCCCTGGTCAGACTGCACGGATGCGCTGGTTGATCTGGGGCTACACTGTCGCATATGCCGTAAGGTCCATTCCCCAGCCACTCAGCTAAATTCCTTGTGTGAAGTCTGACTTTGAGATTGAAGTAAGGTTTTGCAATGAAGATATTTATTTCTGCAAGGTGTATGTAACATAACATATGCTACATGTAATTATGTATCAACAGCACATTTTAATTTGTAACTTGCTAGTGTGTTGGTCAGTTTGAACCCGCAGATATATCTACACTGGTTAGAAGACTAGTGTGTTCTTGTATCATCAGCTTATAGCTGTTAGAACAAGCAATTCTCCCATCATTATTGTGGAAATCAGCACACACATGTTGTAGGCTACCAAGAGAGCATGGAACAAGATCAGGGTTGCTTATCCATTTAGACAATGATGAATCCAGTCGGTAACAGTCTAGATCCTGATGTGACTGCTCATTCTGATCTGGACCTAAGCTGCAAAGATTACAGCCATAATAGTCGCTGGTGGTAATAAAACTCACCTGTACATATTCTCATGCACTATGGTCGAGTCTGGCGGTTACTGGAGACTCCAGCTGGGCTGTGAAAGTAGTTCGGCATGCTTTGTTATCTCATTAGCTGACCCCATAGTGCAATACAAAATCATTAACAGGAACATTAGCCTGTCAGAATCATCTTGGCATTTGGCTGTTCGTTTTCTATGGGACTGTACACATAATGAGACGTGTCAATTTATGAAAAGGGTGTGTGTTTTTTTTTTTTTTTAAATATTAAAATTACTTTCAAAAAGTACAGATCCTGATGAGACGGCTCAACACGAGCTGGCTCATCTGGATCTACACTGCTTGCAAACACCACTATATGTTACCCATTTCCTACATGTAGGTTAGCGATAGGGATTTGAAATTAGTAGCCAAAATGAACTGATAACATATATGAGAAAAGACAATACTATTTATGCTCCTGGGGGCTGTTTCACTAAACTTCGTACAACTAAAATGTTCGTAAGTGCAAAATTGTGAAAGTCTTGTAAATTTCACATTAACAACGTTTTCTTGGACACATTTATTTGATTTAAATTTATTGAGCATAGGCTGCATATGCAGCATATGCTCAATAGATATAAATGCATCAATTGACATTTACAGACGATACTAAATTTTAGTCGTGTAAAGTTTAGTGAAACGGGCCCCTGGCCTACGTAGTATGCCGAGATGTACTTAGATTTCACCGTACGATCATCTGTCTGTCCCTCTGTCCGTAACACATAAACTTAACATTTGTTTTCCGGTCCAGGCGGCGGCCGAGGTATCGGTAAACGTCTGCTTAATTGCTCTAGTTTACATTTGCTCCAATGTTTGTATAAAACAGTAGTTTTTTAAAAACTTCTGAAATATGTAGTACTTGGTAGCCAAAATGTCCATTTCTGAAATATTTGTAGACATTGGCTATTTATTTTGTGCCTGCTTTAGCAGAAGGCGCAACTATAATCGCCGTTTTTTCTGTCGTCGTCGTCCGCGTCAACATATGTTAAAAAAAATTTCTCCTTCATGATATAACTTTATTACTACTTGGACAGATTGCTTCGATATGTGTACACATGCTACATGTGAGCATTTGGAACACTCTGATACCTTCATTAACATGCCCTTGACCTTTTTGGCCTTCACATGGGTACGGAAACACTTAGCCATTTTTTTACATCAAAAAGTTTCTTCATCATGATATAACTTTAATATTACTTAATATATTGCTGGTGAGCATTTGGAACACACTCATGCCACCATTAACATGAGCTTTATCTTTCAATCTATCAATCAATCAATCAATCAATCAATCAATCAATCAGCCAATAAATCAATCAACGAACCAACCAACCAATCAATCTGCTATTCCACAGTGGCAGATTGGATTACCAGGAGCGAGTGTGTAAATACTGGCCAGAATTCGCGCAGAATGGCAAGGGGGAGATAACTCTGGAGCAGCTGATTAGCAATCAGGTTTGTCGTGATTCATTGTCGACCACAGGCTGAAAACGGATCTTATGACATTTGTGGCTGTCAATGGAGAAATAGAGGATATTCATATTTTTGCAACGAATATGACATACCGGTATATGTTCATCGAGTGGTGTGAAATGTCCATATTTTACGAGTGAAATATGGATATTTCACACCACTCGATGAACATATATGTCATATTCGTTGCAAAAATATGAATATTCTATTTATTATATACCGCTCCATGGAAATTAGCAGTTTTTTAGACTGTATACGGTAATGAACGTGTATTTGCAGCCTATTTGCAGTCCGGCACTGCAGATGCGCGTTATGAATATAGATAGCGGAAGTAGTCGGTAAAATTTGGGCAGGATTCGTGAACTTTCATTATACAAAATGGTCTTCTGCAGCAGTGTCGTCACACAGTGTTATCAAATCATAATACATGCATTCATGTTTTAAATATATAAATGTGACAGCTACAGAAAACATGTTGGGTGATCAGCGTAGATTTAGTGTATGTACTCTGTGTAATAATCAGAATCTAATACATGTTTAACCCTAACAATGCTGAATTAATTTGTGTCGTCTGCTGAATATTTTTTATTTTTTCTCATCAAAAACTTGGTTTGACAGCACTTTAGAATCATTTCCAATGGAAATGATTCTAAAATGCTGCCAGACCATGTTTTTACTGAGAGAAAAGACAAAATATGACAGCAGCAGACGACTATTTTCAGTTCCCGCCTTCTAAGGGTTAATAAGTATCATATTAAAAGTAAATCGTCACTCTTGTAAGATCCTCTGTTTATCATTATAGAGGTATTATAAATTGGTTACTGAACATGAAACATTACAAGTTGCTGCCCTTAGATCAACTTCTGAGGCATCCTGGGCCTGGTTGCTCAAAGCTTCTGTTAGCTTAACAGACTGTTAAATCCTTAGCAATGCTAAGGATTTAACAGTCTGTTAAGCTAACAGAGGTTTTGAGCAACCGAGCCCTGGACGTTACAATTGGTGGAATTTGTCTGTTTGATGGTATGTTAGTATAAACTAATCAACTGCCAATTATTAAAAACAAAATTGAAGGAATTAGTTGGTTTGACGTCATGTCGCTTAGTTTAAATGTCAAACCGACAAACTCTGTCAGTTCTAAAACTGACGATGTAGTTCTAAGGGAAGCTATTAATGATTTTCCAATTCCGATAACCTGTTTACATGCATGTATCATGGTCTATATAGGCAGGTTTGATATCACTGGACGTGAAGTTCTGGTTGTCAGAGATACGTGACGACCCCGAGGGTCTGGGTAGGAAGCTGGCTGCACAGAAACCTTACTGGGAACCAGGTACACGTGTCTGGCACTGACACAAGTTGATGCAGTGTCACCTTTCTCAATTGGACACCAATATATACCCAACATGTTTATGTCACTTGTAGCAAATCAATTTACATGAAATTTGTCTTCAAAATAACCTCACAAATATTCTCATATTCGTATTTGTACATGAAAGTCAACAACAATAATTTGTATTCTAATTTTCAAAAAAATTTGTAGCCCATGATTTGTATGTGTAGTGATGCTGTTTTGTTTTGCGTATGAGCCACGTCTGACCGCCCAAAGTCAAGGTCATTGAGGACTTATATTCACTGTGTTTGTAAGGCAAAAATGTTAATTTTTGTTTCTTTTTTCAATAACTCTTGAACCGCTTCACCGATTTTGATAATATTTGGCCAAAATGTGTGTTTAAGGGATGTTGCTTTGATTTCCATACGAGCCATGTCCAAACGTCCAAGGTCAAGGTCACTGAGGACCTTTTTATTAAGGCTGCCAGCGTGGGGATTAGCTTCGTTTAATGATGCCAGTTCTTTTTGATATATTGTTATATTACATATTCATGTTTTTAGGGACTAAACATGGCTACCACCCGCTGACGTTCGGCCTGTATTTGGACCAAATCGTCCGCCATGCAGATGCCAAGGGCAGAAACTTGTCACAATATTTCCAGGAGGAAATTGCAGAACCATTTGGTGAGTTATCTTCCCTTGAGTTTGTCATAATTAAGATGATCTGCACCGTTTGCTAGTAGAACTGTATTGGCATTATGGTTGGAACTTGGAAGGACTATTATAAAATATTCTTACATTTCAGCCAGTAGTTTACACAAATGTAATGGTGAATGGTAGAGCAGAAGTAGTTTACACCACTCATGTTTTATAAAATTATATCAGTAATGTCACAATAACGTGTTTGCCTCGACCAATCAAATCATGTTCTCAAACACACCCTCTAAATCGTGAGATAAACGCCTTCGCTACGGCCCACCTTCGGAAATATTTGCACTACTCTTTGCCATTTTTACTGCTTGATTCGCTTTGTTGTTATATAAAAAAAATGTTTATTTAACCTCATGAGCTGACTATCTTGACATTATGATTGGGTCCTACAACTAAACAAACTTGTTTTGCTACTCTCGCTTGTTTGTTGAGTGAAACGACCCAATCGCTCGTGCATTATTGCACGATCAACTCACTTGGTTAAATAAACATGTTTATATATTGGACTCTACAACATGATTTAATGTGATATCTCAGGTTTTATTGACGGAATGATCAAAACCTTCACGTTTTCAAGGATGATCTGGATCTACACTATTTGCCCAGACAATAATCTATGTCTTTGTCAAATATATCTTCTAGATCAAATTGTTGGCCATTTTCATTTTGACGAGTCCTCGTGCTGACTTTCAGTAGCCGACTTCACCAACATTGCAAAGTATACTTTTCTAGTAAAGTATACTTTGAGGGAGAAATCATTTACTTTTCCTGAAATGCATTATTTCATATAGAACTAACAACTGCATATATTTGATGATTAAAAGTATTATTATACTGAATTTATTACATTATCACAGCCAAATTGGCTGTGCTAATGTAATAAATTCAGTATAATAAAAATTAATAAATTTCTCCTAAAATTGAAAATTTCTCCCTCAAAGTATACTTTGCTATTGGTGCTGAGTTTCAGGAATAGAGTGCTATATTGGCCTACCACCATCACAATACCACCGAGCCTGCAGAATCACGCTCGATACCACTTACACTCGTGCCGAGTACGATGCTCAATTTCAACGCTATTTCATGGGAGATATGGATATGCTAGAAAAAACATCCAACTCAGCACAAGACTTTGCTAGTGTGAGTCGCATTTTTTTCGACTTACATATTTGACTATTTGCCTTGTAGGGATTGCTTTCTATATCGGTCTACCAAAACCGTTGCAATACCGAGGGTCAAGGATCACGCTTACAAGAGAGCTAGATCAGGCAGAATTTCTAGGGGTGTTTAAAGGAGACTTGGAATACCTAATGAAAACTATGAACAGCCCTCAGGATTTCGAAACTGTGAGTACTTGTTCAAATGAGCTAGTTCTGACATTAACAACAATATAAGGGATGGAGTATAGGAAAACATTTTTAACTGTTTCTCATTTTATTACTGCCAGTCGATGAACGTATTTGTTGCTCAAAGACATTTTCTAACATTACTATATCTAATAAATCTGGCATCGCTTTTAGCTTGGGAGTTCATTTGTCAATCTGTCTGTTAGCTTGTATGTTCTCCCATGGACTTGAACAATATACAATCATCGTCATTTGTATTTATTATATGTCACTACTGTCTGTTCCACATTTTGCTGCCGACGAACATTTGGCTTTTAGCACATTAAATCTAAAAAATATTTAAGTACTTTTTCATCAATACCAAAAAAGTCACCCTCCCCAAAAAAAAATATTTGATGAAAGTCCATCAAATATTGATTTTATTGCGAAAAAAATATTTTCCTATAGGAATTTATCATGGGGAGTCAATTTCCAAATTTTTTCTGAAGGATCAAAAAACGAAAAGTTTTGGAAATTGACTCCGAAACCTGGCGAAATAGCGTGAAAATGATGTACATGTAATTAGTAAAACAAAAGTTAGATTTTGAAGTTAAATTCTCGTAGGAAAATTTTTTCGCTATAAAATCAATATTTTTTTTTTTGGGGAGGGTGACTTTTTTGTTATTGATAAAAAAGTACTTACTTTTTTTAGATTTAATGTGTTTAATAGCCAAAAGTTCGTCGGCAGCAAAATGTGGAACGGACAGTAGAGTTTAAAATGTGCTCCATACTTCTATTCATTCTCCCACATGATAATCAGAGGCCATGGTTATAACAAATTTCTGAGAACTTTCTCCAAATTCATGCGCAAAATCATGCAGTTTGATTGGTCGAGACTGAACTGTGCATCGGCCAATAAAACTGTGTGGGTTTGAGTAATGGTTTTTAGATTTGACAGAGCAAGACCACAGGTGATGGGAAAAATAATCCGATAGTCTCTCATTGTATAAACAATGGTCAGAATTGAAGGGGTCACTTACCCCTTAAATCCATTAGGGACTTATCCCCCTTGTTCCACTGACCCCTTCAATTCATTAGGGACTTAACCCCCTTCAATTCATTATGAAAGTAGCCCCCTTTTTCCACTGACCCATTAAATTAATTATGGACTTAGCCCCTTCTTTCACTGACCCCTTAAATCCATTAGGGACTTATCCCCCTTGTTCCACTGGCCCTTTAAATTCATTAGGGACTTAACCACCTTCAATTCATTAGGGACTTAGTCCCCTTCTTCCACTGACCCATTATATTCATTACAGACTTAGCCCCCTTCTTCCACTGACCCCTTCAATTTATTTAATAGGGACTTAGCCCCCTTCTTCCACTGACCCCTTAAATTCATTTAATAGGGACTTAGCCCCCTTCTTCCACTGACCCCTTAAATCCATAAGGGACTTATCCCCCTCGTTCCACTGACCCCTTAAATTCATTAGGGAAATATCCCCCTTCTTCCACTGGCCCCTTCAATTCATTAGGGACTTAGCCCCCTTCTTTGATTGGCCCCTTCAATTCATTACAGACTTAGCCCCCTTCTTCCACTGACCCCTTCAATTAATTAGGGACTTAGCCCCCTTCTTCCACTGACCCCTTAAATCCATTTAATAGGGACTTATCCCCCTCGTTCCACTGACCCCTTAAATTCATTAGGGAAATAGCCCCCTTCTTCCACTGGCCCCTTCAATTCATTAGGGACTTAATCCCCTTCTTCCACTGGCCCCTTTAATTCACATTAGGGAAATAGCCCCCTTCTTCCACTGGCCCTTCAATTCATTAGGGACTTAGTCCCCTTCTTCTACTGGCCCCTTCAATTCATTAGGGAAATAGTCCCCTTCTTCCACTGGCCCTTCAATTCATTAGGGACTTAGTCCCCTTCTTCTACTGGCCCCTTCAATTCATTAGGGAAATAGTCCCCTTCTTCCACTGGCCCTTTCAATTTATTATATCTCTGATATAAAGAACATTTTGTGCCTACTGAGTGGGCATGTACCTTTAATATCTGTTCATATTTATCAAACCGTTGTATGTTTCAGGTATTAAAGATCAATGACCCTGACATTAGGGAACTCCCAGTTCCATCCACCCACGGCCATGGCACTGCCGCCAATATGGCGAAAATCTTTGGTATTCTCGCCAACGGTGGCTGCACGAAGGGAAGGCGAATGTTATCTCAGGAAACGGTGCGGAGATTAACGAAGCCGGTCGTGGCGGGATATGACGTCAGTTATGGCATCGACTGTGCCTGGAGTCTTGGCATGCAACTGATCACCGTCATAGAGGGAGACAAGCCTGTGAGTATAACGTCAAAATCTGGCCAATACTTTCATGGCCTGTGCTTATAATGTGCTGAGAATTTTGTTCTCATGCTGAAAATTAATTTTCCTAGCCTGTGTTCGCTCTTGTCAAAATCTAAAATATTAATTGCTTAGCTCTTTTTATGCTAGTGGTGTAAGTATTTCTCTCTGCAAATATGTCCTGGAATTTCATTAGAATTTAGTCCAGAGTAACAAAATTCCAAGACATATTTACAGGGAGAAATAAACAAAAATAAGGAATTGTCGTCTGTTGCTATTTTTGAACTATTTATAGTCCACAAGTTTCCCAGCATGCAACGAGTCAATGCACACCTCGTTGTTTGTAGGTGCAGCATATATTTGGTCATGGTGGCTATGGTGGCCAGTACGCTGCAGCCGACGTCTACAACAATGTTGGGTTTGCCTACACGACCAGTCACTGTGACCCGTTCTCCTCGTATAGCGGTGACGGAGACCAGAGGATGTACAGTCTATATGAAGCATTATACGATAGTATACGTAAAGTTGAAAATATAACGGTGCCAAGACAAACATTCAAGTTTTATTCAGGTTATAAGAAGTTTTTGGAGGAGAATGGAAAGAGAGTCACTGCAAGTAAATTGTAGCATTACTAAACCTGGAAAATAAATGTCGTCTGCACAGCCATTTTGTAATAAAGAAGTGGGATTTATGATGTACAGTCGACTCTTATTACGATGGCACAATCCCTCAGCACCGAATATGCCATTCTCATGAATGTGCTGTTAAAACTAATCAGCAATTTTTGTTGATAACATCCAGCACAGTTTTCTCCGCCAGTAACTGGTAATAAGGAATACCGGTAACAGGAAATAATCACATTGCGGTATTAAGTCATGGCGACATAATTGCAAGTGTAATTCTGGGGGGCCGTTTCACTAAACTTCATACGACTAAATTGTTTGTAAGTGCAAAAATATGATAGTCTGTAAATTTCACATTAACAATGTTTTCTTGTAAACAATTATTGGATTTACATTTATTGAGCATAGGCTGCATATGCAGCCTATGCTCAATAAATGTAAATCCATCAATTGAAATTTCGAGACGATCCTAAATTTGCACTTACAAACATTTTAATCGTACAAAGTTTAGTGAAACGGCCTCCAGAATAGTTGGCATGATATAATTATGTAAGTTGACTTGGACACTATGCAATGGAATCAAGAGTCAAACATGATTAGTTTGCATACATATTTAAAACAGATATAATTTCTAAAATTCTGCATACATACCTTAATAAATGACTCAACATTCAAGAAACAGAAATTGTTTGGTGCATTCAGGTTGTTGTTACATGTACCAGTAGTTGCGAATGGTAACTCTTGCAATCTTTGTAACTCCCGTACCGTCCGTAGCCAAAGTTACGATTCCAATCATAGGATTCCTTGGCAGATTAGCGAATCTGATCTTATTCACACTTTAGCAGTTAATTGTGAAAGATGTTCTATGTTTTTGAACTGAAATGAGTGTTACTATATTATGAGAATAACATATTCAAGTAATTATGACATAAATTTCCATATGTAGATGACCTGATAAAGTAAATTTAAATTTAAGCTAGAATCAACAAGTGATCAAGTGATCCAGTCAGTGGCAGCCAACTTCAAATTGTAAAAGTTAAGATGGGGTCCATTTTCTGTAAAGGCAAACATAGTTCCTAAACCTTCTACAATGGTAAAACTTGTTTCAGAATTATAAGTTTGTATTACTTATATTTATACTAATATTTTGTTCGGATGGAAAATATCTCAAATATGTAACAATTAACTGCTTTATAAGTGCGAATCAGATCTGATTCGCTATTCTGCAAAGGAACCCTATGAGTGGAATCGTAACTCTAGCTATGGATAGTACGGGAGTAAACTACAAGAGTTACCGTTCGCAACTATTGTACCAGCAGCTACAGTTTGTATTTTATGTATCCACAATATCATGTGCACATATCAGCCTTCAATTCAACCCGTGTCACTTAATTGATATCAACAACATACATCTAGATGTGTAATCAAAATATAGTGTGCTTTCAAAATAACCTGTCCATTTGAACTTTGACTTGAGTATTCTTGAATATGTGGTCTATTAGAATAGAGGGGTGGTTTTTGTCTCGCCAACATTAGTGTAAAGTAAGACATAGCGGTCACAATTCAGGCATAGTCATCATAGTCATCAAATTGAGTCCAGTAGCCTATTTCACCTGCTAAGTACACTTTGAGGGAGAAATTTTTAAAAAGGCTAAATTTATTAATTTTTATTATACAGAATTTATTACATTATCACAGCCATTTTGGCTGTGATAATGTAATAAATTCAGTATAATAATTCTGCATACAGTGATACTTTTAATCATCAAATATATGCAGTCGTTAATTCTATATGAAATATAATGCATTTCGGGGAAAATAAATGATTACTCCCTCAAAGTATACTTTGCTAGATAAATATACTTTGTAATGTTGGTGAAATAGGCTACTGATGTTAAATACATGTATCTCCTGATCTGTTAGTCAAACTATTACCATCTTCATCAAGGGCTTCCCCATACTGATGGCTGTCCACCCAGTGTCATTTGGGTGACCTTGACATTGGTGACTGACCTTTGTGGGTGAGACACACGCTAGCACTCGTCTTGTTATATTATCCCGTCAACACAGTGCGTATGTGCCGTGAAACACAGTGCCGTGAAACATTTTTGATATCCAGTCAATACTATTTTTGCATTTTAAAGCCATTTTTATGTGTTGACGGGATAAATAGAAAAGTAGGTTAGTGCCGTGAATGGGAAAAAATATCTGGCGTGGCACGGAAACGGGATGTACTCGTCAGAGCCTCGCCCATCCCGTTTCCTGAGCCTTGCCAGATATTTTTACCCATTCACGGCACTGACCTACTATTCTCTATTTATGTGCTTAATTGTGGCTGTGAATGGAGAAATGAAGCTATGTGTTTCGTGGCTGTGTAGTAGATCCAGACGATCAGTTGCATCTGCACAGTTAAATGCACAATAACTATGCTGCATTTTAGATTACATGAACAATTATCCTCATCAAATAGCACTCTTGTAGACTGATATAGAGAATAGTACGTTAGTGCCATGAATGGGAAAAAATATCCGGCAAGGCCCAAGAATTGCTTTATTTCTCATCAGAAGTATATGTTGTGACCACTCATTTGAACCGTCTCGCCGAGACGGTTCAAATGAGTGGTCACAACATATACTTTGGTGCAGAAATAAGGAAAATAGATAGAGAATAGTAGGTTAGTAGGTTAGTGCCGTGAATGGGAAAAAATATTTTTTCCCATTCACGGCACTAGCCTACTATTCTATTTATCCCGTCAACACCTACAAATTGCTGTAAAATGCAAAAATAGTATTGACTGGATATCAAAAATGTTTCACGGCACCGTGTTTCACGGCACATACGCACTGTGTTGATGGGATAACATTAGCTATGTTGCTTGTTAGAAGGATGACGGTTGTTTTATTGATGTAATGGCGAATTGTGCAGATCCTGATCAGACTGTGGATGCACAGGCTGAACTGGATCTACACTGGTCCATCGCAGAACCCTTAAGCCCAATTGTTCCAGTCACAGTCACATATGTGGGCAAATGTTTAGCCTCTATTAATTTTCTTGTTCAGTAATTTCAGCCATTGTGCATGTACTACCAAATCTCTCATTGTGCATGTTGTTTTATTCTTGTGATTTAAATATTTACAATTGTTGGATATCCATTTATACAATTATTGTTATTGATTCAATGAATTAAATAGTAATAACTACATTTGTCATACCGCAGATAAGTTTCTCGGCTTTTGATTGGCTAGCTTGCCTGGTCATATATATTATATGACCTGCCAAGACCGTCGGACATACAGGAATTGCGATTCCCTTCCGGCGCCTCGCGTCCACTGATGAGACATTTTGCAAGCGTCTACCGATTGCGAATTGTATTCCTCACTAAACACAATAAAAACCCGAATTGATCAATAAAAGTAACAAATTGTACACTCAAAACCAGTCTTTATTGTTTATTTTTCCATAAATATTCTTCGCTCATCAAAATATGAGCGAAAAATGCCACAAACTGTCCCGTTTAGTGTGTTCAAATCTCAACACGGCTATGTCATAAACTATGGGTTCCACGCACGAAGCGCGGCGTAGCAATGACAGCAAATATTTGGGAACCAGTCGCATTCTTAACTTAGCCATTTTTTCTACAGTTTTGTATGCAATTATATATACTGGTAGGGTACAGAGTTTGTGTACGCTACTCCTCTGAAACCTTTTAGCCAATCAATCTGAAACTATACACATGTCTTCTACACATTACGGAAGATGTGCACCTTGGTGTTTTTATGCCGAAAAGTTTTTTTTTAACATTAATATCACCTTTTTAACTTAATTAGCCATTGTATACAATTCTATATAGGTTACACAGTCTGTGTACAGGACTCCTCTAAAACTGTTCAGTCAATCAAAACTTTGCACACGCGTTCTACACATATTGTACATGTGCATCTTCGTGTTTTTATGCCAATTCTTTTTTTTTTTACAAAAATATAGACTTTTTAACTTGGCCATTTTTTCTACATTTCTGTATGAAATATATAGCGCTCATCTGTCACCAATGCGTGCGTTTCCAATAATAGGACAAATACATTCATCAGTAACCTTTCATAATGGTCCAGAACAATGCAAACTGCAGTTAATGCAGCCCAAAGTGTGTAAAACTGAATGTTTGTCCTACTCTGCCAGATTTAGGCGTTCTATTTATAGCATATTCTGTGCTAGGTAGATGAGCGCTATATACTATATAGTTTCTACATACACATCTCTACCTAAATTAGTATACCAGTTTATCACAACAAGAGGAAGAAATAATGTAAAAGATTTTCAAATTCTCATTAAGGTTTCTTGCCTTGGTGACAGCTTCATATTTCTGCATCTTCGCTGTCTGGCCCATATTCGACGGGCGTATTTTGTGACTTACGGCACTCTTGTTGAATTACCTCCTACGGAGCCCTGCAATTCGTTCCCATGAAATAACAATTGGTTCCCTCAATTTAACAATTTGTTCCCTCGAATTAATAATTTGTTCCCACGATAACAATTTGTTCCCTCAAATTAACAATTTGTTCCCACGAAAATGACAATTTGTTCCTTCAATTTAACAATTCGTTCCCTCAAATTAACAATTTGTTCCCATGATATAACAATTTGTTCCCACAAATTAAAAATTGTTATTTTGTGGGAACAAATTGTTAAATTGAGGTAACACATTGTTCATTTGTGGAAACAAATTGTTAATTTGTGGGAACAAATTGTTAAATTGAGGAAACAAATTGTTATTTTGTGGGAACAAATTGTTATTTCATGGGAACAAATTAATAAAAACAATTTCTACGTCCCCTGCACGGCTCTGTAACTACAAGTTGTGTTTCTTTCATTCTATGGATAAAATCTCGGCTCACACAGTAAGTTACATAGCTGGGATATAGGGTGCCTACTCCCTCACACCCTCACTGGTAAACAACCTAAACAATTAGTGTGCCTACTCCCTCACACCCTCACTGGTAAAACCAATCCAAAACAATTAGTGTGCCTACTCCCTCACACCCTCACTGGTAAACAACCTAAACAATTAGGGTGCCTACTCCCTCACACCCTCACTGGTAAACAACCTAAACAATTAGGGTGCCTACTCCCTCACACCCTCACTGGTAAACAACCTAAACAATTAATGTGCCTACTCCCTCACACACCCTCACTGTAAACAACCTAAAACAATTAGGGTGCCTACTCCCTCACACCCTCACTGGTAAACAACCTAAACAATTAGGGTGCCTACTCCCTCACACCCTCACTGGTAAACAACCTAAACAATTAGTGTGCCTACTCCCTCACACCCTCACTGGTAAACAACCTAAACAATTAGTGTGCCTACTCCCTCACACCCTCACTGGTAAACAACCTAAACAATTAGTGTGCTACTCCCTCACACCCTCACTGGTAAACAACCTAAAACAATTAGTGTGCCTACTCCCTCACACCCTCATGGTAAACAACCTAAACAATTAGTGTGCTACTCACTCACACCCTCACTGGTAAACAACCTAAACAATTAGGGTGCCTACTCCCTCACACCCTCACTGGTAAACAACCTAAACAATTAGTGTGCCTACTCCCTCACACCCTCACTGGTAAACTAACCTACAATTAGGGTGCCTACTCCCTCACACCCTCACTGGTAAACAACCTAATCAATTAGTGTGCCTACTCCCTCACCCTCACTGGTAAACAACCTAAACAATTAGTGTGCCTACTCCCTCACACCCTCACTGGTAAACAACCTAAACAATTAGTGTGCCTACTCCCTCACACCCTCACTGGTAAACAACCTAAACAATTAGGGTGCCTACTCCCTCACACCTCACTGGTTAAACAACCTAAACAATTAGTGTGCCTACTCCCTCACACCCTCACTGGTAAACAACCTAAACAATTTAGGGTGCCTATCCCTCACATCCCTCACTGGTAAACAACCTAAACAATTTAGGGTGCTACTCCCTCACACCCTCACTGGTAACAACCTAAACAATTAGTGTTTCTACTCCCTCACACCCTCACTGGTAAACAAACAACTAAACAATTAGGGTGCTACTCCCTCCACACCCTCACTGGTAAACAACCTAAACAATTAGTGTGCCTACTCCCTCACACCCTCACTGGTAAACAACCTAAACAATTAGTGTGCCTACTCCCTCACACCCTCACTGGTAAACAACCTAAACAATTAGGGTGCCTACTCCCTACACCCCTTCACTGGTAAACAACAAAAAACCAATTAGTGTGCCTACTCCCTCAACCCTCACTGGTAAACAACCTAAACAATTAGGGTGCCTACTCCCTCACACCCTCACTGGTAAACAACCTAAACAATTAGTGTGCCTACTCCCTCACACCCTCACTGGTAAACAACCTAAACAATTAGTGTGCCTACTCCCTCACAACCCTCACTGGTAAACAACCTAAACAATTAGTGCCTACTCCCTCACACCCTCACTCTGGTACAACTAAACAACCCTATTAGTGCCTACTCCCTCACACCCTCACTGGTAAACAACCTAAACAATTAGTGTGCCTACTCCCTCACACCCTCACTGGTAAACAACCTAAACAATTAGTGATTCAGTGCTCCAGATAAGGAATTATTAATTGAGTATTGTCACTCCATCATTTCTGAAGCAATTGGGTATTTGAAAATTTTAATTGGGTAAAATCAAATCACACTACTGTTTACACATCAGCAGACTGCACTTATTGAATAGTTTGCTTCTAAATGAAAACATGTATTGGCATTTCATTAGAATTGTCTACTTGGAGATAATTCTAATGAAATACCAAGATGTGTTTTCATGGAAAAATAAGAAAAAATATCCTATATTTGTGGTCTGTTTATTGTTTTCTGTAGCATTATAAAGATACCACACATTTTTCATTGCTTTTTGATACTCGCTACTGCTGATTCAATTTTTTATTTTTGCACTTTTAATAGGGTATTTAAGCAAATACGCACCTTATCTGGAGCACTGAGTAATGTAATCATTGCCATTTTAGTCTGATCCCTCAGGCAGCTAAAGCTGCTCACTGATATTGGCACCCCAGCTGAGAAAAGGGACACAATGACATTACAATAATTACATGTATAGATCATGGTCCTCTCAGGGGTGTAGAATTTTTTTTTTTTATTAATTCGTTCCCACGAAATAAAAATTTGTTCCCACAAATTAACAATTTGTTCCCACAAATTAACAATTTGTTCCCACAAATTAACAATTTGTTCCCTCAATTTAACTTGTTAAATTGAGGGAACAAATTGTCATTTCCTGGGAACAAATTGTTAATTCGAGGGAACAAATTGTTATATCGTGGGAACAAATTGTTAATTCGAGGGGACAAATTGTTATATCATGGGAACTAATCGTTAATTCGAGGGAACAAATTGTTAAATTGAGTGAAGAAATTGTTATTTCGTACGAACGAATTAATAAAAAAAATATGCATGCGGGGCTCCGTAACATCCACATTATATGATTAGGATTGACATATTTAGTTTACTGATGGCTTAGTACTTCTGTAACTGAAAAAAAAGGTGAACAGCATAGACCCTGATCAGACTGTGCAAATTAGGTGACACGTGTTATAAGGTACCTTTTGTCAGCTAGTCAGCTAGTAGCTTATTTCATTCTGAGCAGTGTTTCTATTGATCAGCTGTCAAATTCATGTAACATATTAACCCTTACACAGCTATCTTAATTGTTGGTCGATAAAAATGGAAAATAGAAAATAAACAGCAGACGACAAAAAAAATAATATAGCGGTGTAAGGGTTAATTCATATCTAGTGTTAGTTGGTAATCATTGGTCAACACTGCAATAAGCCCAGTTTTATCAGAACATATGGTATCTTTGGAATTGTTCACTGACCACTGAACAATGACCAGTGTCATTCTCCAACCTGTGGTCAGATAGGACACAAGGCAAACATTGATGTGTATTGAGTTTTACTGATTTGGAATAAACTTTCATGTGTTTACTGGTAATGATGTTAAATGCTAAAAAAAAATGTTTCATTGAATACAACATAATTTTGTGAATACTGTGTAATTGTTCTGCTCAGAAGTACATTTTTAGCTCACCTGAGTTGAAGGCTCAAGTGAGATTATTGTTACCGATTTTCGTCCGTCTGTCGTTGTCCGTCCGTTAATATTTTCCAACCTCTTCTTCTTCTGGACCGCTTGGCCAAACTTCACAGGGATGGTCTATGTGTTACTCCTTGTCAGATTTGTGAAAAAATATTGTTGTCCGCATATCCAAGATGGCCGCCATAGAAAAGTAGGTCAAAATCTTAAAAAATCATCTCACGAACCGCCTGACCAATTGCGACGAAACTGGTCAAGTAGGGGTCAAATTTAAAATTTGACCAAAAATATGGTCATGTTGTATATCATATTAAAGGTATCAAGGAGGCGATCACTCTGGAGCTTTTTTTGTCGAAATTGATGATTACGTTATCGAAGATAGCTGCCGAAATGTCGAAAGTTCATCCTTGTAATATAGATTTCAAACGTCTTCTTCTCTTGAACCATTTGGCCAATGCTGGTGAAACTTCTCAATTATGGTGTGTGTGTGAATCCTTTTTATATTTGTTAAATGGCGGTCATCACATAATCCATGATGGCCGCCATAAAAAATGACGTCAAATTCTCAAAAAATCTTCTCACAAACCGCCAGACCGATTACGCCGAAACTTGGCAGGAATGATCGATAGTCGATGCTCTTTCAGATTTGTTAAAATGATGACCCCGGGATAAAAAATGGATGAGGCCCCGGGGGTGAAGTTTGGGTCAAATTTCAAATGAGACCAAATATGGTCATGTTATTTAACAAATCGAAGGTGTTGACGAGACAATCACTCTGGAGCATTATTTGTCAAAATCTTTTGATTGTGTCATTGAATTTGGCCGCCGAAAGGTTGAAGTATCATCCTTTTTGATATAGTCGGCACATTGGCGAACGTCCATACGTCCGTACATCCGTGTCCGTAATTATGTGCGTCCGGGTTAAAGTTTACCTTAAACTTCACATGGGCTTTTATCATGATCCATATTTTCATTTTACGCCCGAGTCGTGCAGCCCCTGTGCCCAATGTCAAGGTCAAATTACTTTGAAATTGACCTTAAAGATCTTTTTGCATTTAGTTGAAAGTTTTTTTTAACAACACTATATATCTGAAACACCTTCGGCAATTCACTCGAAACTTCACATGTGCCTTTATCATCATCCATATTTTCATTCTATGCCCAACCCATGTGGCCCCTATATGTCCAATGTTAAGTTCAAATTACTTTAGTTATTATTTTTTGTGCGCCCGCTTGCGGACAGCTCGACATAGTCAGCACATTGGTATACTATCAAAGCTCATTCAGTACTATCAAATGCATCGACGGGCGCGACATGCGGGCCGCGGCCTGGGCTATTATTATAGATTTCAATCATTTTATTCTCGTGAACCGCTTGGCTGATGCTGGTTAAATTTCACAGTTATGGTCCGTTGGTGAAACCTTTTCATATTTGTTAAAATGGAGGTCGTCGCATAATCCAAGATGTCCGCTGTAGAAAATTAAGTCCAATTCTTAAAAAATCTTCTCACGAGCGATGTAGAAGTTTGCATTAAAGTTTCCAGGTACCTACTTTTTCTATAACCGTATGTCGGATTGGCTTGAAACTTTATATGCTTATTAGTCATCATCCATATATCCATTCTTTGTCCCATGTATTATTATCAAGGCTGTCAGTGAGGCGATTAGCTTCGTTTAACAATGCTAGTTCTTGTTTTTCAATGTATCTGTTACTACATTATATATATCTTACCCTGAGATCACCAGATGCCTCAGCGGGCTCGACATGCAGGCCGCGGCCATCTGGTTACCTTATCACGATGTGATAGGGCAGAACATTTCATGCACTGACCCATACATGGATATAGGTCATCCTGAATGTAAGGTCACTCTGATACAATAAACATTCGTGTTTTCATTAACCCTTTCAACACTACTGTCATCTATAGCAGTGTTAGCAAACAGTGTAGATCCAGATGGCCTGGCTCGTGATGAGCCATCTCATGAGGATATGGACTTTTTGCAAGTAATTTTCTAGGAAAAAAAACACCCCCTTTCTTAAATGAACTAGTCTGAAAATTATTTTGTGACAATTTGATTAGTAAGTTAACATATCAAAATCCATTCCAGTTATTTAGGGGTGAAAGAGTTACGTTCCACTGCAGTGAGAATAATGGATGATCAAGCATTGCCGCAATGGGATGATCAGGCAGCACTGACCTTCAACGACATGAAGTCTGACCTTCAGATACCGTTGACCTTCAAAGGTCGAATCAACTTGTCCGATATTATTGCTGCAACAATAGGTAAGTGGAAGTCCAACAGACATGTTTGTTGCTGTCCATAACAGATTAACTTAACATTTTGTTAATTTCTTTGAATTTCTGTTTCCCGTTGTAGAATGTTTTCACTTGTAGCTGATGTCCTAACAACATCCTCTGTCATTCTGTGCAAAATGCCCCACCCCACTTTCGCCCTTAGGTTGATATCATTTGCTGATGCCTTTAATCCCTCATTGATATGCAAGAGGGGATATAGCATTCATCCATGTACGTATATACATACGTACGTATTTCCGTGCGTATATTAGTAACACCTTTTATTTCTTAATAACATGAACCCTTCATCGATTTTAATAATATTTAGCCGCAATGTGTGCTTAGGGATGGTGCTTTGTACACTTCTTATAAATCCTGATAGACACTGTAATACCTTAACTCTTACACCGCTATCTTAATTTGTTGTCATCTGTTGTTTATTTTCTATTTTCCATTTTTATCATCAAAAACATGCTTTGACAGCACTTTAAAATAATTTACAACATGCTTTGACAGCACTTTAGAATCATTTCCATTGGAAATGATTCTGAAGTGCTGTCAAACCATGTTTGTATTGAGAAATGAGGCAAGATATAAAATTTATTATTAACTTTGCCACAGTTTCTTCAATCTGCCACTGGTGACATTCGTGTGCCGACAGGCCACATTTTCTTATTACCGGTACATGAATCATGTATCATTTATTTTTAATCCCTTCTCATATTTTGATATTAATTTTGGCCACAATGTGTGTCGAATGATGGTGCTTTGTTTCATACATACAGTTCAATGTGCCCGGATATAGACTAAGTCTATATAAACACTTGGTTTCTTATGTCCTTTTCTTCTTGTTTTTCCTTCTTTTTACTTTGTACTAATTAAATTTCTTCAGTTGCTCTTAGTTGTAAAATGTAGGATTAAATTTAAAGCGATACTCCACCCAAAACTGATTAAGTCTACTTTTAAATGTATTTATTTGCGCTTATATCCCACATTTGAACACCCAATATCAAGGTCACTGAGGACATCTGTTTATTTTATTATTAAGGTTGCCAGCGAGGGGATTATAGTGATAACGATGCCTTTTTTTAGTTTTAAGTTGAGGAAATATTCCTAAGACATTGAGATACATCTTCAGTAGCCGATTTCACCAAAATTGCAAAGTACATATGTATACTTATCTACTGTCTGTTTCACGAAAGCTGCCCAAATTTTACGGCTATATAAACAATTCAAAAACAAGATTTCTTTTGATAATATTAAATTAAAGGAAAAATTAAGAATGATCCTTTTTATTTCGTGAAATTTGGTCAAATATTGATTTTATTGCGAAAAAACAATTTCCCCATGTTAAATCCCCATAGACATCTTCACGGAGTGGAGTGAAGATGTCTATGGGGATTTAACATGGGGAAATGTTTTTGAATTTTAGAAATACTGGACCGATTTTTATAACGGTACGTATACTATTATGTTTTACCGCACGGCGGGCGGGCGGGCGGGTGGGTGGGCGGCGGGCTTTGAAGAAAAAGCGCATAGTTCGTGTACACAACTCCTCCGAAACCGTTCCGTCGATCGATCTGAAACTATACACACGTCTTCTACACATATTGAAGATGTGCACCTTGGTGTTTTTATGGTGAAAAAATATTTTTTAACAAAAATATCGCCTTTTTAACTTAGCCATTTTTTCTTCATTTTTTCTTCATTTTTCTATACATTTCTATATACGGTACAGAGTTTGTGTACACAACTCCTCCGAAACCTTTCAGTCGATCGATGTGAAACTATGCACACGTCTTCTACACATATTGAAGATGTGCACCTTGGTGTTTTTATGTCGAAAAAATATCTTTTAACAAAAATATCATCTTTCTAACTTAGCCATTTTTTCTACATTTTTCTATACAATTCTATATACGGTACAGAGTTTGTGTACACAACTCCTCCGACCGTCTGTCGATCGTTCTGAAACTATACACGTCTTCTACACATATTGAAGATGTGCACCTTGGTGTTTTATGCCGAAAAAAAATATTTTTGTAACAAAAATATAGCCTTTTTAACTTAGCCACTTTTTTCTACATTTTTCTATACAATCTATATACGGTACAGAGTTTGTGTACACAACTCCTCCGAAACCGTTCTGTCGATCGTTCTGAAACTATACACACGTCTTCTACATATTGAAGATGTGCACCTTGTGCATCGAAAAAATATTTTTGTAACAAAAATATCGCCTTTTTAACTTAGCCATTTTTTCTACATTTTTCTATACAATTCTATATACGGTAACAGATTTGTACACAACTCCTCCGACCGTTCTGTCGATCGTTCTGAAACTATACACACGTCTTCTACACATATTGAAGATGTGCACCTTGGTGTTTTTATGCCGAAAAAATATTTTTGTAACAAAAATATCGCCTTTTTAACTTAGCCATTTTTTCTACATTTTTCTATACATTTCTATATACGGTACAGAGTTTGTGTACACAACTCCTCCGAAACTGTTCAGTCGATCGTTCTGAAACTATACACACGTCCTCTACACATATTGAAGATGTGCACCTTGGTGTTTTTATGCCGAAAAAATATTTTTTAACAAAAATATCACCTTTTTAACTTAGCCATTTTTTCTACATTAGCCATTTTTTCTACATTATTGTATCCAATTCCCTATAATTTCTACTTTACACTCTACTTTTCTATCTCTGCCTAAATTAGTATACATGTTTAGCACAACGAGATGAAGAAATAATGCTATAGACTTTCAAATTCTCATTAATGTTTCTTGCCTTGGTGACAGCTTCACTTTCTGCATCTTCGCTGTCTGGCTCATATTCGACGGGCGTATTTTGTGACTTGCGGCACTCTTGTTAAAATTTAACTTTTGTTTTCTTAGTTAGATAATATCCAAGCTATATATTAGTCGGGTTTCGGAGTAAATTTCCAAAATTTTTCGTTTTTTGACTCCTCCCACACTTCCTTACCACTTTTTCCCCTATGTTAAATTCCCATAGACAAATCAATAATTTCGTAATAAAATCAATATTTGACCGAATTTCACGAAATAAAAAGAAGGCTCATTCTTAAATTTTCCTTTAATTTAATATTATCGAAAATAATATTGTTTTTGTATTGTCTATATAGCCGTAAAATTTGGGCAGCTTTCATGAAACAGACTATAGCTAAGTATACTTTGAGGGAGTAATCATTTATTTTCCCGAAATGCATTATTTCATATAGGTACATGTAGAATTAACAACTGCGAGTTTTTGATGATTAAAAGTATGCAGAATTATTATACCTGAATTTATTACTTTATCACAGCCAAAACGGCTGTGATAATGTAATAAATTCAGTATAATATGAATACATTTATCCTTACATCAAAAATTTCTCCCTCAAAGTGTACTTAGCAAGATAAGTATACTTTGCAATTTTTGTGAAATCGGCTACAGATCAGTATCAAGCTACACATAATATGTGGGCTGTGACTGAAGAAATGTGGCTTATGGCATCTGTGACTGTAGCTCCTTATTAACTCTTTGCATGCTGGGAAATTTGTGGGCTATAAATAGTTCAAAAATAGCAGATGACAATTCATTATAGTTTCTTTTATTTCTCGTTATAAATGTCATGAATATGTCTTGAAATTTCATTAAAATTGTGTCCGGAGGACACAATTCTAATGAAATTGCAAGACATAGTTACAGAGAGAAATAAAACATATACAAATGTACTCTTAATTCGCTAGCATGCAAAGAGTTATATAGCACAGTTTGGTAGCCTGATGATGATCTATTTTGCTTGATAGAAACATGATGGGTACTTTATTGATGGAATGGCGAACAGTGCAGATCCTGATCAAACTGCTGATGCTCAGGCTGATCTGTATCTACACGTACGGGTCACAAAACCCATATGACTCATTTCTCCAGTCACAGCCATATATATGTGTTACCTGATATGCAGTTACACTGATAAAATATATTGTTAAAAAGATACTAGTAATCATTCCATTGTGTGTTATGGGTACGGTAACAGTGTATTGTTTGACAATGCATATCGTTGTAATTTTCAGGCGATGATGTCCGATCAAGTGACATGGTAACCAACACTGACAGTGCTGTATCAGTAGACGAGAGTGGTGTATCAGCAGACGAGAATTTCCAATCATGTAACCATGGTGACCGACTGCCAAACTTTGGTACACATGGCAACACAGAAGATAACTCTGAAACTGTTGACAACAGTATAAACACCTATCAAGACAAACTGTTTTTCCCAAGTTTATTTAAGGATGATTCCAATGCTTGTGACTCTTTTCCAAACAATAGTGACCTTGTCCTTGGTGGACACCAATTCTCCTCAAACTCAACACTGAATACAAGGTCAAGCCAAGGTCATTTTAGAATTGTACAAAACCTTGCAAATAGCAACAGTTCAAATACAGTGAACTCGATGTTTTCAAATTCTGAACAGTCTACAATGCTTGCCAAGCTAGGCTCTCCGGGCCCTTACCAAGTCATGGCTCCCAGCTTCAACTCGGATGCAGACTTCCTGCTTAATATGTGTGAGGAAGAGGAACCATTGATGAGTGAAAGAGGGAACCAGCCTGTGACAACAGAACCAACGTCAAAGTTCCATATTGTGCCTGATGTGGAAATAGACCGGACAGCAGATGATGGAGTTGTGGGTAAGTGGATCCATTATTATCCTTTTCCAATAGGCAGGAGGGATCTGAGGATACGTGGCTGTGACTGGAGAAATTGGGATTATGGGATTTGTGAGTCACACATCCCATAATCCCAATTTCTCCAAAATTGTAACCAGTGTAGCTCCTGATCCAATTACTACACACTCCCTGGATCTACACTGGTCACAAAACCCATAAGCCCAATTGTCCAGTCATCACAGTCACATATGAGACACGCCCTGTGATTTTGTACCTAAAAACTATCTCATTAAAAATATTTACAAAATTTACGATATTTTCCATAAATGAAGGCGGAAGTCGATGTTTTTTGTAAATTATTTCATGAAAAATCGCACATCTTTGTAGGTACAAAATCACATGGCGTATCTTATGTGTGGGCTGCTGATTGAGAAAATGTTACCGTACAACATTTACAACAATCACCTAAATAGTCCTCTTGCACATTCACTCTAGACTAATTGTTTTACTGATGGCAGTTGTTGAATGGCGAACAGTGTATACCTGAACAGTCTGTGTGGATGCACAGGCTGATCATTGGTTATGCTGACATGCTGACCAGTAACATTGTCAGGTGGCTTTTCTCAGCTAGCATTCAGTACATTCAGTAATAACGTAATTTCCCAATATATTCGGACACAATTAGGATATTATTCTAAAATACGGTCAAACTATGTTTTTATTGAGAGAGAATACAAAGGCTAAAATAACAGCAGACGACAATTCCCACATTTGTTGATACCAACAAACAAATGAACCCTTAGACCGCTACACACAACAATTGTCGTCTGCTGTTGCTTTTATATCTTGCCTTATTTCTCAATAAAAACCTGGTTTGACAGCACTTCAGAATCATTTCCAATGGAAATGATTCTGAAGTGCTGTCAAAGCATGTTGCAAATTATTCTACAGTGCTGTCAGAGCATGGTTTTGATGATAAAATGGAAAATAGAAAATAAACAGCAGATGACAAAAAATTAAGATAGCGGTGTAAGGATTAAGTCATAGTGGGCCAGGCTTAATGTATTTCTGACCAGTAGCCTATTTCACCAACATTGCAAAGTATACTTTTCTAGCAAAGTATACTTTGAGGGAGTAATCATTTATTTTTCCCGAAATACATTATTTCATATAGAACTAATGACTGCATATATTTGATGATTAAAAGTATGCAGAATTATTATACTGAATTTATTACAAAATGGCTGTGATAATGTAATAAATTCAGTATAATAAAAATTAATAAATTTATGCTTAAATTGAAAATTTCTCCCTCAAAGTATACTTTGCTAGATAAGTATACTTTGGAATGTTGGTGAAATAGGCTACAGTATAGACACAGACAGGCCTGCACTGTGTTTGTAAGTCAGCCAGTGAACCATGCATTACACCTTGTTATCAGGCATCTAGTTTCACATTGACCAAATTCTGACTGATGCTGTGTCTGAAAACATACCAAGGTCAATCGGTATTTGAAAACTATTTTCACAGACATTACTATGGTCTGTGTGATGACACAAAATAAGTCAGTGTTTCTGTTGTCAAAAGATAATGTTATTCATTCTCATTTTGCATAACACATTACCTGATAAATAGAATACCAGACTAGTCTTTTTTTATGCCCCACCACGATAGTGGAGGGGGCATTTAGTGTTACCCTTGTCTGTCCATCCCGTCCCATCCCATCTGCCTGTCACCAACCTTGTAACTCGTACAACTTTTAAACCATACTAGCTACAGACCTGACACTTGGTATGTAGCTTCCTTATAATAAATAAATGCGCAAACTTTATATCAATGTTTGATTTGACGCCCAGGTCATGGATTATCTCCTCCTTTTTAGCTCGACTATTCGAAGAATAAGTAGAGCTTATGTTGTCACCCCGGCGTCGGCGTCGGCGTCACCGTCACGCCTTGGTTAAGGTTTTTAGTCAAGCTTGTATATGGAATACTACTGGCCCTACACCCACCATACTTGGACAACTTCATCTCCTAGTGATGTACATCAATAACCCCTGATCTATATTTGACCTTGACCTACATTTCCTCTTGAATTACTTGGTTAATTCCCCTTGGTTAAGGTTTTTAGTCAACCTTGGTTAAGGTTTTTAGTCAAGTTTGTATATGCAATACTACTGGCCCTACACCCACCATACTTGGACAACTTCATCTCCTAGTGATGCACATCAATAACCCCTGATCTATATTTGACCTTGACCTACATTTCCTCTTGAATTACTTACTTAATTCCCTTGGTTAAGGTTTTTAGTCAACCTTGGTTAAGGTTTTTTTTCAAGCTTGTACATTGAATACTATTGTGCATCCAGACACCATACTTCGACAACCTTTTCTCATAGGTATGCACATCAATAACCCTGATCTATATTTGACCTTCACCTACATTTCCTCTTCAATTACTTACTTAATTCCTTTTGGTTAAGGTTTTTAGTCAACCTTCTATATGGAATACTACTGGCCCTACACCCACCATACTTGGACAACTTCATCTCCTAGTGATGTACATCAACAACCCCTGATCTATATTTGACCTTGACCTACATTTCCTCTTGAATTGCTTAATTCCCCTTGGTTAACGTTTTTAGTCAAGCTTGTAGATGGAATACTCCTGGCCCTACACCAACCATACTTGGACAACTTCATCTCCTAGTGATGTACATCAACAACCCCTGACCTATATTTGACCTTGACCTACATTTAACCTTGAATTACTTACTTAATTCCCCTTGGTTAAGGTTTTTACTCGACCTTGGTTAAGCTTTTTACTCAAGCTTGTACATGGAATACTATTGTGCATACAGACACCATAATTGGACAACCTTTTCTCATAGTGATGTACATCAATAAACCCGGATCTATATTTGACCTTAACCTACATTTCCTCTTCAATTACTTACTTAATTCTCTTTGGTTAAGGTTTTTAGTCAAGCTTGTAGATGGAATACTCATGGCCCTACACCAACCATACTTGGACAACTTCATCTCCTAGTGATGTACATCAACCCCTGACCTATATTTTACCTTGACCTACATTTAACCTTAAATTACTTACTTAATTCCCCTTGGTTCCTTAAATTACTTACTTAATTCCCCTTGGTTAAGGTTTTTACTCAACCTTGGTTAAGGTTTTTAGTCAAGCTTGTAGATGGAATACTATTGTGCATACAGACACCATACTTGGATAACTTTTTCTCATATGGATGTACATCAATAACCCCTGACCTTTATTTTACCTTCACCTACATTTAACCTTCAATTACTTGGTTAATGTTTATAGTCAAGCTTGTATATGGAATACTTCTGGGCCTACATCAACCATACTTGGACAACTTCATCTCCTAGTGATGTACATCAATAATCCCTGACCTATATTTCACCTTGACTTACTTTTATCCTTGGATTACTTAGTTATCTCCCCTTGGTTACGTTTTTACTCAAGCTTGTATATGGAATACTCCTGGGCCTACAGCAACCATACTTGGAAAACCACGCATCTACGTTCAAGGTCAAGGTCACTGTTGAAGGTCAAAGGTCAAACCTATTGAAATTCCCTTCCGCTCTATATCTTCTACACCGATGCATGGATTATCAAATGGCTTGGCACAAATGTTTCTCATGATGAGAAGGTGTGTCGCCATCAATAACCACACACCTACGTCCAAGGTCAAGGTCACAGTTGAAGGTCAAAGGTCAAACCTATTGAAATTCCCTTCCGCTCTATATCTTCTACACTGATGCATGGATTATCAAATTGCTAACCACGCACCTACGTTCAAGGTCACAGTTGAAGGTCAAACCTATTGAAATTCCCTTCGCTCTATATCTTCTACACCGATGCATGGATTATCAAATGGCTTGGCACAGATGTTTCTCATGTTGAGAAGGTGTGTCACAATCAATAACCACGCACCTACGTCCAAGGTCAAGGTCACAGTTGAAGGTCAAAGGTCAAACCTATTGAAATTCCCTTCCGCTCTATATCTTCTACACCGATGCATGGATTATCAAATGCCTTGACACAAATGTTTCTCAGGATGAGAAGGTGTGTCGCGATCAATAACCACGCACCTACATCCAAGGTCAAGGTCACAGTTGAAGCTCAAAGGTAAAAAATATTGAAATTCCCAAATGGCTTGGCACAAATGTTTCTCACGATGAGAAGGTGTGTCGCGATCAATAACCACGCACCTACGTCCAAGGTCAAGGTCACTGTTGAAGGTCAAAGGTCAAACCTATTGAACTTCCCTTCCTCTCTATGTCTTCTACACCGATGCATGGATTATCAAATGGCTTGGCACAAATGTTTCTCGTGATGAGAAGGTGTGTCCCGATCAATAACCACGCACCTATGTCCAAGGTCAAGGTCACAGTTGAAGGTCAAAGGTCAAACCTATTGAAATTCCCTTCCGCTCTATATCTTCTACACTGATGCATGGATTATCAAATTGCTAACCACGCACCTACGTCCAAGGTGACAGTTGAAGGTCAAAGGTCAAACCTATTGAAATTCCCTTCCGCTCTATATCTTCTACACCGATGCATGGATTATCAAATGGCTTGGCACAGATGTTTCTCATGATGAGAAGGTGTGTCGCAATCAATAACCACGCACCTACGTCCAAGCTCAAGGTCACAGTTGAAGGTCAAAGGTCAAACCTATTGAAATTCCCTTCCGCTCTATATCTTCTACACGATGCATGCATTATCAAATGCCTTGGCACAAATGTTTCTCAGGATGATGAAGGTGTGTCTCAATCAATAACCACGCACCTACGTCCAAGGTCAAGGTCATAGTTGAAGGTCAAAGGTCAAACCTATTGAAATTCCCTTCCGCTCTATATCTTCTACACCGATGCATGGATTATCACACTATGCCCAGGGTCAAGGTCACAGACTTGATGCGTTTGAAACCTTAACGCTCGGCTAAATGGCTTATGATCAAAAATGCCTCGTTTTCTTTGGCTGCCAGTGGGGGTATTCGTGTGCCGACAGGCCACATTTCTAGTTTCCCTTGGTTAATGTTTTTAGTCAACCTTGGTTAAGGTTTTTATGTAGGCCGCAGCCACCTTCTTTGTCAAGCTATGTGTACATCGACACCCTCGTAGTCGAGCTATGCTGTTCTCCTACAGCTCTTGTTTACTTAGAATTTGGCAATTTTGCCTTTTAACTTATACAACTTTTAAACTATAGTAGCTACATACCTGAAACTTGGTATGTAACTTCCTTATCATGAGTAGATGCGCAAAGATTAGTTTGATTTTTAATTCGCACCCTGAGTCATGGATTATCTCCCCTTTTGGACTTGGAATTTTGTCTCGTTTACTATCAAAGCGATCAGTGGGGCATACATGTTCTATGAACACATTTTCTAGTTTGATATCAAATTTATCATGTTCAACTCAGAATTCCTTGGCGAGCTTCAGAATTTCCTAGCATTGTCTTGAGAAACTTGATATCAAAAGACACTATACTAGTCGGAAATCAAGCGAGCAGAGTTTTATTGTATCATATTGTACACCATTATGTCTTGCTTGTTGAAAGGCTAAACTTTATATAATCAACACAACACTCATATCTTTCAGAACTAGACACACCTGCAGTAAAAAAGACCCAACCAACCTATTCAACTTTCGAATCTGACCTTGAAGACTCAATGCACTTTGTGGAGGGCAACTATTCACTGCACGATAAGCCATGTGACACAAAACCAGAGGAAAATGAACAAAATGGTTGCTCGCGGAACAAGAAGCGCAGACTGTCGGAATACAGCGGTAATAGTTTGTCTGTTATACTGGAATGTGATGCTACATCTGCTGTGAAATTCGAACCGAAGCCAGACTTGTATAATTTAATGTCAAGTGAACCTGGAACTGATGACATGAATAAAACCTTCCGGCAGCCGTTGAAATCTCATAACCTTATACGACACAGGTCATTTTCTGAAGCTTTCAATAAAAATTATGTGAAGATTGAGAATCATAGCAACGGAAGCAACTGTGATACATCAAACTCTGAACTGAAAACCCCAACCTTTAAGCGATCACGGTCTCTGTCGGAAGCTTGTAGGCGAGATGATGTGGAGTTAAGTCCCCTGGGTGACAGCAGATTCAACACATCCCTGAGTTCTCTACTTGGGTCACCACCTCCGGAGAGTCCACTATCGAATAACCCATTCTTCAGTGCACTACAATCTACTCTAAAGCTGGACTGTGACAGTAACGATATGCCCAAAACCCTGTTTGACACTCTGGTTGGAGGTTCGAACCTGGATGTGTATGCACGCGAGCGTAACTTGCAGTCCAAGTTTAGTTCCATTCAGTCCGTGTATCCAGACGAGATCCGACAGCTCTCCAGCTTCTACCGATGTCAGTCGGCCGAGGTGGAAATGGAGAGATTCCGTGAACTTCATGATGACAATGTACCAGCGTCGTATCGTAACTACTTGAACAATTATTATGATGAGCAGCTTCACAAGATTATGGACAGAGTGGAGAAGAGCTTTAATATTTTATCCAAGGCGAAGAAGGACACAGTGACCACGTGCCAGTCATTCAGGCCCCGCCCACTTTTGTCCCGTAAAGCCGTTCGTATGATGGAGGAGTGGTATAATCGTAACTTTGAACATCCGTACCCGGGTCAAGTGGCGGTTGAAGCTCTGGCTAAAGCAGGGGAGATCACTGCGGAACAAGTTAAGAAATGGTTCGCAAACAAACGTAACCGGTGCAAAAACTCACGACCAATGACTGATGTTATCAACATGAAGAGAAAAAGGCAGTATTCGTCTCGCTGGTAAAGCAGGATTAAACAGCGGAACGGGTTCATGAGGATAATGATCTATTCTGCCTATTTGAAGCATGGCTGGTGTTTGGCTGACCGTATGGTGGGCAGGCTTTTCTGGGTCTACACTGGTCGCTGTCACAGTCAACATTTATTTTAAAAGTACTTTGTCTGGGATTTCAGTATTCAGTAACAATGTGATAATATACAGGCGCGGATACAGAAATAATTGCAGGGTGGGGTCTGTAATTACAAGTCGGCCGCAAGCTCGAAATTGTAAAGTAGGGGGTCCTCCCCGCAGGAAATTTTTAGATGCCAGGTCGCCGCAGATGCGATTTTCTGACACCTAGGCCACGAAAAAAGTCATCCAACTATTCGAGTATTGTAGATTTTCGTCTTTTTTTTTTTTGCCGGGAGCAGGGGGGGGGTTCCGGACGCCCTGGACTCCCCCCACCCCTGTATCCGCGCCTGACATATTTGAATGAGTGATATTATATAAATCTTGCATCCAAGTGGGGTGGCCTTGTATATTGTTAACTGTAGGAAAATAATTCTGACATATTACCATAGGTCAACAGTATCCACTTTCACCCTTGCTGGAATGAACTATTTATTATATTTATGCCCCCGCCACCGAATGGTGAGTGGGGCATATAGTGTTACCGGCGTCCGTACGTACGTACGTACGTATGTCCCGAAACCTTAACGCTGGGTAAATGGCTCGCTCGCTCGCTCGCTCGCTCGGATCTGCTTCACATTTCACACACGCATTGCTCCAATGGTCCTCTACCGCCCTGTGACAAATCCACATTCGTCCCGCCCCCGCTAAGCCCAGGTTCAAGGTCACAGACTTGGTGCGTTCGAAACCTTAACGCTCGGGTAAATGGCTTATTATGCCCCCGTCACCGAATGGTGAGGGGGGCATATAGTGTTATTATGCCCCCGTCACCGAATGGTGAGGGGGGCATATAGTGTTACTGGCGTCCGTACGTACGTACGTACGTACGTACGTACGTACGTACGTACGTCCCTAAACCTTAACGCTGGGTAAATGGCTTATAATTTCTGTTTCCTCGCTCGGATCTGCTTTACATTTCACACACGCATTGCTCCAATGGTCCTCACCGCCCTGTGACAAATCCACATTCGTCCTGCCCCCGCTAAGCCCAGGGTCAAGGTCACAGACTTGGTGCGTTCGAAACCTTAACGCTGGGTAAATGGCTTATAATTTCTGTTTCCTTGCCCGGATCTGCTTCACATTTCACACACGCATTGCTCCAATGGTCCTCTACCGCCCTGTGACAAATCCACATTCGTCCCGCCCCCGCTAAGCCCAGGGTCAAGGTCACAGACTTGGTGCATTCGAAACCTTAACGCTGGGTAAATGGCTTATAATTTCTGTTTCCTTGCTCGGATCTGCGTCACATTTCTCACACGCATTGCTCCAATGGTCCTCTACCACCCTGTGACAAATCCACATTCGTACTGCCCCCGCTAAGCCCAGGGTCAACGTCACAGACTTGGTGCTTTTGAAACCTTAACACTCGGGTAAATGGCTTATAATTTCTGTTTCCTGTCTCGGATCTGTTTCACATTTGACACACGCATTGCTCCAATGGTCCTCTACCGCCCTGTGACGAATCCACATTCGTCCTGCCCCTGCTAAGCACAGGGTCAAGGTCACAGACTTGGTGCGTTTGAAACCTTAACATTCAGTTAAATGGCTTATAATTTGTGTTTCCTTGCTCGGATCTGCTTCACATTTCACACACGCATTGCTACAATGGTCCTCTACCGCCCTGTGACAAATCCACATTCGTCCCGCCCCCACTAAGCCCAGGGCCAAGGTCACAGACTTGGTGTGTTCAAAACCTTAGCGCTCGGGTAAATGGCTTATAATCAAATATGCCTCGTTTTCTTTGGCTGCCAGCGGGGGCATTTGTGTGCCGACAGGCCACATTTCTAGTTTTATAAATGGATTATATTTTTATAGAACATATTTTATTACGTATGTTGCATACCGTACACACAATGTCATTTAATGGGTTTTTTTTGGAACCGATCTTGATGGAAATCTTATCCCGATACTGTCACCTGTGTTCCACACCACCGCCTGTGCTAATCTTGCCAATATTTGTAAATGTATTTATTACAAAATACTTGAATATTGTGTTTGAAAGTAAGCAGCTTGATTGGCTGAGGCTGAGCTGTGCTACATCTCAGTCTCAGCCAATCAAACTGTGCTTGATTGCGAGTTAATATTACCAATAGATGTTTAGAAACTTTGACGTCTTGGCAATATTTAAATTGATTAATATGAATTAATTAACATTAATATTGGTAACACGGAATGATTGATTTTATTATGCCCCACCACGATAGTGGAGGGGGCATTTAGTGTTACCCTTGTCCGTCCGTCCGTCCGTCCCGTCCGTCCGTCCGTCACAAAACTATAACGCTTGGGTAAATGTCTCAGAATTTCTTCATCCTTCGACCGATCTGCTTCATATTTCATATACACATTGCTCTAATGGTCCTCTACCGCCCTGTGCCAAATCCACGTTCGTCCTGCCCCCCGCCAAGCCCAGGGTCAAGGTCACATACTTGGTGCTTCAAAAACTTTACGCGGGTAAATATCGTATAATTTTGTTTGCTTTCACGGATCAGCTTCATATGTCATACGCATTGCTCTGATGGTCCTCTACCGCCCTGTGCCAATCCACGTCGTCCTGCCCCCGCCAAGCCCAGGGTCAAGGTCACATACTTGGTGCTTCAAAAACTTTACGCTCGGGTAAATATCTTATAATTTCTGTTTGCTTTCACGGATCAGCTTATCATATACGCATTGCTCTGATGGTCCTCTACTGTCCTGTGCCAAATCCACGTTCGTCCTGCCCGCCGAGCCCAGGGTCAAGGGTCACATACTTGGTGCTTCAAATTTCAAAAACTTTACGTCAGTAAATATCTTATAATTTCTGTTGTCTTTCACGGATCATCTTCATACTTCATATATGCATTGCTGTAATGGCTCCTCTAACACCTGTGCCAATCCACGTTCGTCCTGCCCCGCCGAGCCCAGGGTCAAGGTCACATACTTGGTGCTTCAAAAAATTTAACTTTAACGCTCGGTAAATATCTTATAATTTCTGTTGTCTTTCACGGATCTCTAATACTTCATATATGCAATTGCTGTAATGGTCCTCTAACACCCTGTGCCAAATCCTCGTTCGTCCTGCCCCGCCGAGCCCAGGGTCAAGGTCACATACTTAGTGCTTCAAAAACTTTAACGCTCAGGTAAATATCTTATAATTTCTGTTGTCTTTCACGGATCATCTTCATACTTCATATATGCATTGCTGTAATGGTCCTCTACCACCCTGTGCCAAATCCACGTTCGTCCTGCCCCCGCCGAGCCCAGGGTCAAGGTCACATACTTGGTGCTTCAAAAACTTTAACGCTCTGGTAAATATCTTATAATTTCTGTTTGCTTTCACGGATCAGCTTCATATTTCATATACGCATTGCTCTGATGGTCCTCTACTGTCCTGTGCCAAATCCACGTTCGTCCTGCCCCCGCCAAGCCCAAGGTCAAGGTCACATACTTAGTGCTTCAAAAACTTTAACGCTCAGGTAAATATCTTATAATTTCTGTTGTCTTTCACGGATCATCTTCATACTTCATATATGCATTGCTGTAATGGTCCTCTACCACCCTGTGCCAAATCCACGTTCGTCCTGCCCCCGCCGAGCCCAGGGTCAAGGTCACATACTTGGTGCTTCAAAAACTTTAACGCTCTGGTAAATATCTTATAATTTCTGTTTGCTTTCACGGATCAGCTTCATATTTCATATACGCATTGCTCTGATGGTCCTCTACTGTCCTGTGCCAAATCCACGTTCGTCCTGCCCCCGCCGAGCCCAGGGTCAAGGTCACATACTTGGTGCTTCAAAAACTTTAACGCTCGGGTAAATATCTTATAATTTCTGTTTGCTTTCACAGATCAGCTTCATATTTCATATACGCATTGCTCTGATGGTCCTCTACTGTCCTGTGCTAAATCCACGTTCGTCCTGCCCCCGCCAAGCCCAAGGTCAAGGTCACATACTTAGTGCTTCAAAAACTTTAACGCTCAGGTAAATATCTTATAATTTCTGTTGTCTTTCACGGATCATCTTCATACTTCATATATGCATTGCTGTAATGGTCCTCTACCACCCTGTGCCAAATCCACGTTCGTCCTGCCCCCCCCCGCCGAGCCCAGGGTCAAAGGTCACATACTGGTGCTTCAAAAACTTTAACGCTCTGGTAAATATCTTATAATTTTCTGTTTGCTTTCACGGATCAGCTTCATATTTCATATACGCATTGCTCTGATGGTCCTCTACTGTCCTGTGCCAAATCCACGTTCGTCCTGCCCCCACCGAGCCCAGGGTCAAGGTCACACATTGGTGCTTCAAAAACTTTAACGCTCGGGTAAATATCTTATAATTTCTGTTTGTTTCTTTCACGGATCAGCTTCATAATTTCATATACCGCATTGCTCCTGATGGTCCTCTACTGTCCTGTGCCAAATCCACGTTCGTCCTGCCCCCCCCCGCCAAGCCCAGGGTCAAGGTCACTATACTTAGGTGCTTCAAAACTTAACGCTCGTAAAAATATCTTAAATTTCTGTGCTTTCACGGATCAGCTTCATATTTCATATACGCATTGCACTGATGGTCCTCTACTGTCCTGTGCCAAATCCAAACGTTCGTCCTGCCCCCGCCAAGCCCAAGTCAAGGTCACATACTTATGCTTCAAAAAACTTTTAACTCCGTGTAAATAACTTCTAATTTCTGTTGTCTTTCACGGATCATCGGGTTCATACTTTTCATATATGCATTGCTGTAATTGGTCCTCTACACCCTGTGCCAAATCCACGTTCGTTCCTGCCCCCCCCGCCGAGCCCAGGTCAAGGTCACATACTTGGTGCTTCAAAAACATTTTAACGCTCTGGTAAATTGATCTATAATTTCTGTTTGCTTTCACGGATCAGCTTCATTATTTCATATACCATTGCTCTGAAGGTCCTCTACTGTCCTGTGCCAAATCCACGTTCGTCCTGCCCCCGCCGAGCCCAGGGTCAAGGTCACATACTTGGTGCTTCAAAAACTTAAACGCTCGGGTAAATATATCTTATAATTTCTGTTTGCTTTCACGGATCAGCTTCATATTTTCATATACGCATTGCTCTGATGGTCCTCTACTGTCCTGTGCCAAATCCACGTTCGTCCTGCCAGCCCCCGCCTAGCCCAGGGTCAAGGTCACATACTTGGTGCTTCAAAAACTTTATTAACGCTCAGGGTAAATATCTTATAATTTCTGTTGTCTTTCACGGATCATCTTCATACTTCATATAGCATTGCTGTAATGGTTCCTCTACCACCCTGTGCCAAATCCACGTTCGTCCTGCCCCCCGCCGAGCCCAGGGTCAAGGTCACATACTTGGTGCTTGTTCAAAAACTTTTAACTCCTCGTAAAATATCTTATAATTTCTGTTTGCTTCACGGATCAGCTTCATATTTCATATACGCATTGCTCTGATGGTCCTCTACTGCCTGTGCCAAATCCACGTTCGTCCTGCCCCCACCGCCAGCCCAGGGTCAAGGACCCACATTAACTTAGGTGCTTCAAAAACTTTACGCTCGGGTTAAATATCTTATAATTTCTGTTTGCTTTCACGGATCACTTCATATTTCATATACTGCAATTGCTCTGATGGTCCTCTCCTGTCCTGTGCCAAATCCACGTCGTCCGCCCCCCCGCCAAGCCCAGGGGTCAAGGTCACATACTTAGGTGCTTCAAAAACTTTAACGCTCGGGTAAATTTATCTTATAAATTTCTGTTTGCCTTTTCACGGATCAGCTTCATATTTTCATATACGCATTGCTCTGATGGTCCTCTACTGTCCTGTGCCAAATCCACGTTCGTCCTGCCCCCCCGGCCCAAGCCCAAGGGTCAAGGTCACATACTTAAGGTGCTTCAAAAACTTTAACGCTCGGGTAAATATCTTATAAATTTTCTGTTTGCTTTCACAGGATCAGCTTCATATTTTCATATACGCATTGCTCTGATGGTCTCTACTGTCCTGTGCCAAATCCACGTCGTCCTGCCCCCGCCAAGCCCAAGGGTCAAGGTCATACTTAGTGCCTTCAAAAACTTTAAACTCTACTTTTACCTGTGTATATATCTTAATAATTTCTGTTGTCTCACGGATCATCTTCATACTTTCATATATTGCATTGCTGTAATGTCCTCTACCACCCTGTGCCAAATCCACGTTCGTCCTGCCCCCGCCGAGCCCACCCAGGGTCTAAGGTCACAAATACTTGGTGCTTCAAAAACTTAACGCTCTGGGTAAATATTCTTATAATTCTGTTTGCATTTCACGGATCAGCTTCATATTTCATATACGCATTGCTCTGATGGTACTCGTACTGACCTGTGCCAAATCCACGTTCGGACCTGCCCCGCCAAGCCCAGGGTCAAGGTCACATACTTAGTGCTTCAAAAACTTTTAACGCTTCAGGTAAATATTTATAATTTCTGTATGTCTTTCACGGATCATCTTTCATTCTTCATTTACGAGTTGCTCTAATGGTCCTCTACCGCCCTGTGCCAAATCCACGTTTCTCCTGCGCCAAGTCCAGGGTCAAGGTCACATACTTGGTTCTTCAAAAACTTTAACGCTCGGGTAAATATCTTATAATTTCTGTTCCCTTCCACGGATCAGCTTCATACTTCATATACGCATTGCTATAATGGTCCTCTACCACCCTGTGCCAAATCCACATTCGTCCTGCCCCAGCCAAGCCCAGGGTCAAGGTCACATACTTGGTGCTTCAAAAACTTTAACGCTCGGGTAAAAAAAAAAATTGACTTGGAATTTGGCCTCATTTATTATCAAAGCGATATGTGGGGCATCCGTGTTCTATGAACACATTTTCTAGTTATGAATATGATTTATCTTATGGGAGTTTAACAGGGTAAAATAGTATGTTGGCAGGAAAGTGTTTAATATACAGTAGTACACATGATGTATGACACATATATCAGCGCGCGATGGGTAATTCAACGATCGGCGTTCATCCTTACCGGAATTCCGACTGGAGACCCGGTTTGGCCCTCACATACGTCTTTGGCATTTTGTATGTGACGGTTGAATCTTGTTATACCCCTTATATGAGTATTACGATTATACGTAATATTATTTTAGGGGAAGGGGCCAAGTGACTTTGTGTGGTATGGACCTGGCACCAGGTCAGGTTATTCTAACTTCAGGGCTGAATATATTTTTTCTCAATGTAAATATTCCGTTCTGATTTTGGGATTTTCCCCCCAATGCAGCAGGTTAAAACGGGATCGAACCCGTTTGCCCGGCCTTACATGACCTTATCTGTTGATAGGCCGTTAAACACTAATAAACAAACAAACAAACAAACAAACAAACAAACAAACACATATATCAGTATTATGTTAATACAATATTTAGTTAATATATATACCATGTAACATTGCTGTAACATGACTTTTAGTGCGTATTATTATATTTTATAAAATGATTTTTTCTTTTCTTAGTGCTATTTTGCGTAAATAATAAATTTTACAATAAATGTATCTATTTTATACTTTTTGGTGTGTGATGACCTTGTTCCTTTAACTGCCGTTAATCCATTTAATTCTACATAATATTATATACAGTAATATATTTATTCTAATAGTAGTTCCCTATCTAATAGTAGTCCCCTATCTAATAGTAGTCCCCTATCTAATAATAGTAGTCCCCTATCTAATAATAGTAGTCCCCTATCTAATAATAGTAGTCCCCTATCTAATAGTAGTCCCCTATCTAATAGTAGTCCCCTATATAATAGTCCCATATATAATAGTAGTCCCCTATATAATAGTAGTCCCTATATATAGTCCCCTATATAATATTCCCCTATATAATATAGTAGTCCCCTATCTAATAGTAGTCCCCTATCTAATTATCTAATAGTAGTCCCCTATCTAATTATCTAATAGTAGTCCCCTATCTAATAGTAGCCCCCTATCTAATAGTCCCCTATATAATAGTAGTCCCCTATATAATAGTCCCCTATATAATAGTAGTCCCCTATCTAATAGTAGTCCCCTATATAATTATCTAATAGTAGTCCCCTATATAATAGTCCCCTATCTAATAGTAGTCCCCTATCTAATAGTCCCCTATATAATAGTAGTCCCCGATCTAATAATAGTAGTCCCCTATCTAATAGTACTATTAGATAGTCCCCTATCTAATAGTAGTCCCCCTCCTTCCCATACTTACATTCTAAATATGGTATTTTCATATAATGTTGATAATAACTTATCTTCATCATATTTGCCACATGTTGATCCCCACACATAGCCCTGGGGGCGTTTATTGGAATAAATATGGTATATATATCGATATATGGGGCCCGTTTCACTAAACATCGTACAACTAAAATCTTTGTACGTGCAAATTTAGGATCGTCGGGAAATTTCAATTGATGGATTTACATTTATTGAGCATAGGCTGAATATGCAGCCTATGCTCAATAAATGTAAATCCAATAATTGTTTACAAGAAATCAATGTTAATGTGAAAATTACAGACTATTAAACATTGCACTTACAAACATTTTAGTCGTACAAAGTTTAGTGAAACGGCCCCCTGGTTTTAATATTATTCTCTCCAGTATTTCTCCACGAATGATATGGCCACTCAACCTTTGAGTTCAATAAATGAGTGTTCACAAACTGAATACAGGGGTTCCTCCTTATAGGAATTACGATTGCCTGGTTGTCCCTCTGGTACGTTTTTATCTATGGCTCTTTTGTTACCTGGGAGTTGAATTGGGTTATAGCCCATTATATAAGTAGTACAATTATTGCTGATCCCACTGCTTTCGGGAGGGGCCAAGTGATTCAGGTATTGCGAGAACCTGGCATCCGTTTGTACAGGTAACATATGGGATTTTAGTACTAGACCCATTGACCCGGCCTTAAATGACCTTAGCTGTTGATATGCCATTAAACTCCAACAAACAAACAGACAAACACACAATTAAACTACTAGTAGTATCATACTCGGGAGTGGCCCACTTGTATCATACTGGAGAGTGGCCCACTGGTATCCATAGAGGAGAGTGGTCTGGTATCCACACCGGAGAGCGGCCCACTTGTATCCATACTGGAGAGTATCTCACATGTATCCATACTGGAGAGTGGCCCACTTGTATCCTGAGATTGGCCCACTTGTAGCCATACTGGAGATTGGCACACTTGTAATCATACTGGAGTGGAGAACCTCCCACTGGTATCATAATGGAGTGTGTCCCACAGGTATCCATACTGGAGGATGGCCCAGGTATCCCTACAGGTCCTACTGGAGAATGGCCCACTTATAGCCATACTGGAGAACCTCCCACTGGATACTGTGTGTCCCACATCAGGCCCGTAGCCAGACCTGTTTGAAGGGGGAGGGGTCGTTTCGAAGGCCCAAGGGGCCTGAGGCATCTAAGTGGGTCTAAAAATGTGGACCTCGCGGCTAAAAAATTGGACCAAGATGTTGGGTGGGGGGGGGGGGGGGGGTCGTCCGACCGCTCCGACCCCCCTGGCTATGGGCCTGCACATGTATACTGGATATTGGCCCACTTGTAGCCATACTGGAGAGTGGCCCACTTGTAGCCATACTGGAGAACCTCCCACTGGTATCATACTGGAGTGTGTCCCACATGTATACTGGAGATTGGCCTACTTGTAACAATACTGGAGAGTGGCCCACTTGTATCCATACTGGAGATTGGCCCACTTGTATCCATACTGGAGAGTGGCCCACTTGTATCCATACTGGAGATTGGCCCACTTGTATCCATACTGGAGAGTGGCCCACTTGTAGCCAATACGCCCATTGGTATTAATTTGGAGAGTAGCTCAGTAGTTAAATACTAGTTTGGTGTTTTACAGCAGTGATCACAGCATTGGAAATATAACTATAACTATATCACAATGCACAAGGATCCCGCTATATAAACTTATCCCAGTCGCGAAACAAGGGACAGTCCCGGGTCGTTTCGCCCATAATCCCGTTCTCTGGACTTGTCTTGAATCAGTAGTATATAAGAGTCACAATGATACCATCACCTCTAGAAGGCACCGGCTACTCGCGGCCCCTTCCACAGCATGATGGTATCATTTGTGACTCTTATATACTACTACCGCGAGACCATATATTTATGACATGAGAAGATACACCCTATTAGAGATAAAAATCCCTATGTTATACTCAGTATATATTGATTAATACAACAATCTGTCATACTTTTATTACGAATAAAATAACAACTGACACCCTATTAAAGATAAGAAATCTATAAGTTATACTCAGTATTTTACACCAATCTGTCACAAATATAAACTGACACCCTATTAAAGACAAGTTATCCATAAGTTATACTAAGTATATTACAACAATCTGTCATATATTTATTACGAATAAATATAAACTTACACCCTATTGAAGATAAAAAATCTATTGGCTATACTCAGTATAATGCCTACCATAAAGCAAATGAGAGAGCAAGCTAAGAGTTGGGGAATTTCCCTAAGAGGTTTGAGACTCAAGAAAGATATAGCAGATAGGATAAGTGACGCGCGAGCCGTCGTCTACGAGGAGAGGCTGCGGCGTGCGGTTTCGACCGGACGACTGCCCGCCGACCCCGAAAAACGCTCCGAGAAATTGGAGAACGAGACGACGGCCAGTCTGCGCGCCACCGCTTACGCGCAAGCGTGTAAAAGAAGATCCCAGCGCACGTAGAAAAACCCCTATACAAGGCGTACTACAATAAGATTTATCAAGGGTTGGTGGGGGGACCTCCCAAGAAGAGGAGAGATATCGCTAGAGCTTTGGTGGAGGAGGGTCCCAGGATTCTCGCCGAAGAAGCCGAAGTTAGGGAAACTGTTGATAGGGGTAGGAGGAAGATAGTATGGACTTTCGAGAGGGGGGTAGACGGGGAGATTCGCTAATCGCATAATGAATAAAATTCGCCCAGAGATGACCACGGCTTGTTTTACCTGAGGTATCGTTGCCTCGTATCGTATTAGGGAACATAGAGACCGACGTACTATGATCTATCACAAACAATCAAAGGGCAGTCCGTGGATAAACGAGATCGCCAAAGCCGAGAGTTGGATATCCGATAGAGAGAAAGGTCGAATGGACATCGACAAAGTCGATAGACCAAACACAAAATGGACCTTCGTTTGTTGGATATCGGTCGAGGTGAAGATGATCATCGATGCGCAACAACTTCTCATGGGAGCGGGAAAACTCCCAGACTGGTTAAGACAGAAAAAGGGAATGTATTCCGTCGACACGTACGACGACTACTTGTGTCTGTTTAGGTGCATAGCCATCCAACGTGGAGGGAGACCAGACCGCTGTTGTGAGAAGGCACGAGCTCTGGCTCGCGAATATCTCGGGCATGATAACGGACCGGGTAGCCAGGGAATTCCCCTGGACGATATTAAGAAGGTCGAGGAGCATTTCAAACTGGGTATTCGCGTTTACGAGCCCACCGCCGATGGAGTGTGGTACCTCATGAAGGTTCCGGCAAATTACGACGTGGTTGGGGGGAAGACATGTTTGGAGGTCACTCGTTCCTCATAACAAATCTCCGCAAGATGACGAACGAGTACGGGTGCACCGGATGTCAACAACTGGTTCACAAAGTCGTGTAACATGCACAGGCACGCGACCACCTGCATGGGTGGGAAGACCGTGGTGAGGGTAGAGAGACCACAGTCGGCCTACGAGAAGGCATTCTATCCTAAGGGGTCAGCGAGTGTGAGGTCGATTCAATGGTTGAGCAGAGAAGAGGAGAGGGTGGAAAAGCACATACATCACGCCAACTGCGGTCACGGTGGTGAGAGGTGGGTGGCCGGTGATCCGGTCGACGGTTACTGTCACGAGACCGAGACCGTGTTTCAGTTTCACGGATGCTACTGGCACGGGTGTCTGAGGCATTGCATGAGAGGTAACGCGAGATCGCTGTACAAGAGGACGAAAATTCAAGACGGCCAAGATAAGGAAGGCGGGTTACGAGCTGGTGGTGATGTGGGAGTGCGAGTGGTTGAATGAGGTGAATACCTACTATCCACAATCGCCACGCGAGGAGGAGACGACTCTATACCCTCACCAGATAGTCTACGACTTCGAGGCGTATCTCGACAAGTCAAAAAGCACGCGACCCACCAAAGACCTGACCTTCGAGGTCGAGCACGTTTCCTATATCGGTGTCGTGGGGATACGATGCATGAAGGGATCACACACCTATGCGAACGAGATCCTGACACGCTAGTCGAGAAGTTCGTGACCGAGCTGCAGATGAGAGGCAAGGCAATCAGGGAGGGGGTTAGGAAGAAGTATCTGCCGGCCGACATAGATATGTTATCGAAGTCTCAGCAAGTAAAGATTATCTCTTGGATTGACCAAGTTCCGGTGGTGGGGTTCAACTGTAGCAGGTACGACCTGAACCTCATCAAGCAGTACTTTGTCGAGAAGTTGGCGGCCACCGTGAATAACGTGATGGTCGGAAAGAGAGCCAGCACAACGATGTTTCTGTTTACCCCGGAGTTTAGATTTCTCGACATCATCCAGTATCTGGGACCCAGTACCACGTACGACCGGTGGGTTAAGGCGTACGACTGTAAAACGGTAAAGTCTCACTTTCCGTACGAGTGGTTCGATAGCGCGGACAAGCTCGACCATCCGGGGCTGCCAGACTATCCCGAGTGGTACTCGAAGTTGAAGGGTGAGTTCCTACTGTCGTTGTCCGAGTGGAAAGAGTGTAAGAAGGTATTCCGAGAAAAGGGGATGAAGACGTTCAAGGAATGGTTGCAACACTACAACGACTTGGATGTAGGACCGTTCCTGGAGGCTCTGACTAAAATGACGGAGTTCTACAGGGGAAGAGGCGTGGACATACTCAAGGATGCTGTGTCTCTACCCGGTGTTTCCCTTCAGTACCTACTCCGCGGGTCGATCGATGGGAAGGCGGACACGCCCGAGCTGTGGTCACCGAAGTCTGAAACTTACGAGATGCTGAAGCAGGGATTGGTCGGTGGTCCGTCCATAGTACTCTCCAGATACGCCGAGGCTGGAAGGTCGACGATCAGGGGTCAGGTGGGGAGTCGGGCAGGAGAAGATGTGCAAGGCGGTGCTGGGGTACGATGCCAATGCTCTGTACCTATCTACTCTGTGAAGGACATGCGTGTGGTGAGGAGCAGATATGGATGTGTGACGACCCGGAAAGACAGTCGTATATAGACCCGTTTCGTGAGGAAGGTCAGGAAGTGAAAAGTGGTTCGGATTTGCGGAGTTGGATATAGAGGTCCCGGAAACGTTGAGAGACAAGTTCTCGGAAATGTCACCGCTGTTCGTTAATCGAGAAGTCGATGAGAACGAGGTTCCACAGCACAGGAAGGACTACCTGGCCGGGACCGGGAGGAAAAGAGTCGAAGGACAGAGAAAGCTCGTGGGGGCAATGTCCGCCAAGAAGATGATCATATACTCCCCACTGCTAAAGTGGTATCTGGAGCACGGTATGATCGTCAAGGCGGTGCATAGGGTGATAGACTACACGCCCGGCAAGCCTTTTCAATGGTTCGTTAAAGAGGTCACCGCTGCTAGACGGACGGGGAACGTCGACAAGAGCAAGGCGGTGTTGGCGGAGATATTCAAACTGGTTGGCAACGCGTGTTGTGGCAAACTGATAGAGGCACAAGAGAGACACCTGAACACCACATATACGAAGGATGAGAAGACTGTCGATCGGGCACTGAGGTCGGCGTGGTTCGAAGACCTGGAGGAGATTGGGGAGGCTTACGAGATTATCGAGCAGGAAGACTCGAGTGGTGATCAACAGACCGTTTCAGTGTGGCATAGCGGTCTACCAGTTGGCCAAGCTCCGGATGCTGGAGTTCTACGATTTCTTGGACAAGTACGTGGATCGCGGAGATTTCGAACTGATACAGATGGACACTGACAGCATGTACTTCGCGCTGTCGGAGAAGACGCTGGCGGCGGTGGTGAGAAAGAATATGAAGAGAAAGTTTAATAAGGAGAAGACCGAGTGGTTGGCGTGGGACGTGTGGAGCAACAGAACTCCGGGACTGTTCAAGCTGGAATTCGAAGGGGATAGAGCCATCGCTCTGTGTAGCAAGTGTTACTACGTGAGCGGTGATGGAAAATCTAAGCACTCGGCCAGATGTCGAAGAGATCTAACGATCTGATTTTGGGGAAGGTATAAGAGTGCTCTCGAAGGGGGTAGGGATATGGCGGAGAGGGGGAGGGGGATTCCGAATGATTAACGGGTGATGAAGACGTACTGTCAACAAAACAAAAATTAGGACTCTCGGCGTACTTACGACAAGAGGAGAGTGATGGAAGAACGGTTGTTTACACACCGAGCCTATAGGATAAGGTAAAAAAAAAGAAGAGAACTCTGAGAGAGAATACTAAAGACACTGACGATCCGGGGGTAGCTGGGTGTCAGAAGGCACCGCAAGAAGTTCTTTGCGAACAAACCCTCGAGATGGCCCATCATCCAAATAGTAGAGCACGGGCTCATCGGGCTTGGTAATAGATCGATCTAGATGATATACATTGAGAGACCACACGGGATCAGTCCGCGCGGTGGCTGCCACCTTCGAGCTCTCCCGGTTGATAGAGGTACCGGACATCAATATCTGATGGAAGCCGTTGCTCCTCTAAACCAACGGGTCGCTGCGCGAGACGGCAGAGGGCTCGCTCATCACACTTTTAAACTTGATCGCATCTACGGGCTTCTTACCTATCAATCTGGTCACCTCTCCGTTCAGTGCGGAGACCACGGCGGGCAGTCTGGCCACCCACTCGGTCGATCGCGAATGAGGGTCTACAAGTTCTTTAGCGTATTGGTGTCCGAACAGTCTCTCAGCCAGGGTTAGATTGAAGCATTCCACGATCCCCTGGTCCCGGTGGATGTTGACGCGGCCGCGTCTGACAGAAACGTCGTGCTTAGACAATAGATGAGAGACCGCGCCCATGAACTCGCGGCCGGGATCGACCTGGAGAAGATTTGGTCATTTGAGAGGACTCCTCTTATATATTCGGGAGAGAGCCTCGGCCACCTCCTTAGACTCTTTAGTGGCCAACGACTCGCTACGTCAACGATTGTCAGCACGTACTTGTACGTCTTACGACCGACGCGATCGTGAGGGAGAAACAGGAGATCCGCTTGGTGAACTTGGTTCGGTACCGGCACGTCGAATTTCGGGCGCGGAATATTGTGAGGCGCGGGTAAATAGATCTGCCAGATGGCCTGCTTCTTGAGCCATTCCTTGACAGCGTTTTCTGAAACATTGGTCGCCGCCGCAAGGTTCTTGATGGCAGCGAGTCCCTTCCAGTAGCCACGGGGGCTATAATACATGTTCGCTAGCTTGCGCGTTAGGCGAACCGATAGTTTGTTATTAAGTTTGCGCGTGTTCATAGTATGCGATGTATTCTAATATATCAGACAATCTCAAACATGCCCTCGCCAGATCGTCCGGTAACTGCGTCGATAATAATAAACCTTTGTTGGAAGTACAATCGCGATTGGGGGTTAAGTTCTGAAGGAAGTTGGGAAAATCTAATCCCCCAGGATTGGTGGAGGAATCTAACATCCGCTTTGCGAAAAGGGTGGCCGCTTTTTCGTCCTCCCGCCACGTCTCGAGAGAATCTCGGGCCAGACGAATCATACCCTTTGCACCAGCTATGCGGTGTTTAAGGGCAGTGTAGCCTACATCAATCATAGCAAAATAAAGTTCGTCAACTGACATCGTTCTATATATATATATTTATAAAAAAGTTATTTAAAATAATTAATTTAAAATCTCGATTGAATATAGTAGCCGACGAGACCCACCACACCCATTCCCACGACGATGAACGCGATCTCGCGGTCTTTTTGGGGCTCTGACGGTACATAGAAATCTGAAAGTTGGGGCTCGCGATCGAGCGGCGCGAGACTTTTCTGCGGATATGCCAGCGCGTCCTCGCGGTTGGCTTCTTCAACGTTCTGAAAAGTTTGTGCGGCGTGATTTTCGCGGCGAAGCTCTTCATTGACCCAGTCAAGATGGGCGGTTCGTTTTTTCGACCACGCTTCCTTTGCGCTATTGAGTTGTTCTACAGCTAAATCGTGACGCTTACGCTCCTCATCCACGTTCGAGCTTCTCATTTTAGAGAATATAAAGTTGCTACCGCTGAACGCCAATGCGTTTACGAGCGCACCACCTACTATTACTGCGATTGAAGCCATTTATTTCCATATATTAACTGGTAGAATTCCAGCTTTAACTAGATAATCTCGGGTCCAAACTGCGGCCACTACATCTAAGGTCGCGAGCCCTACGTCTCTCGCAGTAAAGTCCAATTTGGGAGCGGATCCTCCTAGGGCCATCTTTGATAGTCGAGCATACCCGATACTGAAACCCGATATCACCACGGCGTGATAAAGCGCATTCACTAACATTTTTACCATCTTGTTCAGCCATTATAATTATTGCATATAAAAGGGGTCGCGATCAATGTTTAAATGGGGCGCATCCAATCGCGATTGGTGTTTCGTAACTTTCTTCTGAACACTGGCTGGTTGTTTTTTTCGATAATATGGGGTATTTCCACACGCACAGGGCACCAACAACTGCCAGACCACCACCAACAACCCAACTCCAATTCACGAATTTGGGTTCAATCGGATTCGCCCAACCTCGATTGGGTGTTGAGTGTGCTTCCAATTCGTGAATTGGGGGTGTTGTTGTACTCAACTCTGTCTTCAGATGTTTTGCTGTCTCCGTCCCTGATTGCAACGACTGTTTAGCCTCTCGAAGCTCGGCGAGTATTTTATCATGTTTAACTTTTCGGGTGGCAGCCGCCGCCCGCCCGCCCAGCTGCCTGTCTTTTGGGATTTTTTATATGCGGTATGTCATCTAGTGGCGGAGTAACACTCGGGTTCGATTGGGTTGGAGCAATCGGGTTTCAACTCCGTCACTCTCGCGGGTGTGTCTTGTGTCATCATTTATGATATTAATATAGGGCTTATAGTTCGTGGGCATATATGTCCAAATTGACAGTGTTTACCCGTGGTCAACGCGGTTGTCAGCGGAGCTAAGTACATTCCAAACTTGTGATAAATTGAGCAGCAGGCTGTTCTAAGAGTGTGACCTATAAAAGGGTCAGTCTCTAGATCGTCAATCAATCCGTGGTGTTTTGGTATAGGGAGAAGTATACTAACGGCGGTTGCGTACAAATGAATATCCGCCGATCCGAGAGTTTTTGTCATCTCCGCACCTAACCTAGATTCGTATCGCGCATACATTTTATCGATCTCCGCATCTGACATCTTATCCACCTGAAAAACTGAGACGCCTACCGAGATAATGCTCCGATTGTCCCCCAGCAACCAGCGCAGCTAGCCGCTCTCGTCATTTTCATTCGGAGTCGTTGCCCGCCCCGTGCAGGCACCGGGGCGGGATCAACTGATCCTGAGAATAGTGCTGCAGTAGCCATTGCTTGTCGTAAAAGGCGACTCAAACTGGCTTAACGATTGGGTTCATACTTTCCGGAACCCACTATACCGGATTTGGCCCTCATGTACATTTTTGGCTTTCTTGTATGTGAGAGTTGAGTCGGGCTATACCCCATATATAAAAGTAAGATTAGCGCTAATCCTATTACTTTTAGGGGATGGGATAAATGATTGCTGGTGTGGCGAGGGCCTGGCACCAGATCAGGTTGTTCTAATTTCAGGACTGAATATATATTTTGATTGTAAATATTGAGTTCTGAAGTTGGGATTTACCCCCCTTGGACAGGTGGATACGGGACTCGACCCCGTTGACCCGTCTGCGTGTAGACTCCCTGAGGCTTGTACCTCTATGTCAGAAAAGCGGACGTTAAACCCTATTCACTCACTCACTCACTCACTCGGAGTCGTTGCACTCAACCCAATACCAACCACCGTTGGAGTTGGAGTTGAATCCGATTGCTCTGTCGGATCATTATCTTTCAGGATGTTGGCAGTCGGAGTTGAGGTTTCTTCCATTAGCTGATCGAGAAGTTCGTCGCAGTTCATTTTTCTTAAAATTAATTTAACTATTCTAACAAGTCTCATCACTTTAACATATTGCCAAGCGCACCACCCGATACTTATGATAACCATTATGCTCGCAACAAAGCTCGCAGCGGAGCACCAAATTGTTAACATTGTTAACCATTGTTCAGCATTTGTTCAACATTTGTTAAGCATTTGTTCAGCATTGTTCAGCATTGTTCAGCAATTGCTAAGCATTGTTAAGCATTTACTCGGCAATTACTAACGAGCGTTAAGTAATTGCTAATTAATTATTAATTGATAATTTTGTAAGCAGTTGGTTGATCAGTCTTTAGCAAAAGCTTGGCGTGCTTAGTTTCCGAAAGCATCTGTCGAACTTCCAGGCGCTCCTCGCGCGTTGGGATAACGTCATTCTCTCGAAGACAGTCATCGAATGAGTCTCGGTCCTTGCAGTGAAAGAGGGCGACAAATTTCGTTTGCTCGCACAGATCCTTGAGGACGGCGTTGTACTTTTGAGTGGATATCCATACGCTTTGCCTAGCATGGCGGCCAGAAAATGCGAGCTCGGAGAGCATGTCCTTCTTTTTGGTCATCGCCGCCTTGGCCGAGCAATCGTCAATCACGTATAGGGTGGGCTCACCTTGGAATTTTTGGTATAAACCACGCAACCAATCGTGAAGCCTATCACCAGGGTCAATAACGTATACCTCAGGGTCGGTCCATATCCACGGGCGCCGCTGATAAGTATCGTTGTGCCGCACAGTGGGACACAGGATCACAATATGACGAAAGGCATCGCGGTAGGAGCCCTCGAGCAAGTCTAGGATGAAAACCGTTTTTCCACATCCTGTCTGCCCACATATTATGGCAGAGTGGGCATCTCCAATCGTGAATTGGTATTGATTGTTAATTTTCTTAAAATTAATTAATAAATCGTTAGATTTAGTAGAGTGCTGAGACGTATCGACCATCTTCGATGTTGAGTTGTGTGTCTGTAATTATATATAAGTACACGTTCAATGGCCCGGCTCCGTCCGCCTCTTTGGTTATCTGGATCGTCACACCCTCGCTAGCGTTCTCAACTTGGCGTCCGTTGCCGTGTATTTGGTCGTCGTCGCTGGCTCACATGTCTAGCCATAACGCGTATTTGGTATTCAGGAAATCCGCGAGGGAGACGGCCAAGAGATGCAGGTCTTTGGCAACTGCTGCAACCTCCGGAGAGTGCTTGGAGCCGGCAGCAAACTGCTTTCTTACTTCATCCCACTGCTGGTGCGCGCGAAGACCCGCGCTGTAGAGTTGATTGGGTACTCCCTCGATCGTCACCTCTACCTTCGTGATTTTGGGGTTATAGAATTTGTCGGTTTTTCTAGCACCGAACGCGAACCGAGCATCCTCGAACAACATCAGTATACCTTTCATCGAGCGGGCGGGTACGTTGACGTTAATATTCCACAATGTGTCGCCTTTGTCTTTTGTCATCTTGCGATGGCGAAGAACTCGGTCGTAATGTATGGCAACACGCCCGGCGTACTGGGTTCTGATCAATCGCGCGAGTTCGGGCATCGTGACCATGTCGTACTCCAGCGAAACATTATCGATCGTATACGTCGATAACATGTCGCTGGCTATGAGAACTCCGCCGTAGTCGTTGAACGTTAGTTCGTATTCGAGGCGGTCAGCCAAAGCGCTCTGATAGTAGGGCATGTGACTCTCCAGCAACTCAAAGTCGAGCGGGATGTAGAAGCGGTTGCTGTAAGCGCCCGCGACCGCGTTTTCGCTCGCGTTGTTATCTGCCTTGTTAGCAGCCCCGATTCTATGTTTGGTTACGTTCTTATTTTTGCTGGTGTCAATACCCTGATAGACAGCGTTTTCGCGCTCTTGCGCCGTCTTCCACAGGTCCTGGTAGCAATGGTAGACGTCGCTGTCGTCAATCGACATCACCTCATTACCAGAAATCTTTATCATGGTCTTTTTGACGATGGCGCGACCCAGGTTCTGAACGACGGTTCGGTCCTCGTCCGTCGACGTCAGCGAAATAGTGAAAGCGAGGCGAACAGTCCCCGGCACAATGACGTCGTTAGCTCCGAGGTTGGGGAAGCGGACCAAGAGCTGCTGGTTCTGGTCGATCGTCGATGGGTTGTTGTAATAACGACACTCTGTCTCACGCCTTTTGCCCCGAGGGGCTCACGCAGTCTGCGGTATGGATTGAGTTTGCGACCGTATTGACTCGAAGACATAATTTAGTGAAACTATATTAAACCCGTATGGTTTTGTCTTTAATACATAATTAATTTTAAGAAATTATAAATATGGCTGATTACGATATTGACATGGATGAAATCGGCAGAGACGATTTCCGCGATGATGATGACATCGATGACTATGACGAAACGACCTTCATAGAGACGCCAACACCCCAAAATACACCTTTGTTTGTTCCAGGCGAACCACGAAATACACCTTCGATTGGTCCAGACGCATCTTTGTTTGTTCCAGACGCACCAGGAACTTTATATGCTGGTGCCCCTATGTGGGAGGCCCCACCCGAAACTCTGACATGGGCGGGCGGTGCCGAGATTCCTGCGGGGATCTCCAAGAATGAGCTGGCGCCTCTCACGGAAACGGAGTCTCGGGTGAAACGGTGGGAGAGTGAGGTGTCTAAACACGGCATCAATGCCACGTTGGAGTTTCGCAGCACTAAAAGAGGAGACTTGTGGGTTAAATGGGGTAATAGCTGGAAGTTGCTGACGTACAAGAACGACCCGACCCGGTTCCTCAGCCCCACTTCCTTGAACCGATATGGAGTACTCTTCGCTCGAGCTCTCGGAGTGATCGATGATCGGGCGCAGCTGCCTCAACAAATGGTAAAAACCCTACAGTCTACCGACGAAACGTTGGTGAAGACGGCCGTCGCTATAGAAACGAGCGATATCAGCGAGGTCCCTCGTATAGCCACCGACGCTATTAACACAGTGGAAACCACGGTCAATGAATTAAACGGCACAAATATGACCCACCATTACCTCTTCGCGAACTCCTGGGACTCAATAAGGCTCTGCAAACAACTCGGGGCGAACTGGTCAATAACCTCTCCAAACTCACGGGGCTGGACAAACATATCACGCTAGAAGAAAGAAAACTTGGGGAAGTCCGTGACGATAGAGAATCTACCGAGCGGATCAACAAACTCCTGCGGTCGTTGCGGGACGAAAGAGAAGCTCGCTTGGAGGCTGCTTCGACTAACCGTGAGGCACTTTCCGGCCAATTAAGTCGGAGCCGCGAAACAATCTCGAGGGTTCTGCACGAGGACACGACACTCGGTGAGCGTCTTCGCACTCTGTTCAGAGAGAAGGGCATCACGATATTAACCATCATCGCAGCTTTCAGCATGATTATATCGACCCTAATTCTATCTATATCGTCTCTATTTGTAGCTGTCAATGCTGGTGCCGCACCAGCACCCGCACCAGCACCCGCACCAGCACCCGCGCCATCCGGCGGAGCCAAGATGTGGATAAAAAAACAACTAAAAGCCCTCGCCAGACTCCTGGCTAAATTAGCAGGAAAGTTGGCTGCCGCGCTGCCTGGTTTGATAGGAGGTCTCCTCTCCTTCTTGTTATCTATATTATCAAAAACGGTCGGATGGCTCGCCGAGAATACCTGGGCTTTAATAGTGGCCATCGCCGGTCTCCTACTATTCTTCGCCAGAGAGTTCCTAAAACCGAAGCATAAATAATCCGATCGCCACGAGGGCGATGACGAGCGCTAATTTCTCCTCCTCGTGTGTTGTGCTTCCAATCTCTATTGGTGTTTCAACATTGTTGATGGAACTCGATGGTGCATCCAATTTACGAATTGGGGGTACTGGGTTCGATTGTGTTGAGGGAGGTGTATCCATTTTGTGTTTTGGGGGTTTTATGAAATCTTTTTCAAATTTAACTCCGCGCCCGATCATCTTGGGTGGGAGCTTGATGATACCCGTGTTCACGTTCCCGTTGCGGCCGATTTTTTGATTGGTGGTTGCGACTACGATCTGATTATTGTAACCGTCAACCGGTCGTCTCGTAGTATCATATTGCTCAGCGCCATATAAAGACCTATTCCAAATGCGTAGTCTACCGGGGTGCGGGCAGTCTGCAAAACGTCTTGATAATTCTGGATCGCCTTCTGGAGGTCCACCTTAGCTGAGATGGCGTCCTCGACAAGTGCCAAGAACTGTTTTTGTGCGTCAAAGGCCGTTCCCGTACCAAGTATAGCGCTGCGCGTTTGCTTCTGTGAGGCGAGGATTGCCCATACGTATATGCGAATGGATTCGTTGAGATGAATAACCCCACCCTGCGTAAATCCAGTGCTTTCATCTAACATAAATGTTGTCCAAGCATTTCGCATCTGTGGAGTATCACCCAGGTCTAGGTATTTCACATGGGCTACTTTAGTAGGCAGCCAATGGCAATCACCATCATTACACGCAAGTCCACCAAGCACTTCAGCACCGAACGTCATCTTATTCAACTTGTAATTATATTTAGTCCATGTTGCCATTTTTCTAACTGGTGGTGGGGTGGCCCCTCGAGCGCTCCATAGCCCTGAGAAATATACTGGAACTTTATCCAGACGCTCCCCACTAACTAAGCCTTTAAGGTGAACTAACCCTAAACTGTTGGTCGGGGTGTATACTTTCTGTCTCCAGTCGGCGTCTTTTGATACCCCAAATTCGCTACACAATCTTTCGAACGCCTTACGGTCGTATGCGCTGGAAATGGGATCCCAGCCATCGTCTTGAGGCAGTGGAATAACCTAGTTCTTTGAGAATCCTCCTAATTGTGTAATACACGTGAAAGTTGTAGACACTTCGGAGCATGATATTCTCGGATGTCAAATGGTCTTGATGCGAAACTCTGCATCCGGCCGTTGCGCACCATACAGCGAAATTTAGCTGGTTCTGCCAGAAGTTCATATGGGAAAACTCCCATCTTAGTAATACATCTTGACTAGTAGTCTTTGGAACTACATATTTCTCAAACGTGTTAGGGAAATTGGTGGCAAAGCCACTGGCCGGTCTAACCGTTACGGTTGGGTGTACAAGGCGGTTAACAACGTCTTTTTTGCTTGTATTTACCACCGACCGCGTACTTTGCATTAGAGTTAAAGCTAAATGCTTTTGTATCCATTGAAAGATATTATTATGTTTGCTACTATCACTAATGTTCAAAAAGGGAGTTGTGAACTTCAAAATCAATCGACAACTGCTGCGGACAACGCCGGGTAGGCCTCAGATCAATCACGTTCACGGTTGGATGGCAGAATGTGGGGAAAAGCGAAGGGTTTTACTATGTGAAGGATGGACAACAATTAGGTGTAAAGCTGCCTCACGGACTGTGGGGAATAAGACAGCTCAAAGATTTTGTCAACTCAGAGCTTGACGGTGTAATCAACCTCACAGTATCGAATGCTACCGGGCTCGCAACAATGACTATCACCACTGATAAGGTAGTGGTCTCCCCGGGGTTGGGTATTCAACTCGGTTTTAGAGAGACATACTCCTCAAACAAAGGAGTGTTTACCCCGGGTGAGTACGTCGGTGATAACCCGGTGGACTTCGCCTTCACGAAAACTCTCAGGGTGCACCTGGATCGGGTGAACACATCGTACAACACGGTAGACGGCACTCCCACCACATTACTGAAAACTGTGCCAGCCAGCGATTGTTTCTTTGGGGAGACTGTGACCTTAGACTTCCCACACCCCACCCGAGATGAAAGTTTTGGAATCGGGACACATCCACGAATTTACGGTCTCTATTCTCGATGATCAAGCGAGAAAGTTGATTAACTATTACCCGATTTCGGTAGTTCTCGAAATTTCCAATTGAGTATAGGTGCCCAATATTATAATTAATTTTATTATGAGTATATACGGACCAGGTAGTTCTTCCGATTGGGTGACAAATTACAAAGAATTTGGAACCGGCAGAAGGTGGATTCATCCCGACAGAGGGCGACTTTTTAACTACTGGAAAAACCAAGGCCCTGATCAATAAAACCATATCGAAGTTCACAAACGGGATTCACAGGAGTATATCAGATGTTAGAGTAGAAGTGCTGACGGCGACTGCACAAATTGAGAAAGATCAGGCGGCTTATAAGGTGTTGCGCTCAGAGGACTCTCTCATCAGAGAAACGGAACTAAACGAACTAGGTAAAAAAATAACCAAATTTCGAAAAGAGAGCAGGTCGGATATTGATAAAGTCCGAGCAGACCGCCAGGCGGCCCTTACGTTGCGCTTAGAGGACTCTCTCATTAGAGATGTGGCATTTACCGAACTAGATAAAAAAATAACCAAATTTCGAAAAGAGGCTACGTCGGATATTGAGAAAGCCCGAGAAGACCACCAGGCGGACCTTACGGAGGCTTATGAGGTGTTGCGCTCAGAGGACTCTCTCGTCAGAGAAGCGGCGGTTGCCGAACTAGATAAAACAATAACCAAATTTCGAAAAGAGACCCGGTCGGGTATTGATAAAGTCCGAGAAGACCACCAGTCGAACCTTGCGGAGGCCCTTGCGGAGGCTTATGATGCGTTGCGCTTAGAGGACTCTCTCAACAGAGAAGCTACACTTACTGAACTAGACGGGAAAATAGCTGAATTTCTGAAAGAGACCAGGTCGGGGGTTGAGGGGGTCCGAGAAGACCACAAGGAGGCTATTGCGGAGGCTTATGGGGCGTTGCGCTCAGAGGACTCTCTCAACAGAGAAGCGGCACTTACTGAACTAGACGAAAAAATAACCGAATTTCGAAAAGAGGCCCGGTTGGGGGTTGAGGGGGTCCGAACGGGTATTGAGAAAGCCCGAGAAGACCGCCAGGCGGACCTTACGGAGGCTTATAGGGTGTTGCGCTCAGAGGACTCTCTCAGAGAAGCGGCGGTTGCTGAACTAGACGAAAAAATAACCGAATTTCAAAAAGAGGCCCGGTCGGTTGTTGAGAAAGCCCGAGAAGACCACCAGGCAGCCCTTGCGAAGGCTTATGAGGCGTTGCGCTCAGAGGACTCTCTCATCAGAGAAGCGGCGGTTGCTGAACTAGACGGAAAAATAACCGAATTTCAAAAAGAGGCCCGGTCGGGTGTTGAAAAAGCCCTAGAAGGGCACAAGGCGACCATTACGGAGGCTTATGATGCGTTGCGCATTAGACTCTCTCAGCAGAGAAGCGACACTTACCACCGAACTAGACGGAAAGATAACCGAAGTTTCTGATAAACTGAAACATGATCGTATAGCCGCGACCAAAGCTCTTGAGGAGGCCTCTTATAAGATTCGTACTGAGGCATATAACGCAAACAGTGCGCTTGCCGGAATAGTGCGAACAATGAAAACGCTAAAACGTGCCATAACAGTTTGGGCTGAGAAGCGGGGCCCATTGGTTGAGGGGGCACTATGAATATTCGTTCGGTGCCAAAGCGAGTAATAAATGTGGGGGATACACTATGACAGCCGCAGGTGAAGTTATCCAAATGGCGGTCTGCTCGGTTAATGGTAGTGGTAAACCTGTGGGCGCGGGCGCGATAAATATTGTAGTAGATGGGGAAGAATGGGGGGTTGGAGTCACTAAAATCTCTGGAGATAGTTCGACGGTGGTTTCGTTCTCCGGTGATGATCGAATTAGACTTTCCGAAGGTAGTGTTATTAACTTTGTTACGAAAATCGGTGACCCAGAGAGTTCTTCCACTATTGTCTCATTGTTAATTGAACTTAATTTGTAAATACTAATATATTGAAAATCATGAACGAATCACCGCTTCCAATTGTCAATACCACTCCATCAACACTGTGTACAATTAACGAAAGAAGTTCAGATTTTAGTTTGAATAATATCGTCGCTATGCAGGATATTTTAGTTAGAGAATATACAAATAGAAAAAGAAACGCTAAAAAATATAGACGCGCGTTGAACACGGCTGAAGCATCTAGCACGGCTCTAGCGAGTGTTTCTGTGTTGTGTGGGGCGGGGACAGCTGCAACTATATCCACCATTATAACGGTTCCTGTAGCGGGGATTTTATGTGCGGTGTAGGCCGTTTCTGGGTTGTTGTGTATGGTAATTAGGGCGTCGGGTGGAAAACTCGAGAACAAATGTAGAAAACATGATAGAATATCTGTTCTCGGCAGGTCGAAGAAAAATACCATCGACGTTATGGTGTCCAAAGCGTTGGCCGATAAGAAAATATCAAATTTAGAGTTGAGAATCCGTGTGGAAGAAATGGGGAGATATGAACAATTAAAAAATGATATAAGAATCAAGGCGCGCGCCACCATGCCCAAAATTGAGTGTACTGATTGGGATAAATTTAGGGAAAAACTTGGAGATAAAGTCGGAAGAAATGTTACAGCACCATTGTGATATTTTATAAAATAATTAATTTTATAATTAATTTAAAGAAAATTATAAAATTAATTATTAGGTGCAGTAAACAATTTATTAATTAATTTTAGGAAAATTATTAACAATTTAAAAAGAAAAAAAAAAAAAAAAAGTTTTAGGTTCCACCGAGGCTCGAACCCGCGCCAGCAAAACCCTTCTGGGTCCACCCCGCTAAGCCTTCGCTTAATTTCTTCATTTTTTTATTTTTTATTTTATTTTTTTCGGCTTAGCGAGGTGTGTTACACTCACATCTCCTACACTCCATCATTGGACCGATGCCGCGGACCCCACCTCATCGTTACCTCCATCCGCTATAATGTGCAGAGCGGCCAGAGTGAATTACATGTGGCGAAACTTATCTCACTGTTGAGATATTAATGCCGGCGTCCCGACACCAAACTGTGTTTATTTCTCGTATATAAACTTAACTTAGCTGGTGAAATAAAAAAAATGTTATTTATTATTAATTAATTATTGTATTATATTAATTAATATGTTTTCTATATAATAGGGGGTGTTCAGCTTTAAATTATAAATAATTTTATTAAAATTAATTAAATAACGAACCATCCCGGAAATTCGTGAACTATATAACCCTCGCTAAGTGTTTATAAACTGTGTACAGCACCTGTGTAAATCGATAGCCCGTTTACATACCATCGATAAGGCTATAAATAGCCGCGTGTGTAATATATATTACAGTGTGTTTATTTTCCATCCCGGAAGACGTAATCGTGTAAACCTCTCTATAAATGGACACTTAATATACTGTAAGGTGGGACACCTAATTTTACATTTTCATAACGCGTGTAATGGAACATTGTCGTCTGGTTGGTGTTGTGATTACAACATAAATTTATAAGTGATATCGTAGAAATGTACGTTCGTAAACGAATCGTTGGGTTTTAATAGTTTTATATAATACGCCTTAGTTTCATATCCGATACGCATTATCTGTCTTAATGTTCGTATTTGCCTCTTGTATAGTTGACATAATTGCCGGTATAATATTGTAAATGCAACGTTTTTATCGGAGTGTAATAAATTACGCTGGTATTTCATGTATTCGATATCGCCTAGTGTTCTCATTTATAGAATTTATATATAGGATTATAACCCCCGTATTCTTCGTAAACTTCTTCAACACAGCCATTAAAAACTTTCAATTCCAATTGTATTGTATTATCCATTTTCTCTAATAATATTGGTACTTGTTTTTTCTGTTCAATTTCCAATTAGAATTTTCAAATCCATTACAATATGATTGTAGAAACGCATATCCGTAAACGAATCGTTGATTTTAAAATGTTTTATAAAATTAGTTTTTATGATGTTCCGGTAGTTGTTCTCCGATCCTATTTAGTCGCTTCGTTTCACGAATTTGATCCTTGTACCAGCGACATAATTGCCGGTATAATATTGTAAATGCAACGCTTTTATCGGAGCGTAATAAATTACGCTGATATTTCATGTATTCGATTCTGCATAATGTTTTCAATTTATAGTAATATTTTTCACCAAAGACATTACAAAATTCCAATTCCCATTCTATTTTATTATCCATTTTGTTATAATATTTGTATTGGTTTTTTTCTGTTCAATTTTCAATTTATAAAATTAGTTTTGATAATGTTTTTTTACAGTGTTTTAATGCTGTAGAAACACCGTGACTTATTAGATCGATTCTATCTTTGTAACTGACTTTTCCGAGTTGAATTATTACTAAACGATAATACTTTCGAGCACGTAATCCCTTGTTAGCCATTCGATGAGTAGCCTGAGTGCCACCGCATGGTGGACATAGCAATGACTCGGCTTTGGTCCCTACCCCACAATGCCGACATGGGCGAGGTGAAACGGAACCTCTTCGCATCCATGCACGGTGATGTTTTGCAATATTCGTAAATACCGGTGCGAAAACATCTCTCGTGACTACCTGTCTTCAACCACGCACACTTAACTAGAACCATTATGTTATATATATACTGAGTATAACATAGGGATTTTTATCTCTAATAGGGTGTATCTTCTCATGTCATAAATATATGGTCTCGCGGTAGTAGTATATAAGAGTCACAAATGATGACCATCATGCTGTGGAAGGGGCCGCGCGTAGCCGGTGCCTTCCAGAGGTGATGGTATCATTGTGACTCTTATATACTACTTGATCCTTGGATGGAAGAACGTGTGAATCTGAAATGAGAAACATATGTCGTTATAAATTTTAACATTAATACTATCAATGACTCGTACACATCATACTATCATATATCATAATTATATATAATGTATTAATTATAGAATTCGCCTACTCCTTATATCATAATGTACATATTTCCAGTTTTCAATTCACTCTCATTATATCATACTAGATATATTTCCCGTTTTCAAACAGGGGCGAAACGACCCGACCAGACCATACATGCATATACCACATTTTTTACCAGGGCGAAACGACCCGGTGCGAAACGACCCGGTGACCCGGTGCGAAACGACCCGGGGCGAACGGGTAACATGGGCGAAACGACCTGACACCCAAGGGACGTAACCCACTTTCGGGTAGAGTAATCTGCCGTTTATTTACATGCGAAACAGATCCTGCTGATACTTGAAGCAGAATTAATTATATTGTGTGGCGGTGAAAATGGCGCGTGACAACGATGAAGAGGAGCCTGCTAATGGAGAGGAAACTGTGAAGAAATATATTAAAACATCAGATGACCTCAAAGATTGTGGATGGGGCGGTAAATTGAGATTTATTTTCCGGGTTTTATTTCACTGTCAATCGAAGTGGGTGGGGTAATTTTAGTGTGATGTAATTAATTCTGGAAGTCGGACATCGTTCATCGCACCTGCAGGTTATAAATATCTCGCTTGTCGAGGAGCACCGGGAAATCAATGTACCCGTTTGCTATATAATTTAATCATTTTTGAAGGCTTCAACCAACTATAACTTCCTAATCAAATAAATACGACGCATAACCGCTACGTAGGCTACGTTGCGGTAACTGGAATTACTGGAAAACGATTTTTCACCGAAATACCCTGTAAATCACTATATAATAACGTGTGTGTTTACAGGGTTGTTTTCTTTCCTAATAACACTTATTTTACCGTAATTTAAATATATGATGCTGTCATATTCTAGATGGTTATACAGCTAATATAGATAGTGTTATTATTCCAGATTAGCGTGATTATTATATATTACCGGAAAAACACCTTCGCTGACTCGATGTCTGATTTACCAGCGACCAGTCATCTCTGCCTAACTATGAAGTGCGGTATTATTAATGGGAGTTTTTTGTTGTAACTCCAGGGTAGCCACACGAATAACACGAGGACCACTAGAACGTGGTTTACTAGGGTTCCAACTCGACTTGAACCCGAGCAATGACTCCTGTGATACTCGGGTTACTCAAGTATAACCTGTGAATTACCACTAAAAACGACCAATGACTTATGACAGACTCTATTAAATGCGCCGAGTGGCCGAAGCGCAGAATATTTAATAAATCGCCGTATATCGTTGACCACAATCAACAACGTTAACGATCAAATTGCACCACTTTATGCAATTAACTGGACTTGAGAAAAGAAACCACATTTCATAGACAGGTGGAGTGCGTCTCGGCCTTTGATCGTAATAAGTCGGACGCGGAAGTGTGAAAATTAACCAAACACAAACTTCGACATGACTTTCGAGTCATCGTATAGCAAAATAGCGAGAAATGAGTCCGCGGGGCTTGAAAAATGTTTTGAAGGATCGCATTTTTTGAGCTGTTGCATTTTGAGCCATCACATGTAAATTACATTAAATATATAGGGAAAATTATCGGGACCGCGATGCTATTTCGAGCGAGCCATCGCATTTCGAGCCATCGCGATTTCACTTTATTTCAATTAATCTGCCCCTGAAAATGGCGTTAATTGTGACAAAATCATTTCATTAAAACAGGTATTTTTATTATTTGATAGGTTTGAATGGGATCGTAAACTGCTTCAAATCACAATCATGCACATGTCTGAATTACACTCTCTCTAAACTGGCATCACCGGGTGTCCAGTTTAGAGAGGTTTCATGGTAGTTGTTTTCAGCGACTTATAGCTTAATTGCTGACCTATTGCCCGATTCTTCGAGTCAGTCATACTTGTGCAATATCCTCATCATAATTGGGATCAATTGAACCAGGACCACAAAAGTACTGTCAAAATCATTACGTCTATTTCTATTGTGTTTTAAATGTGCCTTAGTTGACCACCACTTATAAATAAGTGTAGCTTAAAGGTCATATGAACAACTTGCTTTTATTTTTGTAAATAATACAATTTGATAATATGCAATAAATTCTGAAAACCGCATGTAAAAATAGAAAGGTTTGAACATTTTAATTAGCTGAAATATGCATGTTCCTCTTAGTATGAGGAAAGCGAGACATAGGTTTTGCTTTTCCGGAGTCGGCGTCATCATTCAATGTTAAGTTTTCGTGTTATGGTCATTACTTCAACACCTTATCAGCTACAGTCATCAAACTTTATACATACCTTTACTATGATATGTAGATGAATATAGTACTATTAAACAAAATTCTGGGCTCCAGGGTCAAGGTCAAACTCTATTTCTTTCTATGCTACAAACTGAACATTAATGCATGAACACCCGTTTTCTCGTGTGCTCTGTACACCTTACCTGTAGAGAGAACAATAGCCTTCTCCGGTTGAACAATAGTGACTGGGAGAACCATTCACCTGTGCATGTGCAAATGTCCAGACTGACCACTAACTGACCACTTATTACAGGTAATTTATACAGGTAAATTACATTTCCGTAAACTGTGTTGACAATATTGTGGCAATATGTGGACCTGTGCAGATATGATATGTAGATAAATATAGAACTATTAAAAAAAAATCTGGACTCCAATAACGAGCATTATTTTTGTTAATTTTTAAACTTTATTTTTTCCATTTTTTTTTCTCAAATTCTTTTTCAATTTTTGTCTAGTAGCATAAGTACTATATACGGACTATTATCATATAATAAAACAATTATTGAATAGTGAGCCATAGAATATAATCTGATATTCTATGGCTCACTAGTCAATAATTGTATAATATGTTCGGGCCAGTGAAAATTGCTTTCTGGCCCAGGCTCGAGGTCAAGGCGGCGGGACAAGGCGAGACATTTGATTCAGCGGAATTCTTGTTATATTTATTTATATTAAATAATTTTCTTCTCATTATTTTATTACATGAACTTGATAATTTATGATGAAATAAAATGAAAAAATATTTTTATTTGAATTAAAATTTGCATAAAAAAATGTACAATTATTAAAACATGCATAACAGTTGGTCCGATTATAATTTTTGCTTGGGGTTTTCTGCATGTCATTTGTATTGTCATTATCTGCCAGTTTACAAAATATATTTTAAATTTAATTTTTCTATTCATATGACATTTAAGTTCAACTCAGATGCACGAAAAAGCGAGCGGAGCGCACGTCTTGTATTGGTATTTCCAGATAAGAGCCTGCGCCAGTACCAGATAGATGGGGTCAACTGGCTTATTGAGCGCTACCAACGGGGCCACGGCTGTATTCTTGGGGACGAGATGGGGCTCGGGAAAACTTGCCAGGTTAGATAAACCATTTCCTTCATAAGTAATTAATGTATTAATATATTTCTCAACTGCACAATTATTATAAAAATCATATGCTGTTCATATGTAAGGCATAACATAAACAACATATCAATTTCATATGGAATTCATATGAACTGAACACATAAAATGGATTATTATCAATCTGTAGGAGTGTGCTACCATATCACATGTCTGTTGCAGACCATTGCACTGATTGCGTATGTGCACAATCGGGCCAAGAATGCTGTTACAAGCCTGGTTGTCTGTCCCAGGTCTGTACTCGAGAACTGGCAGGCAGAATTCAAAATGTAAGTCACTGGCTGTAAGGCCAGACAAAATGTATTTACAGATTCTCATCTCTATAGCCTACTCTAAACCATGTAAATAAAATTTGCGAAATTATTAACCCTTAGACCGAGTAGTATATAGGGAGTCAGTTCGTTACCGCGAAGTGTGGGGGACGAATTGAAAGCAGTGGGTAGCCCCATAGGTACCAAAAATAGCAAAATTTCGTGTTAATTTAAAGCGAAATAAATACAACCCACAGTAAAAATAAAATATGATACTGTAGTATAAGGGAATGGCGGTTCTGGACCACTTTTAATATTCCCTCATATAAAGTGCGTGAGCCCTTGTTAGTCATTAGGTATATAAATATCTGGAATCGTGTCATCGTTATAAGCGTTCTGTGGTGTTTAGTATTTTCATAACCAGTTTATAACGTACACCTACAGGGTCCTTATTTTAACCTAGGTGGGTACGCATGGATTAAATAATAGTTAACAATTGGGGGACCTAGATGGGTGGGTACGCATGTGTTTGGCTCAAGTAGTCGAAAACCTCATCCATTTGGGGACCAGTGTTATGTAGTTGAATTAATTGTAATTTGGGGATGGATTTTAGCCTCCAGTTGCATGTCAAGGTAAATAGCGGTTCTGGCTCAAATCAAAAGTAGTTGAAAACCTCATCCAAATTGCCACCAGTGTTATGTAGTTGAATTAATTTTGTAGAAATTAGATCCGTTTTGGGCTCCGGTTAAAGCCGGTTCTGGCTGAAATCGAAAATAACCCTAACCAATGACTTTAGTTTGGTTTAATGCTCTCTAAACGTGTCAGTTCGTTACCGCGAAGTGTGGGGGAAAGCAGTGGGTAGCCCCATAGGTACCAAAAATAGTAAAATTTTATGTTAATTTAAAGCGAAATAAATACAACCCACAGTAAAAAATAAAATGTCATACAAAATGTTGCAGCGGTTTCGGCTACCCAACGAAGCAGCGACATACAAAGGATTTTTTTTCCAAAAGGGCTACTGCATGTAGAACGGGTGGGGGGGTCGCGACTGACAGAGTGCTGGTGTACAGAGTCGCTAGTTTCGTTTTTCCCATTCGGCGTACCGGACTGTTTTACGGAGTGCACGAACTGGGTGTCGGAATCTGGTTTGCTCTTCCAGAGTCTACAGGTCTCTAGAGTCACGAATGGGAACAGTGGTCTGCATACCGCGTACGCCACAAAAAACAACCCAAACCACCACTTTGCATTCTCTACGGTTCTCCAGATGTCGTGCACCTCCAGCTCGTCTTTCTTCGGACACTCGGAATCGGTCGTGCGGGCATCGTTGAAAATTGCGTCCAACAGTCTGCGTTCCAGCGCGTCCAACCGGTTCTCCAAACGTCTCTCCATGTCAGACAGGTGCGTCGACTCTTCGAATGAGCTTACGTTTCGTAATATCTTCTAGAGGATCCGTGGGGAACTTGGTGGGAGGGCCAGGGGTGGTTACCTGTGTACTACGGGGGTGGGGGTTTCTAAATTTGTTTCAAATTTGGTTTCTTCGGGTTTTGTACTGCGTTCCGCATCGACGGCGTCCCGCCCATATTCTTCGAAGGCGAGTGGTACCGATCCCAAATTTCTTCTTCGTATTGTCTGCATACTCTATACCCCGAAGATTACGGATATCTTCTATATCTTGTTCGGACAAATCTCGTTTTGGTGGCATATTGTTTTGTAGGCAAAAGCTATATATATATTTTTCCCAATGTTCAACATGATTTGCTTAGGTAAAACCAGGCATACTAGCACCACAAACTAGGCGTACGAGCACCACGCCCAGGCATACCAGCACCACACCTAGGCATACCAGCACCACGTCCAGGCATACCAGCACCACGCCCAGGCATACCAGCACCACACCTAGGCATACTAGTACCACAACTAGGCTTACTCGTTACCAGGCCTAGGCTTACTCGTACCACGCCCAGGCATACCAGTACCACAACTAGGTTAGCCCTGAGTTAGATTCAAAATTTATAACTGGATTATCTAGAGAAAATTGGCCAAAACCTATAGAAAGCGCTACCAAGGTTTCGGCTACCTTTTTTAGTAGCTGCACCACCGGTTTCTACATTGTATATAGGTGTTGAAAATAAAAAAAATATGCGCTTTCTTCAAATATGTATTGGATTTATTCGACTGTGGCTCTAGCAGGTTTGCTTGGTGCTGTGTTCAAATTATCCTAATAGAAAGCCCCCCTGTAATTCAACCAGATATAATTAACCCCTCGTACTGCGGAGATATGGATTAATTCGCCATCTTTCGAACTGTTTTATTAATGCTTTCAACAAGTGGGCTCATCATTGAATGTTTACAAATTTTAACAGGTTTTGCTTTCACGGTTTTCCATTAAATATATTTAATATTATAATTATATTTATTTCCAATTGTGAATTAATGTTAGACATTTATATATATATATATATATAAAACCATGCCTAAATCGGTTATTACGCAGGAAGCGCTGATAGATATTTGCAGTCCCGTGGAATTGGTTCCTGCCTATGAAGTTAGAAAGAAGCACCTATTGGTCCCCAAACGCCTTAGATCTGTGGAAATATGATAAATTTATCATGGGACTTTCTAGAGATAATTGGCCAAAAACCCCGGAAACCCGTGATAAGCCCCCCGTTGGAAGACCTAAGGTGTGTAAGATACCTTCAAAAATTGAACAGGCTGCATAATTTTATTTCATGAAAGTTTAAAGGGGTTCTGTATGTATCCCATCTTCTGAAACCCTTCTCTTATCGTAGTAAGCGGACAGTCCTAATTTGTTTTGGGTATATTTTTGTTTTCATAACACCATTTCTCATTCTAAACCCTCTGTTTGTTCCTCTATCCGTTCCAACCTGGTGTAGGGCCTCCATATACCTTCTCCATGTGAGAGGATTTGCCTGGCAGATAACCCCTTCGCTGAATGTTTTACTTGGGTTGTGTCTACTTTTTCAACTACATAACACTTGCTGCATAGTGCGATTGCACGATCTCCTTGGAACTCTGTTTTGAATAGCCCTGGTTCTCTATTACTCCATTTATCCCAAGCTAATCATTCTTTTTTATGTTTTTTGAAATCCTCCACCATTCTGGTTTTATCATTCCATCCAGCTCTCCACCCTTCATGCTAACCCCCATATACAAACTATCAGTATCCATCTGTATTAGTTCAAAATCTGCTCTATCTACGTATTTATCCATAAAATCGTAATAAATTCTAACATTCTTAGTTTTGCGTATTGGTATACAGCAATCCCACAGTGAAATGGATGTCATATTGGCATTTACTTTTCTTGAGGATATTTCGTAAGAATCTCCTATTTCCTCTAAATTCATCGAAATACGCTGATCTTAAAGCTTTGTCCACACATTTTTCATCTTTTGTATACGTTGTGTTGAGGTGTTTTCGGGGGATTCTATCATTTTTCCCGCAACATGAGTTACCTAATAGTTTCATTATATCCGCAATTGGGGACTTGGAGTTATCAACATCTCCGGATCTCCTGGCTGAAGTAACTTCTTTAACAAACCATTCAAAGGGCTTACCTGCTGTAATAATTTATTACTCTGTAAATCCCTGTAATTTCTAAACCATGCTTCAAATACCATTTTAATAATGGGGTAAATAGTAATACTTTTTTTAGCAGACATTGCCCCTACTAGTTTTCTGCCATCTCCTCTTGCGCGGTTAGTTTCTTGTAAATACTGTAACATCTTCTCTGGAACTTCCTCCTCCTCTACAATCCTATTTATAAATATTGGGGATCCGACTTCTTTTTTATCATTTCCGAACCTCTATATCTACTTCAGCAAAGCCAAACCACTTACCATTTAAAACCGCCTTGGAAAACTTATTTATTTTAATAGGGTCGTGAGGGCTGCTTTCCTCGTGTAGTTTCCCTTCGCTACATGGCATTTGTTTGCTTAATGTTGATAAATATAGGGCGTTTGCATCAAAACCAAGTACGGCTTCGCAAAGCTTTCCATTTCCATCTGGGGCTGACCTAATTCTCGTAACACCTGCTTCTACATATCTTGTAAACACAATTGACGGACCTCCAACTAATGCTCCTTTTAACATTTCATATATTTCCTCAGTGGGGGCATACAGTGGCGGACATATCGCATCTGCTATCTTACTCTCTTTGGTTTGGTAAGGTTTTATATGGTTTTTTATCGTTCCTCTGAGAATGTATTGTAAAGCAACTCCTGGTAGGGTAACTGCATCTTTAAACATATCTATACCTTTTGTTTGATAAAATTTTGTCATTTTTCCGATAGCTTCTAAAAAGGGGCCAACATCCAAGTTGTTATAGTATTTTAACCAGTCTTTGAAAGACTTCAAGAAGGATTTTTCACCTTCGCATCCATAAGCCTTAACCCATCTATCGTAATCGATACCAGGAGCAAGATATAATTTTACATCTAAAAACCTAAATTCTGGTGTAAATAGAAAAATGGTTGTATTGGCTTTCTTTCCTACTAGTACCTTAGTGGTTTTATCCGTTAAAACGTCAACTAAATGCTTCTTTATTAAATTAAGATCGTAATTACTGGAATTGAACCCAATTACTGGGACTTGGGAAATCCATCGGGTGATTTCTCGCTGCTGAGAAGTGTAAAGATACTCCATGTCTGCAGGGTACCCATATGTATTGCTACTCCCCACGGCCTCTCGGATATTGTCTTCCCTCCTCTTTACATCTTCCATAAATAGGGTTACTAATTGTTTTGGAGAAGTATCGCATATGTGAGTTATACTGTTGGATAGAGTATCTCCTATACTAACACTTATTGGGACATGTTCGTTTATAAACTCGAGATCTTTAGTTGGGTTACGCTTTTCTTTACTTCCGTCTAAATATGCCTCAAAATCGTATACTATATGATATGGGTAAATCACTGTAGGAGGCTTTTCGAGTTCCTTTACATCCTCAGGTTTACAAATTGCATCATACTCGCATTCAAAAATAGTTACTAATTTACACTTACCCTCAATTGCTTTGTCTCTCTCGTTGGATCTTCTAAGCTTATTTTTATAATCTTTACAATGTTTGGGACACCCGTGCCAATAACAGCCGTGAAATTGATAAACCGTATCAGTCATAAGGCAATACCCATCCACTGGGGCTCCCGCAATTATTCTTTCTCCACCGTGGCACATACTGCAGTGTGAATGTGGGGTCCTGGCAAAGATTTTATCCAACTGATCGATTTCTTACTACAACCGGGTTTTGGGTGGAAAGCTTTTTCGAACGCTGATAGTGGGCGATCTATTTTTTCTCCTTTACACGATACTTTTGTTAATCCCTTCATGCAGGTTATTGCGTGCCGGGTTAAATTACTGACCTTTGTAAAGCGTTGTTTGCAGTCGAAGCAACAATAATTATTTTCAGCGGCTTTATTCATATCTGTAATAAGGAAGGCGTGATCGTTATAGATGCCTATTTTCATCTTTTTATTACCAATCTTGTCGTAATGAGCTGCTACTTTTCTTAAATACCATGTTCCCTCTTCTGTAGGTTCGTATGCATCAATACTTATTTTAAAACACTCTTCTATTTTCTTGATATCTCCAAATAGTATGGGGCCTTCGGGTTTCGGTAATTTATGGGTTTTACAAAACTGCAAATACTTTTGCTGGAGTTCTTTGGTCAATGTCAAGCACCTATCGGCCCTAAGCTTCGAAGTGTGGAGGGCCAAGCATCTAAATAAACAAAGATCATCATTGAAACTATCCAGGGGCTTCATCCCTTTCTTATAACGCAACCACTCTGGCATTCGACCTCCTGCCACTTTTCCAGATTTCATTCCGGTATCTCCTTTGGGGATTTTATTTAAAGCTGTTCCATATACTATTTTAACGCTGACACCCATCCATCTTACAAACCTCCATTTTGTACTTGGCCTATCTATTTTATCTATGTTTAATCTATGCTCTTCTTGTTTATTAATCCACTCTTCAACCTCATCGTAACCCCTAAACCACGGACTTCCGGATAAATTTTTATAAAATACCAACGTTGTCGGCTTTCCTCTCGCGTCTCTCTCCTCTTGGTGAATTAATTTGTAAGAAAAAGAGAATCTTAGGTAAAAACTGTCGGTTAACAAAGGCTCTAACTCGCCCATTATCCTTTTGCTGTTATTTATTTGAAGTTTTCTTTTCAGGGTTATTGTAGTTATCCTACGCCCTTTTACTATTTCTTTTTCTTTTTGTTTATAATCTTCTAATATTTCGCTACCTTCCTCTATTAACTGTTGTAATAAACGCGCTTTCTGCACTCGTTTTTGAGGTTTGCCGATGTTCCTGCTTCTAAGACTGAGGGAAGCCTCATCAGCTATATTCTGTGCTATCTTTTCTATATTATTTTTTTCCACCCCCTTAAATACCCCCCGAGACATTGCACGAGCCATTCTTTTCATAAATTCCTCATTTTTTTCCTTATTTATTAGTGTAGTTAACCCCCTTTCCCTTAACCTGTTTGAAAAAGGTGTACCCATTCTTATTAATTCTGACCTTAATTCCCGAATCCTAGGAGAAGAACTTTTAGATGGATTTACACCCCTTTTATCGCTAATCCTTGTGCGAGTTAACGAGGCGAGGCGCTCTCGTAACTTTTTTACGTATATCTGTCATTTTTATAATCATGGAAATTTATTGTTTTATATAAATACCTGTATGGCTTATGTTCAATAGGGTGTTTTTTCATGTTTGACAATTAATTAATTATAACACCTCATATAGAAGACACATATTTTGTCGGGGCTAGGGGGCTTTCTGCTAGTTTTCTTGTGTTAAAATCCGTGGCAAATCTGTACTAGTTTCAACTACCCTATTTCAACTACCAGACTATAGCAGCTCCACATACGATTGTGATGGGTAGCCGAAACCGCTGCAACATTTTGTATGACATTTTATTTTTTACTGTGGGTTGTATTTATTTCGCTTTAAATTAACATAAAATTTTACTATTTTTGGTACCTATGGGGCTACCCACTGCTTTCCCCCACACTTCGCGGTAACGAACTGACACGTTTAGAGAGCATTAAACCAAACTAAAGTCATTGGTTAGGGTTATTTTCGATTTCAGCCAGAACCGGCTTTAAACCTGAGCCCAAAACGGATTCTAATTTCTACAAAATTAATTCAACTACATAACACTGGTGGCAATTGGATGAGGTTTTCAACTACTTTTGATTTGAGCCAGAACCGCTATTTACCATTGACATGCAACTGGAGGCTAAAATCCATCCCCAAATTACAATTAATTCAACTACATAACATGGTCCCCAAATGGATGAGGTTTCGACTACTTGAGCCAAACACATGTGTACCCACCCATCTAGGTCCCCCAATTGTTAACTATTATTTAATCCATGCGTACCCACCTAGGTTAAAATAAGGACCCTGTAGGTGTACGTTATAAACTGGTTATGAAAATACTAAACACCATAGAACGCTTATAACGATGACACGATTCCAGATATTTATATACCTAATGACTAACAAGGGCTCACGCACTTTATATGAGGGAATATTAAAAGTGGTCCAGAACCGCCATTCCCTTATACTACAGTATGATATTTTATTTTTACTGTGGGTTGTATTTATTTCGCTTTAAATTAACACGAAATTTAGCTATTTTTGGTACCTATGGGGCTACCCACTGCTTTCAATTCGTCCCCCACACTTCGCGGTAACGAACTGACTCCCTATATACTACTGACCGCTACTCACAACAATTATCGTCTGCTGTTGCTTTTTATATCTTGCCTTATTTCTCAATAAAAAACATGGTTTGACAGCACTTCGGAATCATTTCTAATGGAAATGATTCTGAAGTGCTGTCAAAGCATGTTTTTTGATGATAAAAATGGAAAATAGAAAATAAACAGCAGACGACAAAGAAAATAAGATAGCGGTCTAAGGGTTAATGTTATATTTACATGTAATTTTTTATGTACCCTGAACATTTTCTCGGAATGTTCTGTCCATCTATTTGTCTGTGTGCCCATCCGTCTGTTGGTCTGAGATTGATGTTAAAGTTTTTGGCTGACTATTATCTGTGTTATCACACGTCAGATTGTGGCTTGAACTGGTGTAAACGGAACACCATTTAAATTGGTTTCATTCACAGGCGCACAGGCGACAGAACAAAATTCACCTGACTTCGAATAATAATGATCGGAACGTCTGAATGGCAAAGCTTCAGCTGTATCCATTACACTTCAACCCAGTAATATTGGCACTATAAAGCTGAAGGATGTTTTGACAAATATTCAACATTATCTGTTAACAGTTATAGTACGATGTCAATTACAGTGGAAGATCGATGTCTCGAACCGGCAACGGACTCAAATAAAAGTTCGAGTCGGGCGTAGTTCGAGGGAAAGAAAATAAATACTAGTCAGTGATTTCATTCCATTTAATAATGACACCATTGATTGATGTTTGCATGGGACTATGGCCTTCTGGGAGAAATATAAAATAAACAAATATAAAGAATTTCTTATTTTATTTCAATATGTACATGTATGCATGAGTAAATAAATATATAAACTGTTAATTAAACTGAATATTACACACCGTTTCGTCTTTGTCTCAACTTTTCCATTGTAAACGTGTTTATTTTACTATGCTTGACAACCACAACTTCACAACCATGGACCATTTTTATTATTGCTAGTGAATGTTTTTTTATCATGGATCATTTGCATACACAAGCAGTAAAGTGTTTGCAAAAGATCGGTGCAAAATAGCATTCAATAAACGAAAGTAGACAGGGGCGAAACATCATATCCCAAGAATGTGTCTATAAATAGCACACTGGTTTATTAAATATACAAACTGTACAAATAAAATTTAAACGAAATTGCACAATTTGGCATTTAAAAATGTTAAAGGCGGAATATTATTATATTACTCAGGAATACAAATACGAACACATCCCTTCATATTTAAACGTCCATGAATATTTCTAAAAGCGAAACAAATTAAACAGACCGCCAATCGTGATATTCACACCTCGTTAGGCAAACAAATCAGCTGGCGACAGACTTACCTGTACGGGCTATCAATGGCACTTTACGTTGATTGACTGACCAAGGGACCGTGACTTCGGTTTGAGAGTTCGACTTTGTCGTAGTTCGAGTTTTATGTAGAAAAATATATGATTTATATAGGGAAATTTGTCGGGGACCACAAGACAAGTTCAAATTTTCCGGAGTGTTCGACAGAGATCGGTTCGAGAGATCGATCTTCTACTGTACTGTCATTAATTTGAAATGTTTTGAAAAAGACACAGTGCTTCAGCTTACAAATTACATGTATACTGCAAATCTCCTTCATGTGAATTTCATTTCTATCACCTGTGGTTCCACTGTGTCTGTGTGTGGCAGGTTTGCGCCGGGAATGAAAACCCAGATGTTGATTGGGGAGAAGGAGGCCAGAGAGGAACTGATCCAACAAATCAAGGTCGACAGGAAAAACGGGAAACACAAGTTTGACGTGATGCTGACCACATACGAGGTAACGTCAAGACAGAAAACCTTATATATGTAGCTGTGACTGGAGATATGGGGCTTATGTATTTTGCGACCTGTGTTGATCCAGATCAGACTGTGCTTCTGCACAGTCTGATCAGGATCTGCCCTGTTCGCCATTCCATCAATGAAACACCCGATATTCTTCTAACAAGCATTATAGATGGTTATCAGACTACAGTATTTTGCTATTTGAAAATGCTTTAATCAAGCTTTCATAATGCCAACAAGGTAAAGTGATGTTTTGGAAAGCATTAGAATATTCTGTTCATTTCTTTGCAGAATAGTAACTTTTGACAAATTGCCAGATAGTTTGTATCAATTTTATGTCGATGCTGGTAAGCCAATAATTTTACCGATGCCTGATAAATGGTTTGCCGCATATAGATTGTCATTTTTTGTCTGTTTAATTGTGTATAATTCCAACTCTAAATGATGTACACAATTTGTAGCATGTTCATTGGCCCCAAGTTTAGCCACATCCGGGCATTTGGCATGAATTAAATTCATACATCAATGAACTCCAGGGCCATTGAAAGTTGGTATCAATTTGAAATTTCAAATGTAAAAAACACAGTATTGAGAAGAAATAATTACATTTGTTTAATTTTCGTTTGATTTAAGAGACGGTCTGTTATCAAATTTATTGTTTTTTTTTTGATTTTACGTCACTGATTTCAACACAAAACGTCATAAAATGATTGCAAATGAGTATTGATGTGCTCGGTTGTTGGAATATAGAACAATTAGTAAAAGAATTTGGTTGGAATTATGTAAATGAAATAAACAAGATCTTTGAAGACTATCGGGGGATATAAACTTAAGCGCTCCAGGTAAGCTGCATATTTGCTTAAATACCCAATTAAAATTGGCAAAAACCCAATTATTTGAAATCATAGGAAGCAAGTATCAAAAGGCAATACAATTTTATGATACCTTTATCATGCTGCAGAAAACAATAAACTGATCATAAATATAGCATATTTTTCTTATTTTCTAAGAAAACACATCTTGGTATTTCATTAGAATTGTCTCCAAGGAGACAATTCTAATGAAATGCCAAGACTTATTTTCATTTCGAAGCAAACTATTCAATAATTGCTGTCGGTTGAGGTGTAAACAGTAGTGTGATTTTATTTTACCCAATTAAAATTTTGAAATACCCAATTGCTTAAGAAATGATGGAGTGACAATACTCAATTACTAATTCCTTATCTGGAGCCCTGTACACTTTGAAAAGTCCAACAATGCTGGCTGAAGGCCTTCTGGCCTTCAACCAGAATTGTTGGACTTTTAAAAGTTAATACCCGATAAATTCTCCAAAATTGTTGTTTGTTCCTAAAGAGTATCTATTAATGTTGTATGTGTACAGATGTGCATCAAGGACACAGCCTTCCTGCGGCGATTTGGCTGGCATTTACTGGTTGTCGATGAGGCACACAGGCTCAAGAATCTCAACTCTCTACTCTACAGAACCCTGTCTGAGGTATCTAGCATCTGTGGTTAACAAAATGATCTAAATATACACTTGAAGATCATGCTTGAAATCAAACGGCTTTATTTTCGGATAAGCACTGGAGAAATAGGACTTATGGATTTTGTGACCAGTGTAGCTCCTGGTGAAATAGCACCCTCCTGTAGCCTGACAACGATCTATATTGCTTGTTAGAAGCAAGACGATGATTCATTAATGGAATGGCGAACGGTGCATGTCTTGATCAGATCCGCACAGGCTGATCTGGATCTACACAAAACCCATAAGCCACATTTCTCCAGTCACAGTCACATTTGGGTTTTGAAAACAATGTAATAATATCTCTAAATGAGGTTAAACTATTTGCATGCTGGGAAACTTGTGGGCTATAAATAGTTCAAAACTAGCGGACAAAAATTCATCATATTTTCTTTTATTTCTCCTTGTAAAAATCATGAATATGTCTTGGAATTTCATTAGAATTGAGTCCTGAGGACTCAATTCTAATGAAATTCCAAGACATATTTACAGAGAGAAATAAAACATATACAGGGATCCTCTAGGTTATCGGACAAAAATGGCTGTTTTTTTATGATATTTTTCTTAAAATAGCAGCTACGGGCATAAAATTTTCACAGAACAATCGTCGGTTCTTGCTTTCCCAACGCATGGAAACTATTTAGTAAACTGTGCCATCTTTCTCACTTAAAATTGGGTCAGATCATCAGTCGTAAGATTGCCCCAAAATTAACATCGACAATCAATTATCCGGACAAATGTATAACCGTCTTATAACTTGTATTCTCACCTTAAAATCATAATTTTATCGCCTGAAAACCGGTATAAACAGCATTGTGTTATTTTGCAGAAAAAAACAATCACCATTCACTTCTTGGAAAACATCGTATTTATAGAATTTATTGTATTTATAGAACAACTCTGCAATGACGTAATGGGTGCACTCGATTGAGCTCTTCATAATTTGGTGGAAAATCCGCGGTAATGATCATTTCGTACACTGGTGTTTTCGCACCTGTCGATTTTACCCACGAATTAATATGGGTGCGAAATAGTGTGTAATGACTTGGGTCCGAAATGGCTTGGGGCGATTTGGCCTTGAAACAATTATTATTTGTTTTTGAATAAGTAGCTCTTCGTTCTTTTTCTATCATGATACATTTTCGCATTCCTTCCTATCTGCTCTGTATTGTACATTGTGTATTAAACAGTCTGAAAATTATATTGGAGGAATGCATCGTATCGTCTGCATACTTCACACAACAGAGTATTGAAAAACTCTATAGGGGGCCTCAAATTATGCGCATGCGCAATGACGGATACAAGCCCCCGCGCGACGTTTGACGTTGTAACCAACTTGTGGACATAGTTGGGGGAATGTTTTCAGCAAATTTTACTAAAATGTTTACCGTAGCGATATATTATTCACACTGGCATGGAAACAGCAAGCACCTGAGTGACTTAGATGTGTTAGTTGCAAAATCGGATCAAATGAATGCGTTTAATTAACAGCTATTTTGATTTGTCCGATAAATTGATTGTCCGGATAATTGGTAGGACCCCTGTAGTCCTAATTTGTTTGGCGGATATTTTCCCCGCTAGCCTGCAAAGAGTTAAACTGAGCAATGTGATAAAATCCATAAATTCTAGTGTGATGATGCTGCAGCTGTAGTTCTAAGGGAAGTTACTCCTGATTTTCCATGTACCGTTATCTGTTTCTTGTGTATACCAGTGGCGTGTCAGCATGAGTGTCCTATTGACGGGCACCCCCGTCCAGAACAATCTACAGGAGCTCTACGCCCTGCTGAGCTTCGTGAACACGGATAAGTTCCAGGTCGCGAGGCTGGAGAGTTTTGTCGAGAAATTCTCTGACATGGATAAATCTGGTAGGACAGCACTTTGCTTCACTACAGAAATGGCTTATAAAATAGACCCATCATGAGTTAAAATTAAAGAAAATACTTTCGGCCTACTTTGTTCAGAAATTATGCCACAATATTAAAATATATTAAAATTTGAACATTATTTTTCACAATATTTGTGAAAATTGCTCTTTTGTTCTTAAACATGAAAGCCCTAGGCCCTTCACAATTTGTAAATGAAAGGCAATGTACAGAATGACCGTAGACACCACCACGGCAGATGCCGCGCGCCATGGCATTATTTTGGGACATTTTTTTCTTTTTCTTTGTTTGTTACTGGCTGTTGTATGTTGTACACTGACAGACCAATATTCTACCTACGATAGCCTCGAGAATGTAATAAATGCCATTGTCAAATAATAAGTTGAAATGTTTTGTTCTCAGGAAGGGCCCCTAGACCCCAACTCAAAACTCTGCCATGGCAGTATTTTAGGCACTGTTCCTGTATAGCATAATCACCATTCATCATGTTACTACTTGCTGCTAATTGACCGAATACACTGGCCTGTGGCCTAGAGCACTGGGGGCCGTTTAACTAAACTTTGTACGACTAAAATGTTTGTAAGTGCAAAATTATGATATTGTGTAAATTCCACATTAACAACATTTTCTTGTAAACAATTATTTGATTTACATTTATTGAGCATAGGCTGCATATAGGCTACATATCCGAATCCGATCCGAAATTTGCACTTACGAACATTTTAGTCGCACAAAGTTTAATGAAACGGGCCCCTGGACTTCAATATCAGAGGTTGTGGGTTCAGTCCCCAACCTAGGCATGAACAATACTTTCATAGTACATGTATTTCCATCCCACTGGTCTTTCGGATGAGACTTGAAACCGGAATCCCATCTCTATATGACCTTAGCTGTTGCAGGGATGTTAAACCCATTCACTTTCACCCCATTTTACACAATTAAAATTTTGAAATACCCAATTGCTTCAGAAATGATGGAGTGACAATACTCAATTACTAATTCCTTATCTGGAGCCCTGTATTATGTATTTACCTGTCTGCAGACACGGCGGTGCTGCACCGACTCCTCCAGCCGTACCTACTACGGAGGACGAAGGCCGCAGTGCTGAAGGACCTGCCGAAGAAGTCGGAGGTCGTTCTCACACACGGAATATCCAAACTTCAGGCAAAACTCTACAAGGGTATTCTCACGAAGGATCTAGGTGGGTGATTCGAGCAACAGGATATTATAAAGGGACTGTGTCTCAGATGGTAAATCTGAATTTGCATTTCACAAAAATAGTTATCGGTGACATAGTGTCAGTCAAAGCAAGGCATGTGGCTACTAAATGTGAGTCCAACAGCGGCAAACACGAACGCTATATTTAGCAAAACTAGCAGAACACGCTAGTTATTTTTCAATAATATTTATTTTTAGCCATTTTTTAAAAAAAAAAAAATCCAGGCTATTGGATTGGCTATCCAACATGTTACTTTTTTTTTTAACTTGGCCCATTTCTTCCGCGCTGTCGACTTAGCCATTTTCAATGTTAAGTTTTCGCCTTTACAATGTTAAGTTTTCGTGTTTAAGTCCATTTCTTTGGTACTGTACCACCTAGGACCACCAAACTTTCACAGCTTCATAACCAAGGGGTGCCTACCACATACAACTATCCAACATGTGACCATTTCTTTACCTTCACCTATTATTTCTACGTAATTGACTTAGCCATTTTCAACGTTAACTTTTCAACGTACGTCTGGTTAAAGTTTTTTGCTTAAAACTTTTTCGTTATACTATATCTCTGCAACTGCTTCGCCCATTACCTTGAAACTTCACATGGGTGTTTATCATCATCCATATTTTCATTCTACTCCCAACCGTGCTGCCCCTGTGCCCAATGTCAAGGTCAAATTACTTTGAATTCTTTTGTTAAAGTTTTTTCGTGTACTATATCTCTGCAACTGCTTCACCCAATACCTTGATACTTCACATGGGTGTTTATCATCATTGTCGCACCCGCTTGCGGAAAGCGCGATATCGTCGGCATTTTGGCATATGTCCGTCCGTACGTCTGTACGTCCGTGTAACCTGTTAAAGTTTTTTTGTTAAAGTTTTTCCATCTACTATATCTATTTTTTTAGTGTCCATGCCTCGCCCCAAGGCGCGACATGCAGGCCACGGCCATCTAGTCTACAAAAAGTGCGTATAATTATGTTATCCAAGTGTCTGCTTGGAAAAAACCTGACCTTCGTGGCTTTGCCTCGTTTCTTGTTTATTTTTACTTTAATTTGTTCAGGTCACCCATTCAGAAAACTGATGCAAATCTACCATTAATTAATAAATGCTCTTGTACCAACTAGTTTGCTCACTTTTCATCCACATCTGAGACACAAGGCCTTTAACCCTTCCTACGCTGTTGACGGAAATTGCCGTCTGCTGTTTTTAATTTTTGCTTTAATTCTTAACAAAAACTGGTTTTGACAGCACATGAGAATCGTCTTCACTGGAGACGATTCTCATGTGCTGTCAAAACCAGGATTTTTGTCGAGAAATATTGAAAATAAAACATTTCCAGCAGACGACAACATTTAATTCAGCATAGTAAGGTTAATGAATGAGTGATACTAATAAAGCGATTCAAATTAGGGGTATAGGTCCGTGATTCAGACAAATGATATATTGGTGGGTGATTGGGTAATTCTTACAAGGAAGGATGTACATACACGTACATGTATATTACCGTAGTGACCCTAAATATTGAGAAACATTTTATTCAGAGAAACCTGTTTAAATATGTGGTTTCCCAAAAAATGTCCCCATATTTTTTTTTCATTCATTATTTTATTTCCCAATAATTTGCAAAACAAAGTTACAATTATACATTTACATATATGAGTATCGTATGAGAATTTATTATAGTGCATATACAACAAAAACAATATATTCAGCATGCGTGGCCGCGATTGGAGGAAAAGGGTTTATGGGACTTTGGAAGCGAAACGGATCTTAATCCGCTATAATTAGTTCTACATGATATATCCATTTCGGGAAAAATAAATGATTACTCCCTCAAAGTACACTTTGCTAGATAAGTCTGCTTTAATAGCAATTATGGTGAAATCGGCTACAGATTGTGCCCATTTCCTTTACAGATGTGTTTGAGACGAGTGGCTATGGCGGAGGGAGACAGCAATCTCTGATGAACATTCTAATGCAGCTGCGCAAGTGTGTCAACCACCCCTATCTGTTTGATGGTAAATATTCATGATACTGTTTTATACCATTTTTGTCTCTCCCGCGAAAGAGGAAAGCGACACATAGGTTTTGATTTTCTGGAGTCGTCGGCGGCGGTGGCCTCATCATTCAATGTTAAGTTTTTGTGTTACGGTCATTACTTCAACACCTTATCAGCTACAGTAATCAAACTTTATACAATGTACATACCTTTACTATGATATGTAGTTGAATATAGCACTATTCTCGGGGCCCCAGGGTCAAGGTCAAGGCCCTAGGGTCAAGGTCAAGGCGGAACAAGGCGGAACAAGGCGAGACATTTGATTCCGCGGAATTCTTGTTACTGTAGAACAACTTAATGTCTTTTTCTACACGACAATCCGTGGCGTAGTCAGGGGGTGCAATAGGGGTGTTTCACTAAACTTTGTACGACTAAGAAGTTTGTAAGTGCAAAATTGAAATCCACAATAACATTTGTTCTGACGGCTGATTTTGTAATAAATTTCTTGGATATGCTACATTTAATGACATGCACCTGTAGGCAGAGCTCCAGATAAGTTGTGTATTGGTGTATTTTACGCAATTATTTTAGCTGAATACGCATTGATTATCAAAAATGGGAGTACAAAATACACAGCAATGTGAAAATATGCATTGATTTTCAAATTGAGTAGTGAAAATACTGTCATCAAGTTGAAAATTCACTTATTTAAGCTGCAAAAAGCAAACACTGTTACTTAATGAATTAATCAACAACCAATCAATTTTTATGCCGCATATGCGATAGCAATGGGAAATATTGCGTTGCTCCTGAGGTTCTGTACGTCCGTGTAAATTTTCGTTGAAAAGTAAAAAAGTTTGTAAGAGTTTCTCCAGTTAGAGTCCAGTATGCATTGGGGCATATCCATGTTTTACAAACATAATGTCTAGTTCAAATCCTTTTGAGGGATGTGCCATGTCTTAGGAAATATGGCATTGGATTTCATGTGAAAAATACTTACTGGTACATCTCAGTGGTCTGTCAGATGAGACTTCTAAACTGTGGTCTCGTCACGCTATGACCATAGCAGTTGCTGGGACGTTAAACCAATTCACTCTCACTGTTGGTAGGGGTGGAGCCAGAGCCGTTTGTGCTCGGCGACCACCTGGTGGAGGCGAGTGGGAAACTTGTGCTGATCGACAAGTTGTTGAAGTACCTCAAGTCAACGGGCCATAAGGTGCTGCTCTTCTCTCAGATGACACACATGCTGGATATACTGCAGGACTACCTCGGATACAGGGGTACGTGCAATATCAGGAACACAGAGAAAATTACAAAAATATATCCCTTCAGGAAAAATAAGAGGATTTGATAAAGTGGCCCAAAATTGGGGTAAATTCCGAGAATTTGCTAAAATAGCCCAAAATTAGGAAAGAATTAGGTAATTTGCTAAAAATAGTCGGGGGGAAAATCAGAGAATTTTACTATTCTCTGGCCAGTGATTAAAATTTTAACAGAAAACTTGTGGGACATGTCAATTGTCATCTTCCTTTGTTTCTGTTTGTCTTTTTATGCCACCGGTCTCGAAGAGCCGGGTGGCATATTGTTTTTGGACCGTCCGTCTGTCCGTCCGTCTGTCCGGGCACACATTAGGGTACTTATGTGGCTAGCCCCACAGGGTTATGGACTTAGTAAAGGATAGGGTTGGTTACAATTAGCCACCTAAAAAATCCTTTTATGTGGCTAAAAATCGTTTTATGTGGCTAATATTTAACATGTGATAAGCCACATAAGTATCCATTTGTAAGAACGTCCGTCTGTCTGTCCGTCCGGGCACACATTAGGGTACTTGTGTGGCTAGCCCCACAGGGTTATGGACTTGTTAAAGGATAGGGTTGGTTACAATTAGCCACCTAAAAAATCGTTTTATGTGGCTAAAAATCGTTTTATGTGGCTAATATTTAACATGTGATAAGCCACATAAGTACCCTAATGTAAGAACGTCCGTCACACTTTTCGGTTAACCACTTTGTCACAGTTTCTCAAACTGGCCATAGCATCTACATAAGTTGCTTAATCACTTCAATACTTCAACACTTCATTCATTGGTATGTGTGCCACACCTGCCTTTTCATAATTTATATGACCTTCGCCTTTTGACCTTCACCAGGTTACTTAAATGACTTAACAATTTTGGTTAACCAGTTCGTCACAGTTTCTCAAAATGGCCATATCATCTACATAAGTTGCTTAATCGCTTCAATACTTCAACACTTCATTCGTTGGTATGTGTGCCACACCTGCCTTTTCATAATTTATATGACCTTCGCCTTTTGACCTTCACCAGGTTACTTAAATGACTTAACAATTTTGGTTAACCAGTTCGTCACAGTTTCTCAAAATGGCCATATCATCTACATAAGTTGCTTAATCGCTTCAATACTTCAACACTTCATTCATTGGTATGTGTGCCACACCTGCCTTTTCATAATTTATATGACCTTCGCCGTTTCACCTTCACCAGGTTACTTAAATGACTTAACAATTTTGGTTAACCAGTTCGTCACAGTTTCTCAAACTGGCCATATCATCTACATAAGTTGCTTAATCGCTTCAATACTTCAACACTTCATTCATTGGTATGTGTGCCACACCTGCCTTTTCATAATTTATATGACCTTCGCCTTTTGACCTTCACCAGGTTACTTAAATGACTTAACCACTTTGTCACAGTTTCTCAAATATGCTGCAGGTGGCATCCGCGTTCGACAGACGCAGTTCTTGTTTCTTAATAGAAACATGATTTGATAACACTTTAGAATCATTTCCATTGAAAATGATTCTAAAGTGTGGTCAAACCATGTTTTGTTGAGAAAAATGGAGAGAGAGAAAAGCAGATGACAAATTTAGTTCAGCATTGTAAGGGTTAAACAGCAAATGTCTTATGAAATTGTATGGAATTTATATCGCAACAATTAATGCAAATGCATCCCAGATGACCGACCGACCCACTTGTGGATATACAACAGGACTACCTTGGATACAGGGGTATGTGTACCATTGGCCGGACATGGGTATTATCCCAATTTTTTATTTTGCTGATATATGGCCATGTCTGGAGAAATGGGGCTTATGTGATTTGTGACCAGTGTCGCTCCTGGTCAAATAGCACACTCCTGTAGCCTGATAGCAATCTATATTGATTATTTAATGTTAGAAGCATGACGGGTGCTTCATTAATGGAATGACGAACAGTGCAGATCCTGATCAGACTGCGGATGCACAGGGAATCTGCTAAAATAGCCCAAAATTATGAAAAAAATCAGGGAATTTGCTAAAAATAGCCAAACATCAGGGGGAAATCAGGGAATTTCACTATTATCTAGCCAGTGATTACATTTTTAACACTTAACATGTGGGACATGTCGGTTGTCATCTGCTGTTGTTTTATGTTGTTTTCTGAATAAAAATATGGTTTCACAACACTTTTGAATCATTTCCATTGGTTGATTGCAAGTTGACATTGCTAATAGATGTTCAGAAATGTTGATAATCTATGGCAAGACAAACACAGGCGGTTGTGTATTCTCACGTTTTGTTGATATACCGTAAATGACATTGAATGTTGACAAAATATTCAGAACTCCAGAGTTACACATGAGCTCTGAATTTTGTGTCATTTTTAGATATTATTTACAGGAAAATGTTGCGTTTTTGGCCATTTCTAATTTACGTAAAAGGTTAACAAATGGCAGTCTTTTCACCGTGACAGATGGTTTATGTTAAGGCTGACTGCCAAGCAAGAAAATGATTTGGAAGAATAAACTCAGAGCTGAAGTTAAGGTGCGTAATTTGACCAACTTGGGGTGAAATTTTGTTAGTTCTTCATCAAAAATGGCAAGTTGGGAGTTCTTTAGAATCGTCTCATTGAGACGATTCTAAAGCACTCCCAACTTGCAATTTTTGATGGAGAAATAAGAAATTTAACTCCAAATTACGCACCTTAACTGGAGCTCTGTAAACTTTATTAACCTGTTTGGATAAATGGGTTTCTTTATGGAATAGTGTTGCCTGTGTTAATGTCTCTGGGTACCTTATATCTTATTTAACTATAAGTCCAATTGACTTGAATCTTCTAATAGTCCAATTGACTTGAAACTTGATATTCTTGTTTATCAACTTACATATTTTCTTTTCATAAATCCATATGCCACCCACAAATCAAGGCTATGTGATCTAGCAATTTGCTTTATGTTTTGCCTTATAATATATTGACTCTGAAATTAACTTATGCAAAAGGGGCTGTACTGTTCGTCATTCAGGCAATGAAATGCCCATCATTATTCTAACAATGGGTATAGATCCTTATTGTGCTCGTAGTGTGTTCTAGCAAATCAGAAGTGAGTACCTCTCATACAATAAACACATTTCTCCAGACAAAGCTACGTAAGTGGCTGGGATTGGAGAAATGGAATTTATGGGTTTTGCAACGAACGGAGATACAGATCAACCTGTGCATCCGCACAGTCTGATCAGGATCTACGCTGTTCACCATTCCATCGATAAAACACTTAGCCTACAGGAGTGTGATATTTGATCAGAAGCTACGCTGGTCACAAATGCACTAAGCCCCATTTCTCCAGACACAACTATATATTGGATCATGTATCAATCTCTTTCCATTGTAGGTTATTCGTATGAGCGGCTGGATGGGTCTGTACGTGGGGAAGAGCGGTTCCTGGCCGTACAGAACTTCAACCAGAACGACGAGACATTTGCCTTCCTCCTCAGCACCAGGGCAGGCCAGTGACTTACTCCATTACTCATAGAAACACCTATAGCTGCCCCATTATATTCTAAATACATGTTTTGGCAGTTGAAAACTTTGCAATAGTTTCTGTCTACTATGTCGAATATGCCTTCAAGTCCATTCTGTGGTAAATTGCATCATCTTTGATGTTTTGTGTTTTATATAATGTCCGAGATATTCAGTAGCTGTGCTCTGTCATTTTATGGACTAAACATTGAACTCGCACACCAGAAGGCCTTCAGCCGGTATAGTTTATACCCCGATTAATTAACAAAAAATTGTGTTTTGTCCTTTATAATCCCCATTTTATCAATGAATGCCGTGTGTTACAGGTCTGGGAGGTTAGGAGGGTAAGGATTCATATTTTACTGGTGAATCATAATCACATTCACACAGTTGTGGCCAAGTGATCTGTAGCCTATTTCACCAACATTGCAAAGTATACTTATCTAGCAAAGTATACTTATCTAGTAAAGTATACTTTGAGGGAGAAATTTTCAATTTTATGGTAAATTTATTATTTTTTTATTATACTGAATTTATTACATTATCACAGCCATTTTGGCTGTGATAATGTAATAAATTCAGTATAATAATTCTGCATACTTTTAATCATCAAATATATGCAGTGGTTAGTTCTATATGAAAAAGATGCATTTTGGGAAAAATAAATGATTACTCCCTCAAAGTACATGTATACTTTGCTAGATAAGTATACTTTGCAATTTTGATGAAATCGGCTACAGGTGTATTAAGGGTGCCTGGAACCAGATAAGGGTACTGTCGGTGCCGTAAAGTTTTTGTTTTAATTTTAGTGCTGATTCTCAGGCACTTCCCCTCACCCCTCCCATTTATGTGCATTACTGTCTTTATATGGCCTTGATTTTTAAAACAGACATAAAAGGATAATCAGTCAATCAATCATATTACAGGTGGCCAGGGGATCAACCTGAGCAGCGCGGACACTGTGATCTTCGTTGACAGCGACTTTAACCCACAGAACGACCTCCAGGCTGCAGCGCGAGCCCACAGGATTGGTCAGACAAGGTGAACGATTGCTCCACCCCTTATCTCTCACTACATCTTTGCAATTGTGGAATCAGGATGTGGATCTACAGCTGAACACCTTTAACCCACAGGTTGAAGTAACGGACCGTGGTCTATAAATACATTAAATATGCCGAAAAGCATCAATAAATGAAGAAAAAAAAATAAGCTAAACATTATTTTTTAACCCCTCCATATGGAGGGGGTAAACAAATATTGTTTAGCTTATTTTATTCTTCATTTATTGAATCTTTTAGGCATATTTAATATATTTATAGACCTCGGTCCATTACTTCAACCTGTGCTTTAACCCTTTCAACCCTAAATTACTAGAGTAGACTGTATATGTTAATTTAAAGGTACATGCCCACTCAGTAGGCACAAAATGTTCCTTATATCAGAGATATCATCTGAGTTATTTTCTGGCAAAATAAACATTCATTCCCATTACCCCACGTATTGATTGGCATTATTATACATTTTATATCACACATACATTTCCACACTGATATCAGGGGCGATAACCGTGTTTCCTTAAAATGTTAACAGACATTACATTTATTCTCTGTATTTATTTTTTATGTGCAATGATCATACTTAATAATCTGTCGAAAATATTATTTTTTCAGGTGAGCCATTTAATTAGTATAAATAATTCATGCCTCATTTGCATATGAAAATATCAATAAATATTACTAAATGCTTGTATCTGTATAGCGGGCACTGGTGGAATAGTAACACAATTATACACTTACTTAATTCCTATAAAGAACATGTTGTGCTTACTCAGTGGGCATGTACCTTTAAGAACCAATCCAATCATTACGTAATAATTTTCAGACGAGCCTATGTATAAAAAGTGGGTGTCTTTTTTTTTCTTAAAAATTTGAATATTACATGCAAAAATGTGCAGATCCTGATGAGACGGCTCGTTACATGCTGGCTCATCTGGTTCTACACTGTTTGTAAACACTGCAAAAGAGATCTGCAGTGTTGAATGTGTTAAACAGTCACCTCTACATAGGGTTGTTTTTTTTTTGGCCATTTTGCGAATATGATCATCTATACTATTGGACCTTGGAATGTTATCAGTTTTTAGAAATGTAAGTTTTAAATTTAAACTGAAAATAACTATGATAGTCCAGCTACATGTAGATCACAAGAGAAAATTTCAATTGGGATAAAAAGACTAATGGCTATGAAAACGGCAGAAAAAAACCTGCTACAATTTTCTCTGTATCAGCCACTTTGTATCCTGATTACATAATTGCCTACATGCCCAACTGTATTTTTGTCGAGCCCGCTTGCGGAAAACTAGACATAGTGATCACAATGACGTCCAAGTGTCCGTGCGTCTATGCGTGTGTGCGTCCGTCTGTCCATCCGAAATCTGCGTTAAAGTTTTTAAAAATACCATCAAATGCTTCGGTGGGCTCGACATGCGGGCCACGGCCATCTGGTTTAGGTCAAAGACTGCAGGCTAGTGCGTCTTCTACTCCAATTTGACAAACATTAAAATAACAGTACACTGTTATCCGGTTTAGCGAGGGTTCACTGTAAAGCAGGCTTATGACTACTTCAAGACACACGTGGGTGCTTTGTGATCATGAACAGACATTATCATCGGAGATAAATTCCAATGAAAGCTATCAAAATCAAGCACAACCAGCTTTTCTCTTATGTCCGGTTTAGAGAGGTTTCACTGTACGAAAGGATGGATTGTGGCCTAGGGGTTAGAATACCTGACTTCCAATCTGGAGGTTGTGGGTTCAAACTTCGCCTTGGGCATCAAAAATACTTTCATAGTATTTCCATCCCACTGGTCTGTCGGATGCGAATTTAAACTGTGGTCCCGTCTCTATATGACCCTAGCTGTCGGTGGGACGTTAAACCCATTCGCTCTCACTTTTTTTTGACTGTACCATCTGTAGTGATTATAGGGTTAACTGTATTGTAATTTTGAAAATTGTGGCGTATATCAGAAAATGATAGGTCGGAAACTCTGTTTAATGGTGACGCTAACGCGTCGCCATTAAACATGTTTTCCGACCTATCATTTTCTGATATTCGCCGAAAATTTCAAAATTACAATGCGGTTAACCTATTTCTAATGCACTCCTTTACTACTGGTGTAGGAATACATATTGAAATAATTTGCGACCGTTCAACAACAATGATATACCTGTAATGTATGACCATCAGCCAATCAGACTGCGTGATATTTATAGAGTGCATTAGAAACAGAGTTTCTTCCCTATGCTACAGGCCAGTGAAGGTGATGAGGCTGATTGCCAAGCACACGGTAGAGGAGATTATTCTCAAACGAGCCGAGGACAAACTCAAACTCACGGAGAAGGTCATTGAGGAGGGGCAGTTCTCACTGGGCGCCAACAAACACGCCGCCTTCACCGACGACAAGGTCAAGGTCAGTTCAGTGGAAATGTAATGTTTATGTATAGGCCAACGTGTAATAAAAGTGACATGATTGCATACATTTACAAACTTTACAATATTTTTCATAAATAAAGTCAAAATATACTTCCGCATGCACTCTGAAAACTTTGTCAACTTTTGACGGCATTTATGGAATATATCGTAAATTTTGTACTGGTAAACGTATTTTATGAAATTACGCAGATGTCTGAAGGTACAAAATCGCATGGCATGTCTTATTTGTGTACCAGAATGTTTGAGAACTAATTTTACAGCAGAATATCTATAGATGACTCACGGATGAAAACTAGTATATAGAAAGATAATTATTTACTGTTGCTGTTAGGAGTTCACATGATATGCCATAAACCACACCGACATTCAAAGCTCCATTGTGTTTCTGCCGACCATTAATCGTCATCACAAGCTAATATTGTGAAACATGAGGACACAATGCTTGAAACAAATTTAAATGTTAACCCTTACACCGCTATCTTATTTTTTTTTGTCGTCTGCTGTTTATTTTCTATTTTACATTTTTATCATCAACAACTGCTATTGCTTATATATCTTGCCTTATTTCTCAATAAAAACATGGTTTGACAGCACTTCAGAATCATTTCCAATGGAAATGATTCTGAAGTGCTGTCAAAGCATGTTGTAAATTATTCTAAAGTGCTGTCAGAGCATGTTTTTGATGATAAAAATGGAAAATAGAAAATAAACAGCAGACGACAAAAAATTAAGATAACGGTGTGAGGGCTAAGAATCAACATGAGATGTTACTCTATATATCTGGGAGGTCACCTGCAAAATATATTCGGGAAATAGATGTTCTCTTGTATATTTAATTTACATGTTCATTTTTATGGGTAGATGCACAAAGTGAATTTTGATTTTTGATACAACCTCCGGGTTATGGATTATCTCCCACTTTTGGATTCAGAATTTCACAATTTCGCTGATAACTCTTTTTAAAACTTTTAAATCGGAATGTAGCTTCTTTACGAAGTGCTTTCAAAGCATGTTTTTGATGATAAAAATGGAAAATAGAAAATAAACAGCAGACGACAAAAAAAATAAGATAGCGGTCTAAGGGTTGATTAATAATCTCATGGCTCATCTCCTATTGATATCAAGTAATGACAACAATGCAGGACATAATTACTGAGATCAAATACTACTTCCAGCTGCAGGACATACTGAAGTTTGGCATGAACAAGCTGTTTGGTGACGATGATGAGGAATCCCAGGAGACAGCGGAGATAGACTTTGTGAAGTTGCTGGGGCCGACCGCCGGAGATTCCTGGCAGGAGGTGGAGGACCAGGATGAGGAGGATGAGGAGGATGAGGTGAGGAGGATAATAAGGTCAGGGGCCGGGCTGTAGAACTTGCTGAGCATCAGCTCGGTAGTCATGCTCGAAATCAGGCAATTTGATTGGCGGAGGCCTTGTTAAATTCTTTAATTGCAAGTAAGATGTCAAGAACTTAAGAGCATGAACTGCAATCTCTACCTTGGAAACATGAACTGTAGCCTATTTCATCAAAATTGCAAAGTATACTTATCTAGCAAAGTATACTTTGAGAGAGAAATCATTTATTTTTGCCAAAATGCATTATGTCATATAGAACTAACGTCTGCATATATTTGATGATTAAAAGTATGCAGAATTATTATACTGAATTTATTACATTATCACAGCCAAAATATTTGTGATAATGTAATAAATTCAGTATAATAAAATTAATAAATTTATCCTTAAATTGAAAATTTCTCCCTCAAAGTATACTTTGCTAGATAAGTATACTTTGCAATGTTGTTGAAATAAGCAACTGTACTCCGATTTAGCAAATGTAACTTTGATTTCATACAAATTTGAGAAGCATACTGGGCATGAATTATCATCTCATGCTCCAAATTGAGAACTTTCCTGTGGATTTGATCAGATTTATTGACTCCTATAATTATGTACGGTAGGTAGTCAATGGTAGTAGTAGTGAACCATATTAATGTGCTAGGTAAAAATAAAGAACTCATCGTACGAACATGTTTATCGTACTAAGTTTAGTGACACAGGCCCCTGTTGGTCACCTGTTCGTATGATAGTTCAAATAATATTTTGACCAACCCTGAAAAGCTGCGACGGATTTTGAATTTTGAATTTTCCGACGAACCCAATTGTCACAAACTGATCTTAAATTTATATAAAGTCGATTTTTTTTCTTCTCAAAAATCAGAAAAAGTGCAGATCCTGATGATACGGCTTGTTAAGAGCCGGCTCATTTGGATCTACACTGTTTGCAAACACCACAAAAAGAGGTCTGTAGTGTTGAAAGGGTTAATACAATTTATGGAATAACCTGTTTGTGGCGAGCTCGACATAGTGATCACAATGTCATCTGGGTGTTCGGCTATAGGTTTTAGTTAAGGAATAAAACCATGGGTTGTTGTGTTTACTGTAGTATAAAAAACAGTTGGTCTGTTTAAAGGTACATGCTCACTCAGTAGGCACAACATGTTCTTTATAGGAATTAAATAAGTGTGTGGAGTTTTCATACTAAAGCAAGCGCAATAGCCATGGTTTTATTACTTATGTTTCATTGCAAATTTTCGGATAGTTTCAAAAATGTAAATAACAAACTATGGCATTAAAATTGAGAATCATAAATTCTTCTTGTATTATGTCATTTTGTCGAATTTCATGGAAATGGAGAAATGGGCTTATGAGTTTTGTGACCAGTGTAGATCCAGATCAGCCTGTGCATCCGCACAGTCTGATCAGGATCTGCACTGATCACCATTCCATCAATGAAACACCCGTCATGTTTGTAACAAGCAATATAGATCATTATCGGGCTACAGGAGTGTGCTATTTGATCAGGTGCTAACTTGTCAGAAATCACATAAGCCCCATTTCACCAGTCACAGCCACAAATATGAATTGAAATTTATTTGTCAACCATCGGATCAGCCACGTTGTCTGTATTACAGGATGTGCCCGTGTTGGAAGATACCCCACAGAGCATGTATGTGTTTGAGGGCAAGGATTACTCCAAGGAACCAACAGCAGCTGATCAGAAAGTGTTTGACGAGCTTATTGAAGGTACATTTGCTATGTCGATCCTGGTCAGAGGTTATGAAACCTTATCAAGTAAAAAGCTTTGTATTGGCCGGATTCACACCGACTAATAATATGTCATCTCAGTTGTTGACTGATATATGAATATCAGGGTTACCACAAATTGAAAACCGACGTTTCATTGGTCGAACAGAATGACACGTGACATCAATATAATGACGCAACTTAAACACGTAAACAAGTTTGTGTTTTTTCCACAAAAACTGATTTATATTTAAGCATCGGCTAGCAAAAGATGTTACCTGTAAATAGAATACCAGCCTAGCGTCTGTTGATATCAAGTTTATCAGGCTTGGCTCGGAAACGTTTTTCCGAGCCAAGCATGATAAACTTGATATCAGACTTGACGTCTTTAACACTAGATTGGTATTCTCTATATTCAGAGCGTTTTCTTCATGTACAACTGAGGCGAGTCGGCTGAGCTAAGCAAGGTTGAGTTGAGTACAGAAAAAGCATCTCAGGCCATGGGTGTTGATTTGAGTGTGTGCTTTCTGTTCCACTTGTGCATGTCTGTCCATATGTAATGTAGATTCCGTGCTCACATTAAATACATTATTTTACTGTAGAGCAGGATTGAAAAACTTGTATGCCTGTTTAAAAATCACCATCTCAACCCAACCCAGCCCGACACGACCCAACCCAACCCGACCCGACCCGACCCGACCCGACCCGACCCGACCCGACGCAACCTAACACAACACAACCCAACTCAACACGATTCAACCCAACCCACCCCAGCCCAACACGACTGAACCCGACCTGACCCGACCCGACCCGACCCGACCCGACCCGACCCGACCCGACCCAACCCAACCCAACCCAACCAACCCAGCCCAACACGACGCAACCCAACACGACGCAACCCAGCCCAGTCCGACACAACCCGACCCAACCTAATCCAACACAACCCAGCTCAATACGACACAACCCAACCCAGCCCAACACGACCCAACCCGACCCAACCCAACACAGCCCAACACGACCCAACCCAACCCTAACACAACCCAGCTCAACACGATGCAACCCACCCCAACCCAGCCCAACACGACTCAACTCGACCCAACCCCAACCCAACCCCCCAACCCAACCCACCCCACCCCGCCCAACACGACCAAACCCAACCCTAACCCAACCCAGCCCAACACGACTCAACTCGACCCAACCCCCAACCCAACCCCCCAACCCAACCCAACACGACCCAACCCAACCCAACCCAACCCAACCCACCCAACCCATCCCAACCCAACCCAACCCAACCCAACCAACCCAACCCTAACCCAACCCAGCCCAACACGACCCAACCTAACCCAACACAACCCAGCTCAACACGATGCAACCCAACCCACCCCAACCAGCCCAACACGACTCAACTCGATCCAACCCCCAACCCAACCCAACACGACCCAACCCGAACCAACCCCGCCCAACACGACCCAACCCGATCCATCCCAACACGACCCGACCCATCCCAACCCAACTTAGCCCAACATGACCCAACCCGACCCGACCGAACCCAAGCAATAAAGCACATCATCTTCCAGCACAAAAAGCTGTGTTGGAGGCGAAACTCACTGAGCCCAAGCCATTACGTCACCGCCAGTCGGCGGCGTTCATGACCGGATTGCCGACCGTGCTCCGTAAACCCAGGAAACAACTCACCCCAGAGGAGCTGGAGGACAGGAAAAATAAGGTATAAAAGTGGCTGTGAATGGAGAAAAGGGGCTTATGGGATTTGTGACCAGTGTAGCTCCTGATCAAATAGCTCACTACTGTAGCCTGATAACGATCTATATTCCTTGTTTGAAAGATGCCGGGTGTTTCATTGATGGAATGGCGAACAGTGCAGATCCTGATCAGACGATTACTATTACTCTTGTCACAGCCACATACCGTATTCTTGCGATTATAGGTCGCAAGCGTGCATAAGACGCACCCCTATTTTCAGTCCAAAATCTGGGGGAAAATGTCTACATGAGATTATAAGACGCACCCAATTTTCCTAACAAAATGAAACAAAAAAATGAAAAAAACTCGCCAAATTGTTATTTATTCCCCCACATTGTTTTTTTTATTCGTACCTTGGACGTTTTTGTCTGTATTTTCCCTATCATAGTTTGCTATGTCCGTAATTTGCCGACTCTATGTCCATGATTCCCCGGTCTGTATTTCACCGTTTTCTAGTATCTTCAATTACACAGTACACGCTTCACTATAACACGTGCTCGGTTAGTACACGTTTGTGCATTGGCTCCCGATTTTGCCTATTTGTATATCAAAATCGTGTTAAATGTGTAACAGACTATTGTCATAAATCGTGTTATATTTGCGATCATATTGCTGCCGAAAGTGGTATTATATTGTTAATTATTGATTGCAGTATGTATTATCTCTTTTCAACACCATTTACGGAAACTATTTTCAAAATCAATAGCGGCGAAATATGGCGACAGATCTGCGTGCGTATAATCCAGAGTGTTTTTAACCCGTTCCTTTCTGAATACACATTTACGAATATGAAATTTATTAAATATTTTATTTTTGTTATTTTCACTGAAAGTATATGTTGTCACCACTCATTTGAACCATCTCGACGAAACGGTTTAAATGGTGGTCGCGGCATATACTACCGAGTGCATAGAAGGAAAATATTTAGGATTTTCCGCAAACACAAGCATATCCTGAGCATGAAATGGGTTACTGATTGCCCCCATGATGCGAGGATGAAAGCTGCACGTTCGCCACATCTGCGGCACACATAAAAAAACGTGTTGACCAATCAGTGCAATTTCAAAACATAGCCTAAAGGTCACACAGTTTACAGTCTCGTGCTGAATGATGACATGTTAGTTGACACAGTTGGGTGTTATCGATTTTTTTCCACAAAGCAACACACAACTTTCGCCTACAGTATGTAATATTTCAAAATCAGTTGTATCGTCCGTAAATGACACTGAAAGCAGCCTATAGCTATGACGAATTTGCATTGTCCGCTGACGTAATTAAAATGTTTTTAATTAGAGATTGGCGAACATTGTAAACCATGTGCAGACTACGCGAATCCACCGCCTGGTCTGGTCGCTAATGCAATAAGCCAGGATTTGTCAGAGATAGAGACCCAATTCACATAAACACGTTTGTCGTGTCGTAAATAGAATCTGGTTCTCGGTAGTATTGTTTCACTGGGACGCATCAGACAGGGTACCAGTTTAGTGACGAATACGAAACTGACGTCAGCAACCGCGTGTGTTGATATTGATATGGCTTTATGTTGTAAATCTTGACACGCGGTGTGTTTGATGTCGGCCAGCTGACTTGGGCTTGCCACTTTCATCAGCATCGTGTAAACACACAGTTTCGAAACTAATGATGGAGTTTTATAACTTTCGTGGAATTGCATTATGCATATTGGGATTTACCGTTAATGGCACCATGCAATATTTTTCACGGCAAAATGACACCGACCGATATGGGCCCGGTAAATGTTTTCAAAAGATAATTAAAATGATAGAGGCCAGATTGTGATTCGGCAGAGAAAATGTCGACCGGATCTAATCTTGGTATACACTGTTCGCCTTCGGTATAGAAAATGAGTACCGAATGTGACACAGAGCCGGAACAAGTAAGGCGCGAGTAAGACGCGAACTGTTTAGAATACGAATCCAATATTCCAATACCGGATTTTACCCCAAAGACTAACAACAACAACAAATATAGGAACACATTTTTTTAATTTATTTTGTTTGGTCGTTTATGTCAATATTTCGGGTTGAAAAAAATTGCTCATGTATCTACATGTATTTATAAGATGCAGGGGCTTTCTGGCATACAAATCTGAGTAAAAAAATGCGACTTATAATCGCAAAAATACGGTATATGAGCCGACGGCAGACAAAAAGGACTTGGATATAGTAATTTTATTGCTCACATTTTGTTAACACCTTATGTAGAATGTTCCACCCTATTGTTAGTTCACGAATAGCTAATGGCATACCCTCGGTGTCTGTCGTCGGTGTAGGCATCCCACAAACTTGAATTTGGGGTCAATTTCTTGGGGTCAACTTATGTTGCCTTTGATTGAACTTATTGATAGTTCGCACATGCATTCCTCTGGTAATTTCTTATAACTTATTATGCTGTGACAAATCTGCGACCCTCCAACCCCTCACAGACTTGGCGCGTTCACAAAACTTAACATTGAGGAAATTTCTTAAAATATCTGCTTCATTTCATGGAATGTTGCAATATTTAATACATGTATTCACATGGTGATCCTCTATCATTCTGTGACCATTCTTTGACCTCAGCATTCCCCCCCCAACCCATCCCACTCTCCAAACAGACTTTGAAAATTTGGTGTCGTGGACTACCCAGCCGGTATTGCAAACTCTAGTTGATTGATGCCATTGTAACATCATCCCCACCTATGACTCTTGGCTGCCAACAGGTGAGCTTTGTTGTCTTCTGACAACTCTGTTCTACTTACATTTAATGGCTGTACTGGCTTGTTGACCTCGCATGACAAGTGGTTCCACCTTATCTGTATGTAAACAAACATTAACCCTTAGACCGCTATCTTAATTCTGTTGTCGTCTGCTGTTTATTTGCTATTTTCCATTTTCCATTTTTATCATCAAAAACATGCTTTGACAGCACTTTAGAATAATTTACAACATGCTTTGACAGCACTTCAGAATCATTTCCATTGGAAATTATTGAGAAATGAGGCAAGATATAAAAGCAACAGCAGACGACAATTGTTGTGAGTACCTGTCTAAGGGTTAAATCTCAACCAATCAATACATTGGGCAGTTCTGTGAGATGATATATGCCTTATATCATATTAAACCATTTTCAAAACAGATAATTTTTGGAAATTTGTAGACTTCTTGATTTATGAAGAATATGGTAGAGTTTGTTGGAAATGTCAATTGGGGAGAGAAGACCAATTACTACCGATTAACATTGACAACCATTTGTAGCCTCTGTACATGGTGATGTCTATTGTAGAGGAAAGAGGCGGCAGAGCGTCGCGCCAAGGAAGCGGAGGAGCAAGAGCTGAGGCGGGCACAACAACAGCGACTTAGAAGGTATGCTGGAAATCCTCTAAACGTGCACCAAAAATTGTGTTTACCGGCAATTTTAATGGGTGACGGTGTAAGTTATCTTATGGGGTAAAACTCATGCATACATGCTTTAGAGTGATTGTATACCTGACTTGCCCATAACTACAGTCGAACCTCCCCCGAACGGCCACCTCTCTACAACAACACCCTCTCTATAACAGCCGCTATTTTATATCCCAAATGGATGATTTCCTCTGTATCTAACCATTAGACTGCTGAGCACGAAAATTGTTGTCTGCTGTTGCTTTTGCCTTATTTCTCAATAAAAAACATTCTTTGACAGCATTTTAGAATCATTTCCATTGGAAATGATTCTAAAATGTTGCCAAAGCGTGTTTTTTATGAGAATTATCGAAGAAAATAAATGAACAGCGGACGACAAAATTTAATTCAGCATTAACCTCCCTACAACAGCCACCTCTCTACAACAGCCAGTTGTGCATCTTCCCATGGGTGGCTGTTGTAGAGAAATTGCACTGTAGATTGTATACCTGCCCATATCTGGACACCCTGGGGACCATCCATGGTGTCCTGTCTAGAAAGGTTACACTATATAAAGTAAATACATCCCCAAGGGTGTCCGGTTTTGCGAGGTTCCACTGTATAACCCGTACTGTGTGTGGGAGGGGGTGGTGAAGCATGGGTGAGCATTGCATCTGGACAATATCCTATTTGGGCTAAAAGTTTTCATTGTCGTAATTTCCGTGCTAACAGAGCTCCAGATAAGGTGCGTATTGGCGTATTTTACGCAATTAGTTTAGCTGAAAACGCATTGATTATCAAAAGTGGGTGTACAAACAACTCACAGCAATGTGAAAATACGCATTATTTTCAAATTTAGTACTGAAAATACTATCATAAAGTTGAAAATTCACTTGAGCTGTGTGAAGTGTTTGCTTTTGCCGCTCAAATAAGTGAATGTTTCAATTTGTTATATTTTTTTATCATTTGTTTCCTATTTAGTTTGAAGAAAATCAACACTCCATTTGTAAAAGTAAAATACGCAACCAACCAACCAACCAACCAACCAACCAACCAACCAACCAACCAACCAACCAACCAACCAACCAACCAACCAACCAACCAACCAACCAACCAACCAACCAACCAACCCAAACCAACCCAAACCAAACCAAACCAAACCAAACCCCAAACCAAACCAAACCCCAAACCAAACCAAACCAAACCAAACCAAACCAAACCAAAACAAAACAAAAACCCAAACCAACCAACCCAAACCAACCAACCAACCAGTACAACCAACCAACCAGTACAACCAGTACAACCAAAACCATTTAAATCAACCATAACCAACAAACCAGCCAAACCATTCAACCCACCAATCAACTTACAGAGAGGAACACTGGAAGAAGCACCACTACGAGTCGTGTAACATCGTGATGGACAGTGACAGCGATAGTGACGACGATGAGGAAGCTTACGACATTGACGACGATGATGATGCAGCATCGCGGAGGGACGTCCAATATGTGATTGGTGACGCCACTCACCCTAAGGACACGGACCGTGATAATAACATCATTGTCCATTGTGCAGGTGGGAATAATGGATTGTATTGTGTTCCTGTGATATATTAATTATAGGTTATTTGATCGGTTATGAGTTATATTTGCAGTCCTATTTCAGATTTACTTGAAACTTAATATGCATGTTTAGAGTCCACTATACCAGGAGGCACAGCCAAGTTTTACAAACATTACCACAAGCTGTGTGTGTGTAGTGGGTGGTTGGTCGGGCAAACGCGACGGCGTAAATTAACGGTAGGGATTCCTCTTTATAGGAATCACAATTTGCCTTGTTTGGCCCTCAGTACGTTTTTATCTTTGGCTCTTTTGTTACATGGGAGTTGAATTTGGTTATTGCCCATTATAAAAGTAGTAAGATTATTACTGATCCTACTGCTTTTGGGAGGGGGCCAAGTGATTCTGGTGTGGCGAGGACCTGGCATCAATATATAGTTCTTTTATTGTAAATATTCAGTTCTTATTTTGGTATTTTCCCCCCTTTTGTACACATGTACTTGAACATGTACTTGTACAGGTAATATATGGGATTTAGTACTAAACCCATTGACCCAGCCTTAAATGACCTTAGCTGTTGATAGGCCGTTAAACCTCAACAAACAAACAAACAAACAAACAAACAAACAAACAAACAAACAAACAAACAAACAAACAAACAAACAAACAAACAAACAAACAAACAAACAAACAAACCACAAGTTGTGTTTTTGTTAGCTGTGCTATTATTTTATTTAATTGTTAATTTTAATTGGAGAATTGCTAGTAATATTCACATTTCGACTGACCTTTGCAAGTACTATAACAGATATGTTGTTCATGGTTCAATGAACACACAAGACTACTGTCTGTTCCACGTTTTTCTGCCAACGAACTTTTGGCTATTAAACACATTAAATCTAAAAAATATTTAAATGTAAGTACTTTTTCACCAATAACAAAAAAGTCACCCTCCCCAAACGTTTTTGTTTTATGAAATTTCATCAAATATTGATTTTATAGCGAAAACACAATTTTCATATGGGAATTTAACATGGGGGGAAAAATAGGTGGAAGCAGTGGGGGAGGAGTCAAAAAACAAAGAAATTTGGAAATTGACTCCGAAACCTGGCTAGATAGCTTGGAAATGATGTAAATAAGAAAACAAAAGTTAGAATTTGAAAATCGGTCCACAAATAAAAACATATTTAAAAAAAATCAATTTTTAGTCCCCCATGTTAAATTCCCATATACATGCCTATAGGGTTGAAAGGGTTAACCAATAAATCAATTGTAGACGACTCTGGGAAGTGGGGGAGAGGAGGCCTGTTTACTGCCATTGCCAACAAGTCCCTTCTACCCGAGGAGCAGTATACACTGGCCGGCAAAATGAAGGGTATGTATTGTAGTGCATTGTATTGTATTATATTGTGTTGTAGTATATGATATAAATCAAGTCAAAGCACAGGTGATTGAATTCCCCCTTTTCACATCCAGTCCCCCCAACCCCTATTATATACTATTATAATTCCAGCACAAACATATTTACACAATTCCCTAACATTTGATTGGCCCGAAGCAAGTCTCTGTCCAAAATTGATATCCCAGTAAACTCCCACGCCAAACTACTTTCTACAGGTGCGCTGTCAGTGCTGTAAATTTTAACCAATGGCTGCCGTCTGTCAAAATACACATATTTTCTTGATGAATTTATTTCAAATGCTGGAATTATAAGGAATGAATGGCCTTTTTGTGGAATTTATCTGGGATATAAACTTGGAAAAGTCGCGGGAATACTGGACGAGGCCTTCCGGCCTTCGTCCAGTATTCCCGCGACTTTTCCAAGTTTATACCCCGATAAATTCCACAAAAAGGCCATTCATTCCTATAATAAATTTAGTCTGTCGGAACAGATGGATTTATCTAATGGGGGTATGGGTAGTTCAATCGCCTGTGGTCAAAGCAAGGGTTACTAAAATATATGCCTGTACAGTTAACACAGTAATAATTATACAGCAACGGTATTTACAAGATATTTCGTGATTATCAGCATGGGAATGTGAGAGAGCTAGGAGTTATTTCCCTTTGATCTGTTCCGTAGAGAATATTTGTTGTTTTCAATGTAAGATTGTATTTCACTGGGCGAACACTATAGGAATGAATGGCCTTTTTGTGGAATTTATCGGGGTATAAACTTGGAAAAGTCGCGGGAATACTGGACGAAGGCTGGAAGGCCTCGTCCAGTATTCCCGCGACTTTTCCAAGTTTATATCCCCGATAAATTCAACAAAAACGCCATTCATTCCTTATAATTCCAGCATTTGAAATAAATTCATCAAGAAAATGTTTTTATTTTCCGTTTTCTTAAGAATTATTTTAACTGCTCCTCACGGTTACGGAAAGTAGTTCGGTGTGGGAGTTTACTGGGATATAAATTTTGGACAGAGACTTGCTATTGGCCAATCAAATGTTAGGGAATTGTGTAAATATGTTTGTACTGGAATTATCAAGCAGTGGTGTCCAGTTTAGATGTTTCACTGTATTCATGTGTATGAGCAATGTAATATATACATTCAGAGCTCCAGATAAGGTGCGTAGTGGCAAATTTTACACATTTATTTTTGCTTAATACACATTGATTATTAACAGTGGTTGTACAAAATACTCACAGCAATGTGAAAATACGCATTGATTTTCAAATTGAGTAGTGAAAATACTGTAATAAAGTTGAAAATTTACTTAGTTGAGCTATAAAAAGCTTTTTTGCAGCTCAAATAAGTGAATTTGTAATTACATTTGTTTTATTTTTGATCATTTGTTCTCTATTTATAAAGGAAGCAAATCAATAATACATTTATAAAAGTAAATCCCGCGTTGAATTTGAAATCTTGGGATAGAATACTCTGTAGATACAAAACTTATCTGGAGCGCGGATATATACGATGCTTTCTAAATATGTACAGGCATTATCATTACAATGAACCCCATCAATATTAAACCCACCAATGTTTTATGTCTGATTTAGAGAAGTTCCACTGTACTGTATTCTGCAGCTTATTTCATCAACATGGCAAAGTATACTTATCTAGCAAAGTATACTTTGAGGGAGTAATCATTTATTTTTCCCGAAATGCATTATTTCATATAGAACTAACGACTGCTTATATTTGATGATTAATACTTATTATACTGAATTTATTACATTATCACAGCCAAAATGGCTGTGATAATGTAATAAATTCAGTATAATAAAAATTAATAAATTTATCCTAAGATTGAAAATTTCTCCCTCAAAGTGTACTTTGCTAGATAAGTATACTTTGCAATGTTGGTGAAATAGGCTGCTGGTGTTTCAGACCTGGTCCTTGGCGATTGCCACCTGATTCCTATGGATGACACAGAGCCTCGGGACAAGGGAAACGACTGGGTACATATGAGACGCGTTATGTGATTCTGTAACTAAGAAGATGTGCGATTTTTAATGAAAAATATTTACAGAAACTGTGATATGCTCCGTAAATGACGTCGAAAGTTCACAAAATTTTCCAAAATATGCTTTAAACATTTTGTCATTTTGATGTATTTGATGGAAAATATAGTAAATTTTGTAAATATTTTTCATCAGATATCACAAATCTTCTTTAAAAAGGTACAAAACCACATGTCTTGTTTCATTTTATGTTACTATGACGAACTGGAGAATGCTTATGGCATTCAGAGCTCCAGATAATCTTTGTGTCTAAAGCGTACTATACCCCCTGATTTCAAAATCATTGCGTATTTTAACTTTTACAAATGGATTATTGACTAAATAAGGAACAAATGATAAAAGAAAATACAACAAATTTAAACATTCACTCATTTGAGCTGCAAAAAAGCAAAGACTGTTTGCTTTTTGCAGCTCAACTAAGTGAATTTTCAACCTTAGGACAATATTTTCAGTACTCAATTTGAAAATCAATGCGTATTTTCACATTGTTGTGCGTATTTTGTATTCCAACTTTTGATAATCAATGCGTATTCAGCTGAAATAATTAAAAATACACCAATACGCACCTTATCGGGATCTCTGGGCATTTGGGGCAGTCTAGTTCCTGGTCTGCTAGTACTTTCCTTGAGTCTGATGAGGATCTATACTGCTCGTTAGACATAAGATGGGTATTTTGCTGACTGAACGGTGAACAATGACGACCCTGATATGACTGCATACAGACTCAGATACTGATCTGGCACATTATCGATAACTACTAGCTGGAGCAAAAATGGCAAAGTCGTAGTGGAGTAGAAGTTGCTGCTATATTACCCATGTTGAGTTGGAGGTTTGTCGGATGGCAGTACTTTGCAAGATAGCAACAGGCGGGATTGTATGTCACTTCCTTATGCACAAAGTGAATTTAAATAATTTTTTAAACCAGAGTCCTGGATTTCCTTCTTTTTGCATGCTTGTAATTTTTGCAAATGTATAGATGGTTTTAATATTAAAGTCGCTGCTCGTTGATGTGTGTGTGGGATTTTATATTTTTATGTCTCCACCACAGACTGGTGAGGGGAGCATTATAGAGTCACTGATGTCCATACGTCCAATCTAGCCATACGTCCCGTCCGTATGTCCCGTCTTGTCCATCACAAACTTAACGCTCGTGTAAATTCCTTACAATTTGTTTCCTTTTACATAACTGCTTCATATTTTACACATGCATTCCTCTGATGGTCCTCTATCATGCTGTGACAAATCCATTATCGTCGAGCCCCCATCACAGCCATGTTCAAGTTCACATACTTAACGTGTCCAAAACCTTAACGCTCTGGTAAATTTCTTATAATTTCTGTTTCCTTTCACGTAACTGCTTTATATTTCACATATGAATTTATGTGATGGTGCTTTATTATGCTGTGACAAATCCACAATCCTCTGACCTTTTGTGTTTTCAAATGTGCCCTCATTTTCTTTGGCTGCCAGCGGGGGCATTCGTACGCCGACAGGCCATCATTTGTTAACACTTACAATGCTGAATTAAATGTTGTCTGCTGATTATTTTTCGATTTTTTTATGGAAGCATGATTTAACAGTGCATTAGAATCGTCTACAATGTGTTAATCTGTTGTTTACAGCTGGGGCTGGTTATTGCACAGCACCGTGACGAGAAGAACCATTTATCCGGGATCAAACTGTCCGCCCTCAGACACGGTCTGGAGAGAATATACCATGCAGCAAAGGAAAAGAAAGGTACGGTGTAGCTCCAAATAAGTTTTATATCTAAAGAGAATTATACCCCCACTGACTATGTCCACCGTGGCCATCATGGATCCCTGCAGACAGTGCGATATAGTCGGCACATTGGCGTACGTCCGTGCGTCCGGGTTAAAGTTTTTTGTTAAAGTTTTTAAGAACACTATATTTCTAAAACTGCTTCTCCAATTCACTCGAAACTTCGCATGGGTTTTTATTATGATCCATATTTTCTTTCTATGCCCCACACATGGGACCCTGTGCCCAATGTCAAGGTCAAATTACTTTGAAATTTACCTTAAAATTCTTTTGCATTTAGGTTTAATAACATTTTTAACAACACTATATCTCTGAAACCTCTTCTCAAATTTACTCGAACCTTCACATAGGTGTTCATTATGATCCATAATTTCATTCTACGTGCCACCCGTGATGTCCCTGTGCCCAATGTCAAGGTCAAATTACTTTGAAACTTACCTTAATTATTTTTTGAATTTAGGTTCAAGTTTTTAACAACACTATATCTCTGAAACCGCTTCGCCAAATCATTCAAAACTAAACATGTATCTTTATCATCATCCATATTTTCATTCTATATTCAACCCGTGCGGCCCCTGTGCCCAATGTCATGGTCAAATTACACATGGGTACACTATCATAGCTCATTTAGTACTGTCAAATGTGTCGGCGGGCACGACATGCGGGCCAGGGCCATCTACTGTCTGTTCCACGTTTTGCTGCCGACAAACTTTTGGCTATTAAACACATTGAATGTAAAAAATATTTAAATGTAAGTACGTTTTCATCAATAAAAAAAAAGTCACTCTCCCCAAAAAAATTGTTTGATGAAATTCCATCAAATATTGATTTTATTGCGCACCCAGAAAACAAAAGAAATACACAACTCTCCGCGTGTCTGTCCGTGTGTCTGTCTGTGTGTCCAACCGTGGCTTTCTCTAATACCCTGGGGGCCATTTCACTAAGCTTCTTACCACTAAAATGTTCGTCTGGAAATATCAATTGATGGATTTACATTTATGGAGCAAGAAAACATTGTTAATGTGAAATTTACAGACTATCATAATTTTGCACTTACGAACATTTTAGTCGTACAAAGTTTAGTGAAACGGCCCCCAGGTATCTGTGTTATTTCTGTACATGATGTCAAAACTCACTGTTGACCAGAAAATCAATACCACTGTTGCTCGTAATTTCTTACAAACCTCATATGGATGAATTTTGAAATTAATGTCATGCATTTCCCACGCAATGATGCATAATTTTATTTCCACAGGAAATATCGGGTGAATAAAACAATAACCCCAAATTAGATTTGTCATATTTGAAAAACTGTGCAATATAATGTGATCAAAACGTTTGTATCCCCTCCTGCAAATAATGGCAATATTGGATTTATTTTCACTATTATTTTTATTTGTCATATCTCAAAAACTGTGCAATATAATTAAATATAATGCCTCATAATATCACTTCTTGATATGGTACTTATAATGTAAAGGTTTCAAATCGATAGTTTTGGTATTAACCCTTACAATGCTGAATTAAACATGTCGTCCGCTGTTTATTTTTTATTTTCCATTTTTCTCATCAAAACCATGTTTTAACAACACTTTAGAATCATTTCCAATGGAAATGATTCTAAATTGTTGTCAAATCATGTTTTTATTGAGAAAGACGACAAAACATAAATTGACAGCAGACGACAATTTATGTTTCCCGCATTCTAAGGGTTAACCATGTGACAATAAAAACAAAAATTATTATCCAAACTGCAATGCTGCAATGAAATGAATATGAGGGGTGAACAAAACGTTTGTATCCTCTCCTGCAAATAATGACAATGTTGGATTTATTTTCACTATTATTTTGATTAATACCTGCCAAATAGAAGATGTACTGACTGACATTCATTTGCATATTTATTACAGTAATAATTTTTAAGGCACCGTGTTATTACACTGCGAGAACTCATTTTATAGAATAAAACTCTTGTTTATGCGCAATAAGGTTGGGATTTTGCCCCATTAACCCTTAGAGCGCTACACACAACAATTGTTGTCTGCTATTGCTTTTATATCTTGCCTTATTTCTCAATAAAAACATGATTTGACAGCACATCAGAATCATTTTCAATGGAAATGATTCTGATGTGCTATCAAAGCATGTTGTAAATTATTCTAAAATGCTGTCAAAGCATGTTTTTGATGATAAAAATGGAAAATAGAAAATAAATAACAGACGACAAAAAATTAAGATAGCGGTGTAAGGGTTAATCCGGCCTAAAATAGTCTTAGCTGTTGACAGGCCATTAAACACCATTAAATAAATTGTGTACGTTTCAGCGAGCGTGCACCTGCCACGTATTGGCCACGACACGCGAGGGTTTAACTGGTACGGCACGGAGCACCTGATCAAGAAACATCTCGCCAGGAAGGGAATACCAACATTCATGTATCCTTTTCCTTTATGTGGAAATGTGGCTGTGATTGGAGAAATGGGGCTTATTGGATTTGTAACCAGTGTAGCTCCTGATCAAACAGCACACTCCTGATCTATATTGATTGTTAGAAGCATGCTATTTAACAAATATTGGGTGGGTGGCAGTTGAGAGCATGCAATGAGTAATTTAACGATCGGGATTCATCCTTACCGGAATTCCGGACGGAGACCTGGTTCGGCCAGGGTTAAATCTGGCTATACCCCTTGTACGAGTAATATGATTATTCCTAATCCTATTACTTTTAGGGGAAGGGGCCAAGTGACTGGTGTGGTATGGACCTGGCACCACGTCAGGTTATTCCAATTTCAGGGCTGAATACATTTTTTCTCGATGTTAATATTCCGTCATAATTCCAGCACAAAAATATTTACACAATTCCCTAACATTTGATTGGCCCGTAGCAAGTATCTGTCCAACATTTATATCCCAGTAAACTCCCACGCCAAACTACTTTCCGTAACCGTGAGGCGCAGTTAAAATAATTCTTAAGAAAACGGAAAATAAACACATTTTCTTGATGAATTTATTTCAAATGCTGGAATTATAAGGAATGAATGACCTTTTTGGGATATAAACTTGGAAAAGTCGCGGGAATACTGGATGAGGCCTTCCGGCCTTCGTCCAGTATTCCCGCGACTTTTCCAAGTTTATACCCCGATAAATTCCACAAAAAGGCCATTCATTCCTATATTGTTTATTTTCGCTATATTCGCGATTCAGAACACAGCAAATAGTTTCCCACATCACGAGAAATGAGATCTTGTTTGACAGAAAAAAATATCTGACTATTGGTTCCGTTCTGATTTTGGTATGGTATACGGACGTTAGTTACGCAGATTATCAGTAATTTGAAGATGGGATGGGTTGTGTATTGTATATCCATCCATCTATATTCATCAATAGGTTTTAAACGATACAATAATGGTCTGAAAATTTCCGAAAAAAGAGATGCTTTATCATAAATTAGTTAATTTCTGTTGTTTCATTTTGACATCTACGGCTCAATTTGTACCCAAAATATTTCGCCCCAGTAACATTCGCACGATTTTGATTTATAAACCAAACAAAATACTACCAGTACAAACATGTCCATGGTCCAGTTCCCACACAATCAATTGAATATCTGAATGTGCATCAGCGCTCCAGATAAGGAATTAGTAATTGAGTATTGTCACTCCATCATTTCTGAAGCAAATGGGTATTTCAAAATTTTAATTGGGTAAAATAAAATCACACTACTGTTTACACATCAACAGACAGCAATTATTGAATAGTTTGCTTCGAAATGAAAACCTATCTTGGCATTTCATTAGAATTGTCTCCTTGGAGACTATTCTAATGAAATACCAAGATGTGTTTTCATGGAAAATAAGAAAAATAGGCTATATTTGTGGTCTGATAATTGTTTTCTGCAGCATGATAAAGGTACCACAAAATTGTTATTGGTTTTTGATACTCGCTACTTCTGATTTCAATTGGGGTTTTGGCAATTTTAATTGGGTATTTAAGCAAAGGCCTGTGCATGTTCTGGAATCATTTCATCATTGTCACTGTATTCCAACTTTAGCACTGAATATGATATGCGTCACCTGACCAGAGCTGGACAGTAACTGACCAGTAGCCGATTTCACCAACATTGCACGGTATACTTTTCTAGCAAAGTATTCTTTGAGGGAGCAATCATTTATTTTTCCTGAAATGCCTTATTTCATATAGAACTAACGACTGCATATATTTGATGATTAAAAGTATGCAGAATTATTATACTGAATTTATTACATTATCACAGCCAAATTGGCTGTGATAATGTAATACATTCAGTATAATAAAAATTAATAAATTTATCCTAAAATTGAAAATTTCTCCCTCAAAGTATACTTTGCTAGAAAAGTATACTTTGCAATGTTGGTGAAATAGGCTACAGAGCTGGAAGTTGAACAGAAATCAGATTATATTTAGTATTACGCATGGCCAAGGCCCAGTACTACTAGTATTAACCCTTAGACCGCTATCATATTTTTTTTGTCGTCTGCTGTTTATTTTCCATTTTTATCATCAAAAACATGCTTTGACAGCACTTTAGAATAATTTACAACATGCTTTGACAGCACTTCAGAATCATTTCCATTGGAAATGATTCTGAAGTGCTGTCAAACCGTGTTTTTATTGAGAAATAAGGCAAGATATAAAAGCAACAGCAGACAACAATTGTTGTGAGTAGCGGTCTAAGGGTTAAGTATTATCTGACCATTGTAAATTTACACCCAGTGAGCCTATGTCTAGCCTGTAGGACCACAGGTGTTTGAACAGATGGTCAGTATGTTGGTGTCATATGGGTATTTTGGTTAATTTTGGGTTTCTGTAATTTACATATTTTTTTTTCAACTATTAATGCTCAATCGTTACACACGACAGAAAGCATCTATTATCTACACATTCACCATTCCAAACTTTGGAACCCATTTTATACTGTCACAAGGAATGAAAGCTTTTTCAATGTTTGGCAAATAAAATGTCCAACATGCGCTGCTTTCAGACGGATTATATCATCAATTTTCAACCACAAACTGCAAATTTGGGTTCTAACAATTCAGGAGACTTTTCCAAGTTTATATCCCCGATAAATTCAACAAAAAGGCCATTCATTCCTTATAATTCCAGCATTTGAAATAAATTCATCAAGAAAAGGTGTTTATTTTCCGTTTTCTTAAGAATTATTTTAACTGCGCCTCACGGTTATGGAAAGTAGTTCGGCATTGGAGTTTACTGGGATATAAATTTTGGACGGAGACTTGCAACGGACCAATCAAATGTTAGGGAATTGTGTAAATATTTTTGTGCTGGAATTATTAGATGTCAGCCAATGAGCATCGCGATGTAAAGAGGTTTATACGTCTATGTCAGGATGTGTAACTGAATTTCTCCACTTTAGGAGCCCGACCATATATCTGATAATATTGGATGTTTTTCAGACGATATATAAATGTTTGACTTGCATTGTCTGTTAAAGTCCATTACATTATAAATCTAAACAAACAATTTGGGACCGGTTTTGTTGTTGTCGGTTAACAAATAATGTTTTTATTGGTTAAAAACGTTCGCGGGTAGAAGCTCCGTTTCTCACCTTGTAAATTCAAACTTATATATTTAGGAGGTGACGTAGATTGTATGTTGATAACAATGTACCCAAACCACCAGATATACTGAAATAACGCATCAAATACCGAATTATTCTTCAAGAACCTGTGTGTAGAACATAATCAATCAACATAAAAGTCAACGATGGTGACAACTCAAGTCGATCGAGTGAGGTTAAAATCTGGAATGTCTGGAACAAATATGGCAGAATGAACCATAGACCGCAAATTCAATGCACCGCAAATTATGTTTTTCAAGAATCGAATGATTCAAAGCACCACAAATAATTATTATGAAAGAAAACCACAGAATAAAAACGCCGCAAAATTATTCCTCCGTACAGTAACTTTAATATTACTTCGTGGATTGCTTAAATATTTGGAAACTTGATACACATTTGTGTACATTTGGAACACACTCATGCCACCATTAACATGCCCTTGACCTCTTTAATCTTCACAGGGTTGTGGAAACACTCAGCCATTTTTACGTCAAAAAGTTTGTACAAGTTCTTCATCATCATCATCATGCCTCCATAACATGACCTTGACATTTTTTACCTTCACATTGTTGTGGAAACACTTTTTTCTCATTCAAAACGTTTGAACAAGTTTCTTCAACCTTGACCTTTTTTGTGTTTAAATCATGCACTTCTCTGATCGTTTTTGTGATGCTTACTTTAGCACATGCCCATGATCAAGTTATGGTCAAATGCCTCGGCAGGCACGGCACCGCTTCCGTGGCGGTATTCTTGTTTGTAACCGATTTATAAGTCTAGTCTATATACAGTGCATTCACCTACGCTAGTTCTCAATGTGCCAATTATGTGCGTTTATCCTTACTTTCTATTAGCTGACATTATTAACTTTACTGCATCAAATTTCATATACAGATATATAACAATATATTCTTGATATTGTAATAGAGCAATATGATGTATGTATATTGCAGGGCTGCAGATAAGCAGATACCCAATTAAAATTGCCAAAAACCCAATTGAAATCAGAAGTAGCGATAAACAATAAACAGACCACAAATATAGCATATTTTTCTTATTTTCAATGAAAACACATCTTGGTATTTCATTAGAATTGTCTCCGAGGAGACAATTCTAATGAAATACCAAGCTGTGTTTTCATTTAGAAGCAAACTATTCAATAATTGCAGGCTGCTGATGTGTAAACAGTAGTGTGATTTTATTTTACCCAATTAAAATTTTGAAATGAAATATTTCCCAATTGCTTCAGAAATGATGGGAGTAACAATACTCAATTACTAATTCCTTATCTGGAGCTCTGTATATTGTGTCATCAATGCTAGCACATACAGCCAGATCCTCCAATATCCTCCTGTAGCCGATTTCAGCAAAATTGCTATTAAAGCATACTTATCTAGCTAAGTATACTTTGAGGGAGTAATTATTTATTTTCCGCGTAATGCATAATTATATTTGATGATTAAAAGTATGCAGAATTATTATACTCAATTTATTACATTATCACAGCAAAAATTTGTCGTCTGCTGTTTATTTTTATTTTTAATTTTTATCATCAAAAACATGCTTTGACAGCACTTTAGAATAATTTACGACATGCTTAGACAGCACTTCAGAATCATTTCCATTGGCACTGCAAACATCACAAACAAGGTCTGTTAAAAGGGTGAGTTGAATTGATATCACCAGACACATACAATCATGCACATGTCGGCATATTGCCACTGTAGTATTCAGGTATGTATACCAATTACGATGTATCTAGACTAGAATTTGATACATTTGGTGTAGTCAGGGTACCTGACACCAGTAGCCGATTTCACCAACATTGCAAAGTATACTTTTCTAGCAAAGTACATTTTGAGGGATTAATCATTTATTTTTCCCGAAATGCATTATTTCATATAGAATTAAAGACTGCATATATTTGATGATTAAAAGTATGCAGAATTATTATACTGAATTTATTACATTATCACAGCCATTTTGGCTGTGATAATGTAATCAATTCAGTATAATAAAAATTAATAAATTTATCCTAAAATTGAAAATTTCTCCCTCAAAGTATACTTTGCTAGAAAAGTATACTTTGAAATTTTGATGAAATAGGCTCCAGATCACTACACTGTCTTCAGTGCTGAAAGTGTTTACTACAATTTTAGTTCAGTACTCCCTCCATGCCAGTGCAGTCCTGTATTTTAGTTCAGTACTCCCTCCATGCCATGCATTCCTGTAATTTTAGTTCAGTACTCCCTCCATGCCAAGTGCAGTCCCTGATTTGTTTCAGTACTCCCTCCATGCAGTGCCAGTCCCTTATTTATTTAGTTCAGTACTCCCCTCCCATGCTAGTGCAGTCCCTGAATTTAGTTTCAGTACTCCCTCCATACCAGTGCAGTCCTGTATTTTAGTTCGGTACTCCCTCCATGCTAGTGCAGTCCTGTATTTTAGTTCAGTACTCCCTCCATGCTAGTGCAGTCCTGTATTTTAGTTCAGTACTCCCTCCATGCCAGTGCAGTCCTGTATTTTAGTTCAGTACTCCCTCCATGCCAGTGCAGTCCTGTATTTTAGTTCAGTATTCCCTCCATGCCAGTGCAGTCCTGTATTTGATGTTGCTGTTGAATGGATATGAAACCCAACCAAATAAATAAAATAAAATCTTCCTTATCGTGACCAGATATTATTTCCCGCGTAAACTTGCGATGAAGAGGAAAGCCACGTCATATGATCCATCTCCCAAAGGTAATATGATTCCAATGTTTCCGAAACTGGAGGAATGGGGCTTATGGTATTTGTGACCAGTGTAGACTCAGACCAACATGCACATGTCTGATGAGGGTCTGTACTGTTTACACGTTTTTAAGGAAAACATCTGTCATATGTCGCTGTGACTGAAGAAATGGGGCTTATGGTATTTGTGACCAGTATAGCTCTTATTCAAATATCACAGTCCTGTCACTGCACGAATGCACAGGCTGATCTGGATCTATACTGGTTGCAAAACCCATAAGCCCCATTTTTCAGGAAAACATCTTGTCATATGTCGCTGTGACTGAAGAAATGGGTCCAACAAACAGTCAACTGTATATATCATTATCTGCGTATTTGTATGAGTGGGAGCTTGACTGTCCACATGAGCTATAAGTCATGAGCCCTCTGTCTCCACTCACAGCCACAAATGATATCTCCCTTTCAGCTTTAATACAGTGTCTGGTGATATTAGGTTTGGTATGTCTGTATATGTGGCTATGACTGGAGAAGCGGGGCTTATGGTCGTTGTGGGTAGTCAGATCAGGCTGCACTACCATATATGTGGCTGTGATTGGAGAAGCGGGGTTTATCAGATTTTCAACCAGTGTATCTCCTCATCAACTCTCCTGTAGCCTGATACTGATCTATATAGCTTGTTAAATGCATGGTGGGTGTTTTATATAACCCTTTTCATGCTGAGGATACGCCATTATGTTTGCGGAAAATCCTAATTGTTTTTCTTGTATGCACTCAGAAGTATATGTAGCGACCACCATTTGAACCGTCCCATCGAGACGGTTCAAATGAGTGGTCACAACATATAATTCCATTGAGAAATGACAAAAAATAAAATAAAATATTTAATAAAGTTCATACCCGTAAAGGTGTATCCGAAAGGAATGGGCTATTAAGGAATAAAACAATGGGCTGTTGCATTTACTGTCGTACCAAAACATTTAGTCTGTTTAAAGTGCGTGTAGTCCCAAGATTCTAGAGTGCTTTCAAAATATGTTTCTGTTGCAAAAAAAATAAAAAATTAAAAGCAGACAATAAAATTTAATGTAGCATGTAAGGGTTACTATATAAGGCATTGACCTACATACATGCCAATGCTGATTACTCCAGATTTCACGTCTGTCATTAGCTACAATAATTCGCCTCTGATATGTTATCTACGGCTACAATTTGACCCATTCAAAAAATGTGAGCAATCGAAATGCATACCCAAACCTGTTGTATGTAGGTCAACATTTAGTAAACTGTATATTTTACACATTTAATTCTTTGCATGCTAGCGGCGAAAATATCCGCAAAACGAATTAGGAGTATATGTTTTATTTCTCTCTGTAAATATGTCTTGAAATTTCATTAGAATTGTGTCCGGAGGACACAATTCTAATGAAATTCCAAGACATATTCATGACATTTATAAGGAGAAATAAAAGGAAATATAATGAATTGTCATCTGCTATTTTTGAACTATTTATAGCCCACAAATTTCCCAGCATGCAAAGAGTTAAACAAATAGTATTTGATGTAGAACTAGTAAATTGCCAAAAATAATGGAGCAGGAAACTCATTATCACATGGAAGCCATATTTTCTCTAGTTGTTGCTCAACATTCAACATAACAAAAGGAAGCTTTCGCATTTACAAGATATACATGTAAATGTCAGATAAACACATTGTCATGGTAAACTAACCAATTCCTGCATGTGTATGTTCTTTATTAATAGTTTATTGATACAGTTTTGACAGTTTTATATCGCTAACATATCAAACACGCCGGATAACTGATTGCAAAAATCACTCTTCCATGTGTTACATTAAAGAGATGGGGTTAAATTGCTACCCTCGCGAGACGTATGGAGCGGGGTAGCAATCTTGTTTCTAGTCTGTCATAAGCCATATGATTATATGGCTACAAATATATAATGATCATGTTGTGTAGGCAATTATATATGACAGAGATTTGACTCGTTACGATCTGAAGGCTGTCAAATGTTTTGGAATAAAAAATGGATTTAGTGATAATTTCATGCTCTAGAAAAATCAGTCTGCTCGTTTGATTTTGCGGTCAGTCATTTGTAAAAGATTTATTTTTATTAACCCTTAGACCGCTACATGCAACAATTGTCGTCTGCTGTTGCTTTTATAGCTTGCCTTATTTCTCAATAAAAACATGGTTTGACAGCACTTCAGAATAATTTCCAATGGAAATGATTCTGAAGTGCTGTCAAAGCATGTTGTGAATTATTCTAAAGTGCTGTCAAAGCATGTTTTTGATGATAAAAATGGAAAATAGAAAATAAACAGCAGACGACAAAAAATTAAGATAGCAGTCTAAGGGTTAAGCCTGTTAGACTGTTGTTTGTGAATTACGTCTTGTCCTTGCCATTAATGGTTACCATGGTTACTGTCTGTCAGTCATAGCAAATTCTGTAAAATATGTGTGGCCTGTCTGTTTCACGAAAGTTGCCGAAATTATATAAACAATGCAAAAAACAATATTTGTTTCTATATTGTTAAATTTTATCCAAATTTAAGTATGAGCCTTGTGAAATTTGGTCCAATATTGATTTTATTACGAAAATACAATTTACCCATGTTAAATCCCCATAGATAGCTTCACAGAGTGAAGATGTCTGGGGATTTAACAAGGGGAAATTTCAGAAATAGTGGACCGATTTTCAAAATTTAACTTTTGTTTTCTTAGTTCTATCATTTCCAAGCTTTCTAGCCAGGTTTCGGAGTCAATTTCCATTTTTTTTTTCCAACCACAGCTCCTCCAACTCCTTTCCCCCCCCCCCCCCCCCCCATGTTAAATTCCCATAAAGAATTTGTTTTCGTAATAAGATCAATATTTTCCAAATTTCAAGAAATAAAAAGAAGTCTCATTCTTAACCCTTACTACGCTGAATTAAATTTTGACGTCTGCTGGAAATGTTTTATTTTCAATATTTCTCAATAAAAACCTGTTTTGACAGCGTATGAGAATCGTCTCCACTGGAGACGATTATCATGTGCTGCCAAAACAGGTTTTTTGTTAAGAATTAAGGCAAAAATGTAAAACAGCGGACGACAATTTTCGTCTCCCGCGTAGTGAGGGTTAAATTTTGATATAATTTAATATAGTTACATTATTTGATATGATGGGCACAGTGTTTGCTTTTTGCAGCTCAATTAAGTGAATGTTTAAATTTTTTATATATTTTTTTATCATTTATTCCCTATTTAGTAATGAAGAAAATCAATAATCCATTTGTAAAATTAAAATACGCAATGATTTTGAAATCAGGGGGTATAGTATACAAAGCTTATATGGAGCTCTGCCGCTACACAAAAAGCGTTAGGTGATCGATACTGCTTCAATGTATGCTCCTGTGCTTATGCAATCAACATTGAATTCCGCATAAGTTCTGAATTTTATGAGGTCATTGACGGAAGATATTGAATTGTTGGAATGAATATTGGTGATATATACAAGCTCCAGAGCATGGGCCATTTATTTACTGCATGCTGGGAAACTTGTGGGCGATAAATAGTTCAAAAACAGCAGACAACAATTGATTATTGTTTCATTTATTCTCACTGTAAATATTATGAATATGTCTTGGAGTATCATTTCAAATGTCAAAAGTGTGTACAAGTTTCTTCATCATGATATATAACTTTAATATTACTTGACGGATTGCTTCAATATTTGGGCACTTGATACTTGTGAGCATTTGGAACACAACACACTCTTGCCACCTAACATGACCTTGACCTTTATTACTTGAATGATTGCTTGAATATTTGGACACGTTATACGTGTGAATGTTACTCATACCCGCTACTCACAACAATTGTCGTCTGCTGTTGCTTTTATATCTTGCCTTATTTCTCAATAAAATCATGGTATGACAGCACTTCAGAATCATTTCCAATCAAAGCATGTTGTAAATTATTCTAAAGTGCTGTCAAAGCATGTCTTTGATGATAAAAATGGAAAATAGAAAATAAACACAGACGACAAAAAAATTAAGATAGGGGTGTAAGGGTTATCATGCCATGTGTTAGATATTTATTGAGGGATTGCTTCAGAATTCGACACATAATACATAGACGTCACAATAATCTGGCTAATAATATGACCTTGACCTTTTTGACTTACCGGTACACAATTTGGCAAAAGTTATGACCTGCTAAAACGCACTCATCTTTTGTATACTAGCAAGGCATCCGTGGTGGAATTCTTAAAGATTCTAAAAGATTCTAATAGACGCCCATGCTCTAATAAACGCCCACCCCCCAGTTTTGACGGTGAAAAGTACAAATTTTTTGGCTGATTTTCACAAAATTAGTGTCTCTAATAAACTCCCAATGCACACTTGGAACAAAATCCAACTAGATTAGTAAATGTCCAACTAGATTTCTTTCCTGTCCAGTATTTCGAAGGCAACTTCCTTGAAAATCGGGGAAAACACATAATTTCTGCTTTCACTTTCAAATGCAAAAGCACAATTCAACTGTTTCCTGTAAATTTCTCATCGGTAGTAGCTATTTGCACGGACACTGAGTGATCAGAATTTACACGCGCACGGTTCCGGAGACGACATTTTCAAAGCATCTCAAACCCATCTTGTATAATTTGTGTCAAATTAAATCTGATCATCATTAACGATTGACGATTGATATATACATTACCAGTATGTTAATATTTTTACCGAATGTACCATAATGACGGTCCAAAATGTCCATAAACTGACAGACAGTACAATCAAGTCCGCGGCAGACGTTGAGAGAAACGTCCCTTCGTTATGTTTTTTTTTGTTTTGTTCAGAAAGTAGAAAATCATATATTTTATAATTTTCTCTTCACAGAATAACAATTGCCTCTATTAAACGACCACCCAGGACTTCGCAGCCAGTGGTGATTCTAATAGATTCCCGGGCATCTATTAGAATCTTTATGGTATATTTTATATATTATTATAAGTAATTTAAACTTATCAAATTATCGCTGTACTGTATTGAGTAACATTTGTGTATGGTAAAAACGTGAAATTTATATCATAAGCCAGAATAAATTGTATTGTATTGTATTGTATTGTATAATACCAGTGTGTTTATAACATCCTTGACTGTATGTTGCACAGGTTGAGTAACGGACCGAGGTCTATAAATACATTAAATATGCCTAAAAGCATCAATAAATGAAGATTTTTTTTTGATTTTTTTTTACCCCCTCCATCTAATCATTATAATGATTAGATGGAGGGGTAAAAAAAAAAAAAAATTCTTCATTTATTGATGCTTTTAGGAATATTTAATGTATTTATAGACCTCGGTCCGTTACTTCAACCTGTGGTATGTTGCTGTGTAGTTTACTTTTATCCAAGACTGCCTCTGGGAGTTTAAATTTGCAGTCCGTCAGATCAAAATTCTTTTTGACCAACAAACTTGTAGTCTGATAATTATTTAGTGTTCATGTGAAGTATTATGAATGAATCACTGACAAAACAGTGAACAGTGTATACATTGATCGGCCTGTGCAGAGGCACAGGCCGATCAGTGTCTACACTGGTCACTGTAGCGTGAAGCTTGATTCTATCATTGCGTGTCTAAGTTAATAACATCGATTTCGTGACTTCTTACCTATTGCAGACAAGTTATTAAAGCACCATTTTGCTAGTTTACGACTGTGGAAAGAATATGATGCTAATAAAATGTGGTTAGTCTGAAGGTCACTGTTGACGTCAAGGTGAATAGTTCAATACTGATATGTGTGTGTAGATCATCCTTATTGCTGTGCTTTGGCTGGCAAAAGGGACCTTGTTACTTAAGACACATATACAGGCGTGGATCCTGGATTTCGGGTTAGGGGGGGCGTAACTATTTTACAATACTTGACTAGTAAAGTATTGCAAAATAGTCGACCGAGCTCGGGATAGCGCTATGGGGGTCCTGGGGCATTCCCTCTCCCTCGGAAATGTTTTAAAATCTACATCACATTTCCTGCGTTCTGGCGCATTTTGGAGCAAAAATATTGACACTGTCACAGTATGTTTAGACATGATTTTTGATTGAAAACGTTTAAATTTTGAAACAATAAGACAACGACCGAAAAATGCATGGAATACATGGCACTTGGCATGAAACGTGCCTTGTAACTTGTAAAAAAATCTTTACTCGGAGAACTTTAGGGGGGGCGTGCGCCGGGTCCGCCCCCCCCCTGAATCCGCCCATGCATATATACAGGCCATGCTTTTATTGCCTTTATTTTATGGGGGTTTCTCAAAGCAAAGTGTGTCCCAATATTGAAGATTATTACGGTAATCGTTTTGCTGATGCCAGATGGCAGTAATACAATCGTCACAAAATGATTTTCAGACAAGTTCATTAATTTATGAAAAGGGAGCATTTTTTTGTGTAAAAAATATGAAAATTGCTACACTGTTTGCAAACGCCTCTATGGAGGGCTGCATTGTTGAAAGGGATAAAGCAGTTTTAACCCACCAATGTGTGTGCTTGCCCTCTGTCCATTCACAGTCAATGATCTTGTTGTCCTGTTGACTTCTATTGTGGTCCTAATATGTACTTTTCTATTTGCTGGAACTTTCGTTTTTGTTGCAAATTCATTGGCTTTTATTTTCTGCGAGGCTTCTTTTTCATGACAGTTACATTTTATTGTCGTCTGCTTATTTCTTTCCGAATCGTGCACCACTAAACATGGCTTGTACCCATCTTAGTGCCTTGTTAAAGACTTCGTAATTATCGCTGTCCGTCTGCTAGGCTTTTATCTTCTCATTTTTCAGAGGTCTTTGGTCTCTAGGGCTCCATATAAGGAATTAGTAATTGAGTATTGTCACTCCATCATTTATGAAGCAATTGGGTATTTCAAAATTTTAATTGTGTAAAATAGAATCACATTACTGTTTACACATCAGCAGACCGCACTTATTGAATAGTTTGCTTCTAAATGAAAACACATCTTGGTATCTCATTAGAATTGTCTCCTTGGAGACAATTCTAATGAAATACCAAGATGTGCTTTCATGGAGAAATAAGAAGAAATGCTATATTTGTGGTCTGTTTATTGTGTTCTTTTCATTGCTTTTTGATACTCACTACTTCTGATTTCAATTGGGTTTTTGGCAATTTTAATTATCTGGAGCTCTGTATGTGATAACTGCAATGTAAAATCTAACACTTGTGTTGATTGAATATGACATTTATTGAACTTGAACACAACAGAATAAAAACTAAGTGAATCAGTGGTTTTGTATGAACTGGGTTAAGCTGTTTAAGGGTCGGACAGTTAAATAATCAACATTTTTTTCATTCCAGAAAAACAACGGAAGGCCGGTGATACTGACCCAGTCCCTTCGACAAGTGGTCTCCAAAAGAGGGAGTCTGTAGAGTTACTGGACATCTTTACGGGGCTGGTTATATACATAGACAAACGCGACATTTCGGATGATGATTTCAGAAGATACAAGCGTTATATTGTAGCATATCCTTTTGTCCCATCTCTATATGACCTTGCTGTTGAATGCCTGTAAAACCAAAATCAATCAATCACCCAATCAATTAACCACCTAATCAATCGATCAAATATTCAATCAATTATGGTAATCAACCAACCAGTCATTCGCACAGTCTGATCAGGATCTGCACTGTTCGCCTTCCCATCATTGAGACACCCGTCATGTTTATATTCTAACAAACAATATATAGATCGTTATCAGGCTACACGAGTGTGATACATGTATTTGATCAGGAGCTAGACTGGTCACAAATCCCATAAGCCCTATTTCTCCAGTCACAGTCACATTTAGAGCTACATGATGAGATTGGTGTTTGTTGTCAGAGATGATCACTTCAGAAAGATGACTATAATTATATTTTGTTATGGTTTCCCTCATATTGCGTTCCACGTAATTCGACAGCCACACATGTATTGTGTTTTCATAACATTTTCTAACCTGAAACCAATTAATTATAACAGTGCAATCAAAGACCAGATGTTATTGGTGGTATAATAAATGAGACGGGACATCGGGAATCGGACTGCTTCCTCTGATATTTGCCAGTGTAGATCCTGATCAGCTGGCTCTCTCCAGCAAATTGATACAGATTAAAAATTGCCCATTAGAAGCAGCAATAATCTTTCGTTGACTGAATTACGAATGTCAAACTGATTTGAAGCTGCAGTTGTCATAATTAGATTTAGTCACTATTCTCACAAGATATTACATATCGGCCTCTGGTTAAAAAACGAGACCTTAAATATTTATGAGAATTTTTATTAGCAATTTGCGCTCACTTGGGTTAGGGTCTAAACATTGAATGGAATTCAATGCAAGACTGATCTGGAGATTCAGTTATCATAAATGTATTCAGTCACTATTTGCGCCAGATGTTACATACACTAAACCTTGTCATGTTGGCTGCAATTTTTATAATATGATATTTACACTCATTTGTACATTTGGATCAAGGTCTAAAGATTTTGCTGACAATAGCAAGTTACTTTATTTACCGAATGGCGAACAGTGTATGCCGTGATCAGACTGCAAACATTTTAAGGTTCCGTTTCACAGTCGACATCTCTATTGTATTAGTGGTGAAGACCAGTTTAGTCTCCACCATTGTAGAGCTCATGTGGTCTTGTTCAATCGCCGTTTCACACAGAAAACATAGGGTCCGCATATACCGTACATTTTTATGCCACCGAATGGTGAGGGGGCATATAGTGTTATCGGTGTCCATACGTCCCGTCCGTCTGTACGTCTGTCCATCCCGAAACCTTACCACTCGGGTAAATGTCTTATAATTATGTCTTAACCTGATCCGCTTGATATTTCACACACACATTGCTCCAGTGGTCCTCTACCACCCTGTGACAATCAACGATAACCCTGCCCCTGCTCAGCCCAGGGTCAAGGTAACATACTTGGTGCATTTGTTTCATTGTACTCATCTGCTTGGTAATGCACACACGCATTGATTTAATAGTCTTCTACCGCTCTGTGACAAATACACGATCGTCCCACCCCCGCTAAGCCCAGGGTCCAGGTCACAGACTTGGTGCATTTGAAACCTTAACGCTCAGGTAAATGTCTTATAATTTATGTTTCCTTCCACAGATCTGCTTGATATTTCACACACGCATTGCTGTAATAGTCCTCTGTCTCCCTGTGAAAAATCCATGATTGTCCTGCCCCTGCTAAGCCCAGGGTCAAGGTCACATACTTGGTATGAGTGTGCGTTCAAAACTCGGGTAAAGTGTCTTATAATGTCGTTTCCTTGCATGGATCTGCTTGATAGTTCACACACCCATTGCTCTGATGGTCTGCGTTCATGCTGTGACAAATACACGCTTCTCTGGCCCTCTGTATTTTCAAATGTGCCTTGGTTTCTTTGGCTGCCAGCGGGGGTATTCGTGTGCCGATAGGCCACATTTCTATTTCAATTTCAAATCGGCCCTAAATGATAACATTCCATTTCATTCAAATAGTCAACTGAAGCAAATAATCAGCTGGAATATGATGGAATATTTGGCTCTACTCTGGGAATCGATACCGTGTCGTGCGTTTTCATGGATCCCTCCGGGATATGAATATAATCTGCGTGGGATATGCTAATTACCAATAATTTCCACTTGGGATTTATTTCATCTGCCAGAACACCCACTTGTTAGGAGGACGCTGTACCAAATCTATGTTCACTGCTCTATATACAATTGACAACTAACGAAATGAACCTTATAACTAGTGTAGCCACAAATTGGGTCTGTGCACTGAAAATCAGCAAAGATAATATTCCGGTACAGTAGCGTTGTCGGGGGATGGGGTGCAAAGGATGTGAACACATATGAATACGTTGAGTCAATGAACATTTGAGTTAACAAAAGTTATTATATAGAGAATAGTAGGTTAGTGCCGTGAATGGGAAAAAATATCTGGCAAGGCTCAATAATTTCTTTATTTCTCATCAGAAGTACATGTTGTCACCACTCATTTGAACCGTCTCGCCGAGACGGTTCAAATTAGTGGTCACAACATATACTTTGGTTCAGAAATAAGGAAAATAGATAGAGAATAGTAGGTTAGTGCCGTGAATGGGAAAAAATATCTGGCAAGGCTCAGGAAACGGGATGGGCGAGGCTATGCCGAGCACATCCCGTTTCCGTGCCGCGCCAGATATTTTTTCCCATTCACGGCACTAACCTACTATTCTATTTATCCCGTCAACACCTAAAAATGGCTTTAAAATGCAAAAATAGTATTGACTGGATATCAAAAATGTTTCACGGCACCGTGTTTCACGGCACATACGCACTGTGTTGACGGGATAAATAGGAAAATATACAGTAGAACCTCACTATACCTGACACCCAGCAAACATGTGTATGCTTAATGTTGATGGATTTCATTGTCATTTTCCCTGATTATAGTGCGTGTTCATGATAGTAAAGTACACATGCATGTCTTGAAGTGCTCATCTGTCTGAATTACAGTGGAGCATCTCTAAGCCGGACACCCTGGGAGGTCCGGTTTAGAGAGGTTCCACTGTACTTGGGACCTCCCAGGGTGTCCGGTTTAGAGAGGTTCTACTGTACTGGGGACCTCCCAGGGTGTACGGTTTAGAGAGGTTTCACTGTACTGGGAACCTCCCAGGGTGTCTTGTTTAGAGAGGTTCCACTGTACACGGGACCTCCCAGGGTGTCTGGTTTAGAGAGGTTCCACTGTACACGGGACCTCCCAGGGTGTCTGGTTTAGAGAGGTTCCACTGTACACGGGACCTCCCAGGGTGTCTGGTTTAGAGAGGTTCCACTGTACTGGGGACCTCCCAGGGTGTCTGGTTTAGAGAGGTTCCACTGTACACAGGACCTCCCAGGGTGCCTGGTTTAGAGAGGTTCCACTGTACACGGGACCTCCCAGGGTGTCTGGTTTAGAGAGGTTCCACTGTTCTTGGGACCATGAACGTTGATTTTGAGTTATTAGTCGTTTGAGGTTACGAGTGTATCCTTAAAATCAATATAATTGAGGAAATTTAATGCATAAATCAATAGTTTTTGTCGAGCCTGCTTGCAGAAAGCGAGACATAGTGATCACAATGACATCCGGGTGTCCGTGCGTCCGTCAGTCCGTGCATGTGTGCGTGCGTGCGTCTGGTCCGTCCGTCCGTCCGGTCCATCCGTCCATCCGTCCGGATATAGTAAAAACCACCTAAGGGATGTCACGTAAGGACGTCCGTCCGTCCGTCCTCCGTCCGTCCGTCCGTCCGAGCTTACAAATGGATACATATGTGGCTAGGAGAACAATAGGTTATGTAATATTCTATTGTTCCGTGATTTTATGTGGCTAAAAATGGGTTTATGTGGCTACAGGACAATAGGGATGAACAAAGGAAAAGGTTATAGGTCATGGGCCAAATATGGAAACCCTCCCCCCCTGTGGTACATAAGCAGACATATTTTTCTGATAACTATAATCAATTACGAGTTTAATGCAACTTGTCTGCGCTCTGTAACCCGCTGGATGAATGTATGGCACCATTTTGAAATATACCACCCAGCAACTTTTTGCCATATTAAAAAATCACACTTTTTGTAAAAATGTGACAAAATTATATTGTTAAACACGGAAACTGCTGTTGTTTTGCAGGTTTTGAGAGATGTTTATAGCAATACTTTGCATTTAAGTAGAATTTAGGACCGTCCGGTCCTTTTAAGCAAATATTTTGCATATTTAATTACCCCACCCACTCCATTTCAATGGTAACACATGTATTGCCACACATCTCTTCCCATACGGTATTTATAAATTGTAACTATGGAAAATATACATGCATGTGCTCAATGAAACATGTGCAAAACTATAGTTCCTGTTTTTCTTATGCTTACTGCACATAATACTAAGTTAACCACAACTGAATTTGAAACCGTTACCCCACCCACTAAATCTACAATGTACATTGTACACATATTGAGTTTCATTAGCTGTCTCCACTTACATTTACTTTTAACTGGTACATATGAATAGTCAACTACTTCAACATGACACTGGCGTCATTGCATACACAAAAATATCAAAAGTTGTCATGATGAAAGTGCATGGAGTGAAGTATGTATAGCAGCAAGTGTGAAGAAAAAAGAGAATTTCCCCACATAATCGGGCAAGAAATGATTCAATATTTACAACAAGATCAATGCTATATTGTGAAATAGAACATGTTAAATGTGAGCATCGATATAATGCACAACAACAGTTATAGACATGCGTATACTGATTTGCGTATGCTTATACAACAAGGTAATTAATTTTCAATCAAGGTTTGAAGCATCGCGCCTGTGGCGGGGACAATACCCACAACATCAGGTAAGAAACTATTCATTATTTGCATCGTCACATCAAATATGGTTCATGAAATCATTAACATATACATAGCATCACATATATATAGACATACATACATACATACATACATACATACATACATACAGTTACATAATGTGTCCAGGGCTTTCATTATTCTTGATTTGTGCATGATTATACAACAAGGTAATTAATTTTGAATAAAATTTTGAAGTATCGCGCCTATGGCGGTGACAATCCCCACAACATCAGGTAAGAAACTATTCATTATTTTCATCGTCGTATCAAATATGGTTCATGAAATCATTAACATATACATAGCATCACATATATATATAGACATACATACATACAGTTACATGTGTCCAGGCCTTTCATTGTTCTTGATTTGTGCATGATTATACAACAAGGTAATTAATTTTCACTTAGGATTGAAAGCCTCGATACCAGGTAAGACATATTTCGATATTTACAATAACAGATGAAATAAAATATGGTACACAATATCATTCATATCAGCATATTCATATCAGCATATATAGACATACATACAGTTACATAATGTGTCCGGTGCATTCGTTGTTCTTGATTCACGTATGGTTGGTTACAACAAAGTAATTCATTTTCAATCAGGTTCGGAAGCATCGCACCTGTGGCGGAGTCAATACCCATGGCATCACGTACGAAACTCCGGCTTAAGAGAAGTAACCTAGTCATATGCTTCATCCGCATCAAACATGCTATCTAGTAAGCTGTCAGGCTCATGGGCATTTGTTTCATCAACATCCACCGTATCCACTTCTTCCTCTTCTTCTACCAGTAGATCTATCATTTCAGTTGGCAGGTAATCCCCCTCTGTCCATTTGCACTCCAGTGTTCCGTTTATGACCTCCCACCCACGGCCATTTGGTGGCGGTATGCATGCATTCGATTGGTCAGTGCTGCACCAAATGAGGGTTTGGTGATTAGCTCTCATTATATACATTCTCAACGATGACCTGCATGGTGGCAGAATACTAAGATCAGCGCCATTGTAACTTGACAGCAGCTCTCCTGACTTGGGACTGAACTTTTGCAGGAATAGCTCCATGCGCAGTTTGTTTATGTCTGTAATACTAGTACTAGTACATGTACTCGTGTACATCAGACACACAAAGTGTTCAAGGTCTTCGAAGAGTTCGAAGAGTGGTTCTACAGAAGGGGACAAACCCAACTGCATGAATGTATCAGTGAATTCTGGGTGCCTCAAGTAGTTTTAGCGGTGTCACCTTTCCACGACGAACGAAAGCACTCGTGCTGTCACAGCCGGTGAATGCATGAAGTGCTGGTAATGCCAAACACAGCTGCGTACCAACCTCAGCAATGATACCGTGTATGTCAAGCAGTCGTCGTTTGTTGCCGACACCGGTGTCAAACAGCACATGCTGTTTCACCTGCTGTATAAACCTGAGTAACAGTACAAACACGTCGGTATCTGGAGATCTGACAACAATTGTATTGTTCTCCGATAAATGCGATGCATGGTGAAAACAATGCAATACCAGTCGTGTGTCTGCTTCCTCTTGTGACGAATTCATTTCTTCTATTTCGTCAGTGTGTGTTGATATGCCATACATACTAGTAATTTGACGCATTTGGTTTCACACACAAACACAATTGTTCTTCCCTTCACCTTGTGTGTGTATTTATCTTGCATCCATTCATTAAGTAGGAGTTTTCACAATTGTGTCTTGTTGACATCGTTCGAGAGGAACTGCTTCCAGTCACGTGGAACATTTGTCAGCGGTCCCTTGATCAAGTAGGTATTTGTGGTACCTCTTCGTTGTCGTTCATTGGTTTTAATTGACAGAGGATGGTACGTGTTTGTTACAAAATCCACGCGTTCTGCTTTCGGCATTTGGTGATATAGACTCTCCGCCAGATCTGCAAATGTGTTGGGCAAAGCAGTTTGCATATGTAGAATTGCATTTCCGTCAATGATGTAGCTCACCTGTTCTAGCGGAGGCCTGTAAACCATATGCGTCTGCCCTTCCAGTTGGTGCATCAATTTCGCTTTGTCAGTCCTTGCCGGTGATCCATCAGCTGTTGCAAGCGACCATGGAACTGGACCTAACGGGTAACTGAAGACCTTAGCCATGTCAATGTTGTTCCTGAGTGCAATGGAAACGAGCTGTCCAAATACATTACGTTCTGCTACTAGTTCCTTTGACATTCGCTGTGGACTCGTAAGTGTCACCGATTTTGCAAGCGTTGCAAATGTCTTGAGTTTTTGTTGCTTTATTGGCGCATGGAAGCTGGCAGATCTTTCTACAAACAGACTTCAGTCTGCCCCTGGCAGCTAATTTGTGACGTTGACTGACAAAATGTACCGAAATACATTTGAGACCAGCGTAATGCCAGATGTGACAGTATGATAATGGAACATGCTGTTCGCTATTCAATCTATATTATGAAGTGTCATTTCTATTGAATATCTTAGATCCAGAACAGACTGCATTTCAATACATGTGTAACTCAAGACATCCATAGGTCGCATATGTCATAAGATGCCACTTATCATCAGTTAACATGGAAAATTGTTAACATAGAACATTGTTGAAAAAACGCCCTTTTTGGCGGCCATTTTGAAACTTTCCACCATTTATATCATGCTGTCAAGTCAATATGTATTACATAATTGATATGCATTACAAGGTATAAGTTACAATGTTAATAGCGGTTCCAATAACACTTAACAGCAGTTACAGTGCAAACTTTTCGTAAAAACACACTTTTTGGTGGCCATTTTGAAAATGGCGGCCATTTGGTAAAAGAAATTGATTTTGAATGTATCACACACTGTTTTATATTCAATTAGGGAGTAGATAAGAACGATTTAGAAAATTTTAATCGGTCCTAATACCGGTTAACAGGCGATAAAGCTAGTCCTGTAAACCAAAACAATTGTTTTTGACGGCCATCTTGGAAAATGGTCGCCATTTGTTCATCCAGCGGCTTTTTAATGGCAGACCTTCTGGAATGACAGACAATTGACTACTGAATTTGAAAATCATAGTGGCGTTATGTACCACAGGGGGGGGAGGGGGGTTATTGGTGGCCCAAAGACTATTAGAGTTAGCCACATAAGTATCCATTTGTAGGAATGTCCGTCCCGTCTGTCCGTCTGTCCGGGCAGGTATTCGAGAGTAAGGGGCCACGGGGCGGAGTTTAGCACAAAAGGTTCCTTTGAAATATCCGTCTGGCCCCTTATTCTATTCATAACAAAGGGCCATTTCCATTGTTCTAGAACAATGGAAATGGCCCCTTCCTCAATATTGTCCGCCCGTCCGTCCGTCCGTCCGGGCACACATTAGGGTACTTATGTGGCTAGCCCCACAGGGTTATGGACTTGTTAAAGGATAGGGTTGGTTACAATTAGCCACCTAAAAAATCGTTTTATGTGGCTAAAAATCGTTTTATGTGGCTAATATTTAACATGTGATAAGCCACATAAGTACCCTAATGTAAGAACGTCCGTCCGTCCGTCCGTCCGTCCGGGCACACATTAGGGTACTTATGTGGCTAGCCCCACAGGGTTATGGACTTGTTAAAGGATAGGGTTGGTTATAATTAGCTACCTAAAAAATCGTTTTATGTGGCTAAAAATCGTTTTATGTGACTAATATTTAACATGTGATAAGCCACATAAGTACCCTAATGTAAGAACGTCCGTCCGTCCGTCCGTCCGTCCGTGTCCGTCCGTCCATCCGTCCAGACGGGACATAACGTCCGAAATCTGCGTTAAAGTTTTTAAATACCTTATATCTCTGCAGTCCTAAGTCACATTGACTTGAAACTTCATATGCTTATTAGTCATCATCCATATATTCATGATGTATCCCACTCATGCGGCCCCTGTGCCTAAGGTCAAGGTCAAAATTTGCGTTAAAGTTTTCAAATACCTACTATCTCTGTAACCGTAAGTCGGATTTGCTTGAAACTTTGTATACTTGTTGGTCATCATCCGTATATTCATTCTGTGTCCCACTCATGCGGCCCCTGTGCCCCTATGTCAAGGTCAAATTACTTAGAAGTTTGCGTTATTATAAAATCTGCGTTAAAGTTTTTACATATCTTAAATCTCCACAATTGTGACTCCAATTTACTTCCAACTTCCAATACTTTTCATCATCAATATTTTCATTCAATAGCCTGCCCATGTGTCCATGCCGAAGGTCAAGGTCAAATGAATTTGAAATTTGTGTTAAAGTTTTTACATACCTTATATTTCCACAACACTTACTCTGATTTACTTCAAACTTCAAATAATTCTTTATTATCATCCTTATTTTCATTCTATAGCCCACCCATGCGGCCCACATGCCTAAGATCAAGGTGAAATGACTTTAAAATTTGTGTTAAAGCTTTTACATACCTTATATCTCCACAACCCTTATTTCAAACTTCAAATAAATACACTCTGAGACCATCAAATGCCTCGGCGGGCTCGACATGCGGGCTGCGGCCATCTGGTTCTAGGCAAGGATGTTCCCTTTACAAACTCAACCCACAATTTGCCCCCCCCCCCCCCCCTCGGCAATATCCTGATTGTCCACCACTGTGTTAAGTATGAAGTATAGCAGTAGCGATCACAAGTATCACATCCCAGGGTGTTGGTTTAGCGATGTTACACTGTACTATCACATCAGTTTGTTGAGATCAGTGTTTTACATGTTTAGCTATTTCAGATATTGACCCACATATACTTATATACCACTGTATCATTTCATTGAAGAACGCACTGTAAATTCCTTAGCATTGCCACATATGATGGTGACCTTGACTCGTATGTGTCGGATGAGACGACCCACATCATTCTACCAAAAGACTGTGATAACGAGGTAAGTTTCTGCTCTGGTGTGGCCCATACTATTTCATAACGAGCTATAAAATTATGTTAACAAAAATCAGGCTCCAGGGATGAGTTTCACTATACTTCGTATGACAAAAATGTTTGTACGGAAATTATTATAATTCTATTTCACACATTAATATACATCACTATAGTCTGTTTCACGAAAGCTGCCCAAATTTTACGGCCATATAAACAATTAAAAAACCATATTTTTTTCGATAATATTAAATTAAAGGAAAATTTAAGAATGAGCCTTCTTTTTATTTCGTGAAATTTGGTCAAATATTGATTTTATTGCGAAAACAAAATTTCCCCATGTTTAATCCCCATAGACATCTTCACGGAGTGAAGATGTCTATAGGGATTTAACATGGTGAAATGTTTTTTGAATTTCAGAAATACTGGACCGATTTTTAAAATTTAACTTTTGTTTTCTTAGTTAGATCATATCCAAGCTATCTAGCTAGGTTTCGGAGTTTTTTTTACTCCTCCCACACTTCCTTACCTCTTTTTCCCCCATGTTAAATTCCCATAGACAAATACATTTTTCGTAATAAAATCAATATTTGACCAATTTTCACGAAATAAAAAGAAGGCTCATTCTTAAATTTTCCTTTAATTTAATATTATCGAAACAAATATTGTTTTTGAATTGTTTATATAGCTGTAAAATTTGGGCAGCTTTCGTGAAACACACTATAATACCATTGCTAATAGTACTGTTTTTGACGCATGTGAAGAGGTCATAAAATTTGAACATATCCTCCAAAACTACTCTTGCAAACTTTGTTGTAAATTTTAGTTTTGCTACAAGGACGTTAGTTTATTGAAATGTGCCCCTGGGGCCGTTTCACTAAACTTTGTATGACTAAAATGTTCGTAAGTGCAAACTTATGACAGTCTGTAAATTACACGGTTACAATGTTTTCTTGAGAAAACAATTATTGGATTTACATTTATTGAGCTCAATAAATGTAAATCCATCAATTGAAATTTCCAAACGATCCTAAATTTGCACTTACACACATTATAGTTTTACAAAGTTTAGTGAAACGGCGCCCAGGATCATAGCCTTGTTGTTTTCCCTGGTGGTTTAGAAGAAAGCCCATATAACATGTTCTACAATAGATTTGTGGCTGTGACTAGAGAAATGGGGTTTTTGGGATTTGCAACCAGTGTAAATCCAGATCAGCCTGTGCATCTGCACAGTCTGATCAGGATCTGCACTGTTTCCCATTCCATAAATTAACCCTTTCACCCCTAAGTAACTGAATGGGCTGCGATATGTTAATTTTGCAACCAATTCAATCATCGCAAAATGATTTTCAGACTATTCCATTTATAAAAAGGGGGTATTTGTTGTTCTCAAAAATATGAAAATTATTACTTTCAAACAGTGCAGATCCTGATGAGACGGCTCGTTACGAGCCGGCTCATCTGGATCTGCACTGTTTGCAGAAACCGATATAGCGGGCTTTCGGGTTCAAAGGGTTAAACACCCACCATGATTCTAACAAACAGTATAGATCATCAATAGGCTACAAGAGTGTGCTATTTGATCGGGAGCTGTCCTGGTCACAAATCCCAAATTCTTCAGTCACAGCAACATACATAAAAACATGATTTGACAGCAATTCAGAATCATTTCCAATGGAAATGATTCTGAAGTGCTGTCAACGCATGTTGGATAGAGAATACCAGGCTAGTGTCTTTTAATATCAAGTTTATCAGGCAAGGCTAGGAAACGCGTAGGAATTCTGAGGCTTGCCGAGGAATTCCTACCGTTTCCGAGCCGAGCCTGATAAACTTGATATCAAAAGACATTAGCGTGGTATTCTATTTATCAGGTAACTTTTTATGCTCGAAAATGACAACAGATGACGTCAACATATATGCAGATGTTTTCTCGGTGTTTTGGCTGTTTGCTAGCTTTGCCTCGCTGTGTCCCGCTGTTTGCCTGTCGCACTGGGCTCCATAAATGTGCCGACTGACCAGAGGCCCATTTCACTGAACTTGGTACCGCAGATTTCTATAAATTTACATCACTCGCCTATGTGATTCACATACATGTACATGTAGAGGTCAAAACATCTGAAAAAATCCACCAAATTTTTTCTAAAATCTACTTTTTTGGCTAACTTTGTTGTGAATTTTATTTTTGCACTGACAAATTTCTTAGTTAAACAATATTTAGTGAAACAGGCCCCTGGAGCTACATTGGTCAGAAACTCCATAGGCCCCATGCTGTCGCGGTGAGTCTCGTACTTCTCTGAAACTGATTAACCAATTTCAGTCTAAGGATAAGATAATTTTTGTAAACAAATCTCATTATTTTGTTTATTTCTCCATGAATGTAATGTTGCTACCACTCATTTGAACCGTCTCGTCGAGACCGTTCAAATGAGTGGTAACAAGAAAGACTTTTGAGATGAAATAAAGAAAATAGGGATTTTTTTTCTCCTAAATGTTTCATACTACTATAATTGTATCCCGTCTTTAATGGGTTAATCAACTTTAATACAGTGGGACCTCTCTAAACGGGACACCCTGGGAGGTCCCTGGGAGGTCCCCAGGGTGTCCCGTTTAGAGAGGCTCCACTGTAAATCAGGCATATGGGTACCGCAAAACAGTTAGATGGGGTTTGCGATCATGAACAGACGTTATCAACGGTGAGATGGCAATAAATGCATACAATTAAGCAGACATAGATTGTATGGGTGTCCAGTTTAGAGAGGTTCTATCTACTGTACAACATTTGGTGAAACGGGGCCTTGGAGCAGCACTGGTGAGAAACTCGACAAGCCCCATGCTATCATGGCGAGTCTCATCGTTCTCTGAACTGATTAATAAGCTTTGTGGCCACTGTTTATTTTTTTTCTCTATTTTTGTGAACCGAAGATTAATATCTGCATTAATTGCCAATTTAAATCAGCTTGTGACCATTCATGACACAATGTGTTTTAGTGATCATGTGTTTAGCATGTGTAGCTCCTGATAAGCTAAATAAGTCTTATAATATTTTCCACCAAACCACAGGAATATCCTACTGACACAATAACATACATAGATTTTCAGCCTGATCAGGATAAATTTATTAATTGTTATTATACTGAATTTATTACATTATCACAGCCATTGGCTGTGATAATGTAATAAATTCAGTATAATAATTCTGCATACTTTTAATAATCAAATATATGCAGTCGGTAGTTCTATATGAAATAATGCATTTCGGGGAAAATAAATGATTACTCCCTCAAAGTATACTTTGCTACATAAGTATACTTTGCAATTTTGATGAAATCGGCGACTGGGGCTATGCTGAACATAAAGCCAAGAGATCATATTGTCATATGACAAGCCACATTTAGATCCTGCCCAAACTTGGTAGTATCACTGGCAAACATATTAATCCAATTTCAGCATGCAGAAACAAAGAATATTAATAACAGTAAACATATACTCAACAACGTGTCTCAAATTCAAACAGATATTGGCAATAAATAGGTGAATTATTGCGATAGCTGTTTGCTTAATTTGTGTTGTCTAAATAAATAATTAATATAAGTTGTCATAATAGCTGGCAAAACAATAGAATAGATGACAGTTCATTAATTGAATTCCACTCGCAACAATCGGCTTCACCAACCCACGGATTTGATTGATTTAGTTGAAATGGTTCAAATATGTAACGGGGCCAGTGGCTGAGAAAAGGTACACTATGACATTTGGGATCAGCCCAGTCAATGGGCAGGTGAATTTTTTTTATCAAAGACATCTACCACTTTAGATTGTCTGAATGGCGAACACTGTAGATCCTGATCAGACTGTGTGGATGTGCAGGCTGATCTGTAGCCTATTGCACAAAAATTGCAAAGTATACTTATCTAGCAAAGTGTACTTTGAGGGAGAAATTTTCAATTTTTTATTAATTTTTATTACACTGAATTTATTACATTATCACAGCCATTTTGGCTGTGTTAATGTAATAAATTCAGTATACTAATTCTGCATACTTTTAATCATCAAATATATGCAGTCGTTAGTTCTATATGAAATAATGCATTTTGGGGTTTGGGGAAAATATTCTTTGCTAGATAAGTATACTTTGCAATTTTGATGAAATTCGCTGGGACTACGCTGGTTGCAAATGTAAAGGGGTTCCAGTTTCTGGCATGTTTCAGGGATTCTACATTCATGCCATTGATGACAGTGGAGATTTGAGTCTGGATTCTGATATGCCAGGAATAAAACATGGAGCAGATTCCTTATACCCACCCAGCCTCTAAAACAAATTGCCACATTATTGTTTTATTTAAGAAATCTATTGAATATGGGTTTTGTCATTTTAATGTTAACCCTTTCAACATCAAGTAACTTAATAGGATGTTCCATGCCAATGTTTCACGCTATTTCATTAATTTTATTCATTCAAATTATCCCATTCTTCTAAAAGGGTAATCTGTACGACGTTTAAAATTATTAACAAACAGTGGAGATCCTGATGAGACGGCTCGTTACGAGCCGGCTCATCTGGATCTGCACTGTTTGCAAACATTGTCTCTATAGAGGTCTGTGGTGTTGAAAGGGTTAAGGTTACTGGTGATAAAAATTAATTATTTATTGCGCAATTTGTTTTGTTTATCGTGTAGACTACTGTCTATCAAATCTTCGCAATATGTCACACACACATTCAGCCGTGCGAAGAACCCTATTGAATGTGACCTTCATACCCTCAATGTCAAGGTCACGGGTACTTCATTGTTGTTTTGTTCTTGATGGCTCACTGGTGCCGGCATTTTGTTTTACTGGTACAAACACTTTTCTAGTTTACACCAGTAGCCTATTTCACCAACATTGCAAAGTATACTTATCTAGCAAAGTACACTTTGAGGGAGAAATTTTCAATTTTAGGATAAATTTGCTAATTGTTATTATACTGAATTTATTACATTATCACAGCCATTTTGGCTGTGATAATGTAATAAATTCAGTATAATAATTCTGCCAACTTTTAATCATCAAATATATGCAGTCATTAGTTCTATATGAAATAATGCATTTTTGGGAAAAATAAATGATTACTCCCTTGCTAGAAAAGTATACTTTGCAATGTTGGTGAAATAGGCTACAGTTATGCACCAATTTCAGTAAATAATAAAATGCAAATGTCTCCAACTAGACCCGTTTTCATCCACAATTTGAATGAGAATATATTTATTAATTTCCTATGGCCTTACAGGTCATGTTATTAAGACTGCTCTTACAGATATGAGTATTAGACTGCTCTACAGGTCTGTTTAGACTGCTCTACCAGGTTCATGTTATTAAGACTGCTCTTTAACAGGTCATGTTTTGAAGACAGGTCATGTTATTTAAGACTGCTCTTACAGTTCTGTTAGTACTGCTTCTTACAGGTCATGTTATTAAGACTGCTCTTACAGGTCATGTTTATTAGAGCTTACATGTTATGTTATTAAGACTGTCTTCAGGTTATGTTATTAAAGACTAGTTACAGGTTATGTTATTAAGACTGCTCTTTCAGGTTTTGTTATTTAAGACTGCTCTTACAGGTTATGTTATTCAGTATGCTCTTAAGGTTATTGTTATTAAGACTGCTCTACATGTCATGTTTATTAGACTGCTCTTTCAGGTCATGTTTATATGAACTTGCTCTTACCAGGTCATGTTATTTAAGATGCTCTTACAGGTCATGTTATTAGAGCTGCTCTTAAGTTATGTTATTTTAAGACTGCTCTTACAGGTCAGTTATAAAGGATGCTCTTACATGGTCATGTTATTAAGACTGCTCTTATAGGTTTATGTAAAGGATCTGGCTCTTACAGGTCTTGTTATTATGGACTGCTCTTAACAGGTCATGTTATTAAGATGCTCTTACAGGTCATGTTATTAAAGACTGCTCGTTCAGGTCATGTTATTAAGCTGCTCTTACAGGTTCATGTTATTAGGACTGTTTACTGGATATGTTATTAAGACATGCTCTTACAGGTCATGGTATATAAGACGTCTTACAGGTTATGTTTATTAAGACTGCTCTTACAGGTCTGTTTTTAAGTCAGCTCTTACAGGTCATGTTATTTTAAGACTGCTCTTACAGGTCATGTTATTAAGACTGCTCTTACAGGTCACAGGTCATGTTATTAAGACTGCTCTTACAGGTTATGTTATTAAGACTGCTCTTACAGGTCATGTTATTAAGACTGCTCTTACAGGTCATGTTATTAAGACTGCTCTTACAGGTTATGTTATTAAGACTGCTCTTACAGGTCATGTTATTAAGACTGCTCTGACAGGTCATGTTATTAAGACTGTTAAGACTGCTCTTACAGGTTATGTTATTAAGACTGCTCTTACAGGTCATGTTATTAAGACTGCTCTTACAGGTTATGTTATTAAGACTGCTCTTACAGGTCATGTTATTAAGACTGCTCTTACAGGTTATGTTATTAAGACTGCTCTTACAGGTCATGTTATTAAGACTGCTCTTACAGGTCATGTTATTAAGACTGCTCTTACAGGTTATATGTTATTAAGACTGCTCTTACAGGTCATGTTATTAAGACTGCTCTTACAGGTCATGTTATTAAGACTGCTCTTACAGGTCATGTTATTAAGACTGCTCTTACAGGTCATGTTATTAAGACTGCTCTTACAGGTTATGTTATTAAGACTGCTCTTACAGGTTATGTTATTAAGACTGCTCTTACAGGTCATGTTATTAAGACTGCTCTTACAGGTCATGTTATTAAGACTGCTCTTACAGGTTATGTTATTAAGACTGCTGGAATATACTACCAGGTTATAAGGAAGTTAATAACTGACATAATTCCTCATTTTATCAAGCAGTGTCGTATGTACTGAGCCCCGCAGGGGGCGTAGAATTCTGTTTTATTAATTCGTTTCCACAAAATAACAATTTGTTTCCTCAATTTAACAATTCGTTCCCTCGAATTAACAATTCGTTCCCACAAAATGACAATTCATTCCATCAATTTAACAATTCGTTCCCTCGAATTAACAATTTGTTCCAACTATATAACAATTCGTGATTATCATTGAATTGTCAAATACAATGCCGTGTTATCCTGAATTGTTAAATTGAGAGAACAAATTGTTAATTTGTGGGAACAAATTGTTAAATTGATGGAACAAATTGTTAATTCGTAGGAACAAATTGTTAATTCATGGGAATGAATTGTTATTTTGTAGGACCGAATTAATAAAAAAATCCATGTCCCTGCGGGGCTCCGTACATGTACATGCCCATGGGTGGCAGTTTGAATACTGTGATGAAATATAACCAACAGGGGCCCGTTTCACTAAACTTCGTACGACTAAAATGTTCGTAAGTGCAAATTTGGAATCGTCTGGAAAGTTCAATGGATGGATTTACATTTATTCAGCATAGGCTGCTTAGCCTATGCTCAATAAATGTAAATCCAATAATTGTTTACAAGAAAACACTGTTAATGTGAATTTTACAGACTATCATAGGTTTGCACTTACGAACATTTTAGTTGTAAGAAGTTTAGTGAAACGGCCCCCAGCATTTACCCACATACATTGTTGCTGTAAGATGTGTTCAGCTGGGTCCATTGATCAGATATGGATGGCTGTGGCTGGAGAAATGGGGCTTATGGGATTTGTTACCAGTGCAGATCCTGATCAAATAAGAACACACTTCTGTAGCCTGATAACGATCGATATCATTTTGTTAGAATCATTACGGATGTTTCATTGATGGAATAGCGAACAGTGCAGATCCTGATCAGACTGTGCGGGCACAGTCTGATCTGGATCGACACTGGTCGCAATACTCATAATCCCCATTTCTCCAGTCACAGCCACATATAACCACCATTGTCAGTTGCCAATCATAGACGATGTAGGACACATCTACATATATCAGCAGCATATCGGCAACAATTAACGTCATGCACATGCAACACTGATGCACCACACATTAATCAAGATTTTTGCCAATAATTTCATTCAATGTATTACTCTTTTCTTCCACGAGTTGAAATTGAACCGTAATCATGCCCTCATGTGAATGTTTAGAGGAGAAAATGGTTGCCTCTTGATGTGAATATTGTCTCTTCATTAACTTATAGCATTTTTAGCGCTACATGTCTCTTCAGCAGTGTTTGCAAACAGTGTAGATCCATCATAAGCCGGCTCGTAACAAACTGTCTCATCAGGATCTGCATTTATGGGAATGGCCAGAGGGCAAACATGCCCACCAGTGGGTTAAAACTGGTTTAACCTATTCACCACTACATCCCTCTTACTTCTTAATGAGCTTAAAGGGTCAAGTTGTATGGAGTAATCTTTAGGAATAATGTACCAATGAAATGTCCAAGAAACGGCATCGGTTGCCATGGAAATGATTGTCTTATCATTTGACCTACATTTCACATGTCACATCACAGTCGGAAAGAACTGGTACTATGTTTTCATCCCATGGTTCAATCTCTGACTGCAGTGAAGCCGAACTTCGACCATATATCATCCTCCAGTAGAGAAAACATTACAATAACTGTAGATCCTGCTCATCTTGCACGGCCACACAGTACGAATATGGTCTAATAGACTGAATGATGAACAGCATAGTCCCTGATCAGACTGCGCGGATGCGCAGTCTGATCTGGGACTTTGCTGGTCACGAACGTCATAGGGTACCTATCAGTGGATTCCCATATATAAAGAGTATTATTCAGATATCATAGCAGCTAATCAACAGGTTATCTATGTAAATAGTATTATACAGATGCTATTGTTTGCTAATCTCGAGATTTCACATTTTGATATGACAGTATATTATTAAAAACTAATTTGCAAATCACACTGATAAGGGGCTAATGTTTATAAAGGTCAATACCAGCTCATGTATTTGTTGTCCAGTTATTGGAAAACAAATATATGGCTGGTATTGACTCCAATATGGTGTAGATATGATGGCTCGCTGTACATTCGCACAGTCTGAACAGGATCTGCACTTTTCGGCATTCCTTCAATAAAACACACTAACATGCAATCTAGATGGTATTTAGACTACAGGAGTGTTATATTTGATTAGGACATACACTGGTCACAAATCACAGAAACCCCATTTCTATTTATTTGAAACAAGTCGGTAGGAAAATAGATTAGAAATAGTAAAGAATTTACTGTACATGTGAAAATTGAATATATGCTTTTAATTCTTTTATCTGTCAACGAACAAAATATGTGAATTAGTTATATTTTAGTATTCAAAAACAGTATTTACGGAAAAATAAGCGAGTGGTCAACCGACTTCCGCGCAGATAGTCGTCGCTGACGATTGCAACCGACGTATAAATAATCCAAGTATAACTAGGCGAAGGAAAAAATAATGATTAATTTATACATTAAACGACAAAAACGTAGAAATTATGCAACAAATACATGATGTCCGTAAATCCAAACGATATTATATAAGAAACCTTCATCCACCAATCAGGTAAGCTGTACTACTGCTACGTCATAGCGGTTCTTTTTAGAGCGCCACCTCGCGCCAGTAGGTCGCAGTAACAGGAGAGATAAGCGATGACCAATTCATTGCATGGCTTTTTAGCTTATATTTAACGGCGGCACTGGCTCTAGGACCTTCCATGCCGTCTCCCAAGAATGGGAGAAAGAACGGAGGTAGAGATTTTTTGAGAGAAGCCGGTAATTCATATTTACAAAGCAACTACGAATTATCGGTACCCATTTACAGCTGGGTGAACTGGAGCAGTGTGGATAAAGTGTCTTGCTCAAGGACACAAAGCACGCCGCTAGTCAGGCTCGAACCCACGACCCTTGGATCAGTAGTTTGACACACTAACCATTACGCCACGGCACTCCATTGCATGGCTCTGTATAGGTGTCAGATAAGGTGCGATATGAGAAATCTCAATATCACGAAAAATACAAACGAACCGGAAATCGGTTATTAGGGTCGCCGTTGTTGTTTTTAGAGAATTTTGAAGAAAATAAGTGATAGTTTGTAATGTGACCTTTAAAGGTACATGCCCACTCAGTAGGCACAAAATGTTCTTTATAGGAATTAAATAAGTGCATAATTGTGACACTATTCCACCAGTTCTAAAAATGTCACCTGAAAAAAATAATATTTTCGACAGATACTAAAGTATGATCATTGCACATCAAAATATAAATACAGAGAATAAATAGTAATGTCCGTTAACATTTTAAGGAAACACGATTATCGCCCCTGATATGAGAGTGGACATTTTCGTCTGATGTAAAATGTATAATAATGCCAATCAATACGTGGGGTAATGGTGAATGAATGTTTATTTGGCCAGAAAATGTTCCAGCTGATGTATCTGATATGAAGAACATTTTATGCCTACTGAGTGGGCATGTACCTTTAAAGGCAATATTGGTTAAGAAATTTGCCAGGGATTCTCCAGTCTCCCACCGGGGGCATTTGTGTGCTGACATGTCACATTTTCTTGTTAACTTAACTATTTGCATGCCAGCATGGTGAAAATATCCGCCAAACAAATTCGGAGTACCGGTATATGTTTTATTTCTGTCTGTAAATATGTCTTGAAATTTCATTAGAATTGAGTCCTCAGTACTCAATTCTAATGAAATTCCAAGACATATTCATGATATTTACGGGGATAAATACAAGAAAATATGATGATTTTTTGTCCGCTATTTTTGAACTATTTATAACCCACAAGTTTCCCAGCATGCAAAGAGTTAATAACACTGATTTTGGATGTATTTTTATGCTCCCCGAAATAAAATTGTTCGTGGGAGCATATAGTTACCGCTTTGTCCGGCGTCCGCCATCCGAGTTTTACGTTAAAGTTTTTCAAATTGCGATATCTCTGTGACTGCTTGGGATATCAACTTGAAACTTAATATACACATTGATCACCATCCATATTTCCATTGTATACCCTACCCATGCTTCCCAGGAGCCCAAGGTCAAGGTCAAATAAATTTAAACTTTTTGTTAAAGTTTTTCAAATTGCTATATCTCTGTGAGTGCTTCCGATATCAACTTGAAACTTCATATACACATTGATCACCATCCATATTTTCATTGTATACCCTACCCATGCTGCCCAGGAGCCCAAGGTCAAATGACTTAGAATTTTTGTTTAAAGCTTACGTTAAAGTTTTTCAAATTGCTATATCTCTGTGACCGCTTGCGATATCAACTTGAAACATCATATACACATTGATCACCATTTATTGTGATTAATAAGAATACTACACCAATACCCAGGGTCAAGGACTTTAAATTTCAATCCAGGCGTCATCGGGGAGCATTTGTCGGATTTACCGACTATTATCTAGTTATTGCCTTGTTACCTCTATTTTATAAGGAGGTAGGGTTGTGGGTGGGTTATCATGTTTCACATGGTCACTTAGTCTGTGAAACGTAAATGTATGCCTTGTTGGTGGTAAGCTCATAGGTCGTAAACCAGCAGTTATCTGGTCAATGACTGTAGTCCAGTGGTCCTGAAATTCAAGTTTGTCCTGGGTAAATTAGCTGTACTCTACCGCTCCACTTCCACTGTCCCCTTTTGTCTTCGCTTAACACATCTACCACTGCAGATTGCATTTTCTGGTGCTCACTAGCTTAACTAATTTTGTAAATTTTTATCCCATCAGTTTTGACAGCACTTTATAATCATTTCCAATGGACATGATTCTAAAGTGCTGTCAAAGCATGTTGTAAAGTGTCAAAGCATATTTTTGATGATAAAAATGTAAAATAGAAAATAAACAGCAGATGACAAAAAAAATAAGATATCGGTGTAAGGGTTAATGTTGTAGGAATACAAAATAGGTTAATTGTGAAGCGGATTCCATCAATTACACAGGTTTATTCATTGTCTGTCTATTGCCCTCTTTAATGTTAAAATAAAAGTTTTTGTGTGAGGACATTCATAAAATAATTCTGGCAAATATAGTTAACCCTTAGACCGCTATCTTATTTTTTTGTTGTCTGCTGTTTATTTTCTATTTTCCATTCCTACCATCAAAAACATGCTTTGACAGTACTTTATAATAATTTACAATATGCTTTGACAGCACTTTATAATCATTTCCATTGGAAATGATTCTAAAGTGCTGTCAAAACATGTTTTTATTGAGAAATAAGGCAATATATAAAAGCAACAGCAGATGACAATTGTTGTGAGTAGCGGTCTAAGGGTTAATGTTAAAATAATTTTTTTTGTGTCAGTCCCCCAGATTTTTTTTTTCAACTTAGACCCTCCAAATGGCATGTCCTGCATTGTAAGTGAACGTTCGAGCAATTAATTGACACAAGATTTTGGACACACACCAATGGAAGAAACAGAAATTTGGAAAAATGTGCTTTATCAAATAACATTTACTGAGATCCGAAACTATAAATCAGAGAGTGGCAGACTCCCGCCCGAAAAGGTATTGACTTAAGCGGGAGCGTAGTCTTACAACTAGTCTACATCCTTTGTCATTTGAGGTAACTCGTGAACTTGCAAGTGATGTAGACAGGTTGTACGAAAGGTATAATATACTGAGTTTAGCAAACGTATAGTATAAGTGTTCGTCTAGATCCGGCAGCCAGACAGACAGACAGACAGACAGACAGACATTGAGGGCAATCGCTATAACCCCAAACATTTTCGGTCTGGGGTTAATGAGGTGGGAGCCATCACGTTTTGATCCACCCACGTACTGCCTGCAACAACTGTTTCTCACTTAGCTCGTTCTAATCTGTTCTTTCCTCCTTGGGTGACAACTTACAAATTCTGAAATTACTACTTGCTCGTCTATCGGATCTAACCGGTCTCGGTGAACATGCATAAGCATTGTGCTGTTCAGCCTCAGCTGTGTCATACTTGCCCTGAGGAATGTTTTAACTCTACGCAATGCACTGAACGACCTTTCACTGACAGCATTTGTTGCAGGCAGTACCATGACTAGTTTCAGTATGCTGCCAACCGAGGAGAGTTTGGTATGTGCCACTTAACGATGTCTTTGGCGCAAGTGACCGGCAGCGGCATTTGACTCCTGCTCAACATAATTAGCTCTGTTTCTAGAGCATGTGCATTTATGTCTGTTGCATACATCTTCGTTACTAGTTCATACTCGTCCTGGTATGGCTGATCATTGCACGCCTTAACAAGTAGCGATTCCAAGGTCATATACACCTTGAAGCCAGGTTGGTCGAAACGGTTGACGATACCATTGGTACCATACTTTGCTCTTTGACAGTTTGTGGGTGGCTGTACGTCATTGAATTGTTGTCATCGAATCTGGCTGGTCTTCTTTTTTGTCTCGGCAGTTTCCCCTCTGGTATTCCCAACTCGACCCTTCTCATCTCCACCTTTCCGAAGAATAGCTCGAAGTCACGATCTGACCGCATCTGCTTCAATACAGCCACTGTAGACAGGGCCAGTTCGCGACCATCTAATGCACTAAGACGCTCACCCTGCAACGCTTTCGAAAGGTTATCCGTGATTCGAAAAATCAATTCACCAAGGGTTTCTGCCTTAACAGTCCAGCGTGTTGCACAAAACAACCGTATCTGTGCATAGCTCCCTCCTACGTCCGTAGAGTACTTGTCCTCTTCCTGTATGGCCTTAAGTGCTGCATCACGTTTCGGGCTATACTTTATCAGTTTAGTGATTTCGTATGAAATGTCTAAGCAGTCCTTGATGACATTGCTCGATTTAACCATATCCTGAACGGCAAGATTTAGCGAATGTGCATAACAATGTACATATATTGCTTTGGGATTTTCTTGCAGTATCTGTGTAGCGACCCCTGTTCTTTTCCCAGACATTGTGGCTGCACCGTCGTAGCACTGTCCTCGGCAATTTGAAAGTGGCAATCCAAAGCGCAGGAGACAGTCCTTAATCATGCCAACAACGGTATTTGCTGATGTATTGCTCAGTTCATAGAGTCCTAGAAATTCTTCATGTGGTTCTAAATTTTCATCTACCCATCTCAAACAGAACACTGCTTGTTCCTTATTTGCCACGTCGGTAGTTTCATCGACCATTACACAGTAGCTGTTAGAATCTTTGATGTTCGATATGATCTCTTCCGTGGTTAGTTTGCTCATAATTGTTAATAACTCATTCTGGACGTCAGGAGATGTATAATTCAACCGTCTATCTAGCCACATTTTGAGTTCCGGGTTATTTGTAGCCATTAACTGTAGCAGCTGCCAGAAGTTGGAATTCGGTTCAAATTCACCAATAACAGTGGATCCTCTTACAGCTAAGTTCTGTCTGGCAAAGAATTTCAAACATTTGATTATTTCAACAATCATTCGATTGGCTAATGCCTTCTCCTTGTTGACATGACTATCCAGTAGACAATCTACAGTGTTGGAGTAATCGACATCTACTCGCAGCTTTTCTGTCGCCTCATTGTGTAGTTTACTCTGAGCATGCCCCTTCATTTGACAGAGACCATTATTCCAATTATGAAAACCGTCAGAAATGAACGCTGTTTCGTATCGTTGTGCGAACCCAACGAGTTGTTTGTTCTTCGCGGTCACGCATGTGTGGCAGAATATCAAGTCTCTGGCCTGATCATAATGAATCCATGGGAAGTTGTGAAACCATTGATGTTGACAACTTCTGTGCTTTATCTTTGATTTGCCATAGGAACGCGAGGGAAATACAAAACTGTGTGGAGGAACGAATTTCAAGAATGATGCAACTCCGTCGTAACATGTCGTGGTGCTAGTTTCGCCCGGTAGAGTGGTGTGCGGTTCTGTGATGGTAGAGGCGGTGCTAGTTTCGCCCGGTAGAGTGGTGTGCGGTTCTGTGATGGTAGAGGCAGTGCTAGTTTCGCCCGGTAGAGTGGTGTGCGGTTCTGTGATGGTAGAGGCGGTGCTAGTTTCGCCCGGTAGAGTGGTGCGCGGTTCTGTGATGGTAGCGGCGGTGCTAGTTTCGCCCGGTAGAGTGGTGCGCGGTTCTGTGATGGTAGAGGCGGTGCTAGTTTCGCCCGGTAGAGTGGTGCGCGGTTCTGTGATGGTAGAGGCGGTGCTAGTTTCGCCCGGTAGAGTGGTGCGCGGTTCTGTGATGGTAGAGGCGGCGCTAGTTTCGCCCGGTAGAGTGGTGCGCCGTTCTGTGATGGTAGAGGCGGTCTGCGCTGACCGGCTGTCAGGGCTAGAAACAACAATAATGCCGATCAGGGATACAAGTGAAAGAATATTTACTTGCAATAAGAATTTCCGGATCCCATTTTTTTCAAGCGGGGCATGACGTCCACGACCGCATTGTATCCCCCTGCAACCATGTTTGATTTGCGAGTTGTCATTCCAGTGGTGCACAGTGCGGTGGGACACAGTTGGTGGTGGGGCAGAGCGGATGGAGGGGCACAGTGGGGGTGGGGGGGGCACAGTGGGTGGTGGGGCACAGTGGGGGTGGGTACAGTGGTCGGGTGGTGGGGCACAGTAGGTGGTGGGCACAATATATGGTGGGTACAGTAGTTGGTGGTAGGCACAGTAGGTGGTGGGCAGTTAGTAGGATTTGAGTTATGGTCAACACAAAATTGGACCGAACAATGATCAAAAGGCAATAACTCAGAAATGAGTAAATCGAGAGTCGTCGTTCTTGTGCACGACACACCTTTGATTCGTTATCTATGCATAGCTGAAGTTTCGTTAAAATATTCCATATGGTTTTCGAGTTATGCTCCGGACATGACATTGGACCGATCGTTTTTGCGCGCGACACGCCTTTGACACGATATGTATGCATGGGTGAAGTTTTGTTGAAGTATCCGACGGCGACACCAATAGCACATGTTTATTGAAAATGAGCCTATATTCTAGCGACTCATTCAATGCATGGGTTTGTAGATTAAATCGGCATTTTTCAAGTTTGATGACGAAACAGTAGTTATTCAAACAATTTAAATGTGTAGATGGGCGCATTCCCTTCCGACTGTAAAAACCATAATCACCTGAAAAAGTCGCTAATTTTACGCTTTTTACTTTTAGCAGACATATTTTGGTTGTTGTTGTTATTGCTTAGATTCGCTCAATGAAATCGCTGCGTTTACTTTTCGCCGGACAAAATGGCAATAGATGCAATGCCAATGATGCATGGACGAGACCATGCCAATCAATTAGGCAGTGGTTATGCGCTACAACTGATTTGGCATGCTTGGTTGTAGACTATTGGAAGCTCAACCTACAACATTTAACAACAAAAAAACGGCCAAAATAGTGCTACGGCCTGGCCGTGGCTGCCGTGGCTGCCGTGGCGTCCGCTACGGCCGTGCCTATGAGACACACCATGTGATTTTGTACCTCAGAAGGTGTGCTATTTACAGAAACTGCGATATTTTCTGTAAATGACTTTGAAAGTTGATGAAATTGTCATAGCAAATGCTCTATTCCGCATTTACTCCGCAACTTTCATTTACAGAAGATATCGTCAATTTTTATAGTATATTCTATGAAATATATATATATTGCACATCTTCTGAGGTACAAAATGAGCTGGCTTGCCTCGTATGTTATACCACATATGGCACCACACTGCGAGTTCTATCAGTTTATAATTAACCCTTAGACCGCCACTCACAACAATTGTTGTCAGCTGTTGCTTTTATATCTTGCCTTATTTCTCAATAAAAACATGGTTTTACAGCACTTCAGAATCATTTCCAATGGAAAAGATTCTGAATTGCTGTCAAAGCATATTGTAAATTATTCTAAAGTGTTGTCAAAGCATGTTTTTGATGATGAAAATGGAAAATAGAAAATAAACAGCAGACAAAAAAAAAAATAAGATAGCGGTCTAAGGGTTAATTAACACACATTCTGTGATATATTGACGTCCCCAAAGATTTGTTATTTTAAGTTAATGCTGAGCCATATGCATGTTATATAAGGCTGCAACTGGAGAAACGGGCTTAATGTGTTTTGTGACCGGTATAGCTCCTGATCAAACAGCACGAGCAGTGCGGTGTTTCTTTGAAAAAATGGCGAACTGTGCAGATCCTGATCAGACTGTGCAGATGCACAGGCTGATCTGGATCTACACTGGTCGCAAAACCCATAATCGCCATTTCTCCAGTCAAAGCGACATATTAGTACGGCATAACCCACGACTGGCTCACGCCATTGAATAACTGCCATTTGGTCTGCAGCTTGTGTTTTTGAATATCAGGGGACGTAATATTAGTGTCGGCCCATTCAATATATGTTTCCCATTATCCAATGAGAAGTTAGATGTGAACTTTTGTGGTGCCCACCGCCTGTTTCTAGTTGATTAAGTGCTTATATATAGAGAATTTCCTGTCTATCTTGCGTGTACAAGTCTACTGTATATCAATCAATTTTCACATGAACCAATTTGCATGCATGTCTCTTAAAGGTACATTCCCACTCAATAGGCACAAAATGTTCTTTATAGGAATTAAAGAAGTGTACAATTGTGTCACTATTCCACCAGTTCTAAAGATTACGAGTGGCCGCTGTACAGATATAATCATTTAGTAATATTTATTTTACTGATAGTGACTCGCGGTGGTATCAGGCTATTTTCATATTCAAATGAGGCATGGTATTTTTTTAATTATTTATACTAATTAAATGTGTCACCTGAAAAAATAATATTTTCGACAGATTATAAAGTATGATAATTGCACATCAAAAAATAAATACAGAGTATAAATAGTCATGTCTTAACATTTTAAGGAAACACGGTTATTGCCCCTGATATCAGTGTGGAAAGTTACGTCTGATATAAAATGTATAATAATGCCAATCAATACGTGGGGTAATGGTGAATTAATGTTTATTTTGCCAAAAAATGTCTCATATAATGTCTCTGATATAAAAAACATGTTGTGGTATTAGGTCATAGATAGATACACTTGACTGCAATGATAATTGCTTCATAAGAGTGATGTGATAAATGAATATATCATATGTGAATATTGTCTTGTTACTGTATACTATATGGAGCATTGAGTTGCCATCTCGCCATCTTTGTATGTACAAGCCATCGTACAGTTTCACCACTTCGTGCATTTACACATACAGCAAATAATATGACAGTAAAGCAAATAAAAGTTGGTGCAATACATACTAGACAGATATGAGATATTGGTCCTTAACCCTTTCAACACCACAGACCTCTATAGAGACAATGTTTGCAAACAGTGCAGATCCAGATGAGCCGGCTCGTAACGAGCCGTCTCATCAGGATCTCCACTGTTTGTTAATAATTTTAAACGTCATACAGATTACCCTTTTAGAAGAATGGGATAATTTGAATGAACAAAATTAATGAATAGCGTGAAACATTGGCATGGAACATCCTATTAAGTTACTTGGTGTTGAAAGGGTTAAATGCATTGTGTCTCAGATAGTGAATTTTTGTAATTTTCTGTGGTATGTGAGACAAATCACTGATATCTATCAAACACACCATTTTTATCGCGCCCGCTTGCAGACAGTGCAATATAGTTTGCACATTACGAGCGTCCGGGTTAAAGTTTTTCGGTATACATGTACTATCAAAGCCTCGGCGGGCACGACATGCGGGCCGCGGCCATATAGTGCAGGCCCGTACGCAGAGGGGGTGCGACGGGTGCGTGTGCACCCCCCTTAACACGTTCAACACCACAGGCCTGTATAGTGGTATTGACAAAAAGTGTAGATCCAGATGAGCCGGCTCGTGACGAGCCGTCTCATCAGGATCTGCACTTTTTGCAAGTAATGTTCATAATTTTGAGAAAAAAAACACATCATGTTCATAAATGGACTGGTCTGAAAATCATTTTGTGATGATTCAGTTGGAATGGGTTGCAAAATTAACATATCAAAATCCATTCCAGTTATTTAGGGGTGAAATGGTTAATCTGCCGAGGTCTGTCCGTGAATGTGCAAAAAAACACAATGTTTAGCCCTTCGCGCCGTCGATAACGCACCCCCCTAAATTAATTCCTGCGTACGGGCCTGTAGTGTTTGATAAAATTCCAAGGATTTTGTGTTTTATACCTTTCTATAGATACACTAGCTTAGACCATGAAAAATAGGAGAAGTTATACTACATTTCCAGTTCATTTTAGTTGTCAAGTGATACAAATACTGTACCTCTATAGAAAGATTCTAGTTACCTGGGAGTTGAAATGGGTTATTTTTCCCATTATAAAAGTAGTAAGATTATTACTGATCCTACTGCTTTTGGGAGGGGCCAAGTGATTCTGGTGTGACGAGGACCTGGCATCAGATCAGGATTATTCTGATTTCAGGGCTGAATATATAGTTTTGTTGATTGTAAATATTCAGTTCTGATTTTGGGATTTTCCCCCCATTTGTACATGTACTTGAACATGTACATGTACTTGTACAGGTAATATATGGGATTTAGTACTAAACCCATTGACCCGGCCTTAAATGACCTTAGCTGTTGATAGGCCGTTAAACCCCAACAAACAAACAAACAAACAAACAAACAAACTATAGAAAGATGCCATTCTAGTTACGAGTGAATGAATTTAACCCTTAGACCGCTACTAACAACAATTGTCGTCTGCTGTTACTTTTATATCTTGCCTTATTTCTCAATAAAAACATGGTTTGACAGCACTTCAGAATCATTTCCAATGGAAATGATTCTGAAGTGCTGTCAAAGCATGTTGTAAATTATTGTAAAGTGCTGTCAAAGCATATTTTTGATGATAAAAATGAAAAATAGAAAATAAACAGCAGACAACAAAAGAAATAAGATAGCTGTGTAAGGGTTGAATAAATTAGTAACAAGGGACTGACTACAAAAACTGGCATTCACATCTCTAGTAGTTCTTGTTCAGGAATATATATATATTCACTTTTTTTATAAAAAACCCTGATTTCTTTCGATTGCCAGGGGGCCGTTTCACTAAACTTTGTTCGACTAAAATGTTCGTAAGTGCCAAATTATGATAATCTGTAAATGTCACATTAACAATGTTTTCTTGTAAACAATTGTTGGATTTACATTTATTGAGCATAGGCTGCAGCCTACGCTCAATAAATGTAAATCCATCAATTTAAATTGCCAGACGATCCTAAATTTGCACTTACGAACATTTTAGTCTTACGAAGTTTAGTGAAACGCGTGCCCCAGGTGATTGTCAGGTACGCGTGTGAACTTGTATTGGGAGAAATTGGGCTTATGAGATTTGTGACCAGTGTCGCTCCTGATCAAATATCACACTTATGAAGCCTGATAATGATCTATAATGCTTGTTAGACGCATTTATAACAGCTGTTTCACTGATGGAATGGCAAAAACAGTGCAGATCCTGGTCAGAATGTGCAGATTTCAAAATCATGACATTACGGAAAAAGGAAATAAATCAGAAATATTATGAGACAGATCATGTGATTTTGTACCTAAGAACATGTGAAAAATATTTACACAAAATTTACGATATTTTCTGTAAATTACGTCAAAAGTTGATGAAATGTTCATAGCAAATGCGGAATAGAATTCCGCAATAATACTATGACACTTTCATCAACTTCCGACATCATTTACTGAAAATATCACAGTTTCTGTAAATATTTTCATTAAAAATCGCACACATCTTCTTCGTAACAAAATCCCTTGGCCTGTCTCATATTTTTTCTGCAAATAGCGATACATTTGAATTATTCATGCATTTTGTGATTTAATGTTATTGTATATAATTATAGTGTCCTTATTCATGGACACATTTGTACCAGAAACTCCAGGTTGCTGCTATTGGCCATCAATATTTTTTTTTTTGGACGTATTTTCACTTTGTAAACCCATGCCTAGCTCCAGATAAAGCTTTGTGTCTTAACCCTTACTATGCTGAATAAAATGTTGTCGTCTGCTGGAAATGTTTTATTTTCAATAGCTCTCGATAAAAACTTTTTTTGGCAGCGCATGAGAATCGTCTCCACTGGAGACGATTCTCATGTGCTGTCAAAACAGGTTTTTTGTTAAGAATTAAGGCAAAAATGAAAAACAGCAGACGACAATTTTCGTCTCCCACGTAGTGAGGGTTAAGAGTAATGTATCCCCTGATTTCAAATTCAGTCTGTATTTGCAAAGAGATTACTGAATTTATCACATGTGTTTTCTACGGAAGCCCATTAGGGCCACTTCACTTTTTTTGATCTTTTCTTGAATTTTCAAGATCTTTTCTTGAATTTTCAAGATCTTTTCTTGAATTGATCTTTTCTTGAATTTTCAAGATCTTTTCTTGAATTTTCAAGTTCTTTTCTTGAATTTTCAAGATCTTTTCAAGAAAGGACAAGATGTTTTCTTGAATTTTCAAGTTCTTTTCTTGAATTTTCAAGATCTTTTCTTGAAAATTCAAGAAAAGATCTTGAAAAATCAAGAAAAGAACTTGAAAATTCAAGAAAAAATCTTGAAAATTCAAGAAAGAACATGAAAATTCAAGAAAACATCTTGTTTTCAAGATGTTTTCTTGAATTTTCAAGTTCTTTTCTTGAATTTTCAAGATCTTTTCTTGCAAGATCTTTTCTTGAAAATTCAAGAAAAGATCTTGAAAATTCAAGAAAAGAACTTGAAAATTCAAGAAAATATCTTGAATAAATGGAAATTAAAAAAAAGTGAAGTGGCCCTAATGGGCTTCCGTAGTTTTCAATATAAAATAGGGAGTAACTGATCGAGAAATACTTTGGTAAATCACAACATGTTGTTTATAGATGTGCACGTTAATCACTGTATTGGCTGAGTTTATACATGTAGTTATCCAAATGATTTACTTTTGTTTTAAAGTCACTCTTTTTATTAACAATTTGTATTAAATTTGTATTCAATGTGCTTTCCTTCGGAGATTATTGGAAATTACTATATTTACTTTTGTTTCAGCACAAATAAGTGAATTTTCAACAATTTTAGAGCACTTATGCTTCTGATTTTGAAATTCAATGAATATTTTATAATTGTTGTATTTTGTATGCCCATAACATAAATGCATAATTGTGACCGTGACCACAGGTGGAAGACTCGGACCTGTGACACAAAGAAAATGACCATTACAAAAAATCCATTACCCCACCCACTTGGTCTCATACAGTACTATCTCTATAAGAGAAGATATATAGTACTGTATGAGACCAAGTGGGTGGGGTAATGGGATTTTTATACCCCCCCCCCTGGAGTCAGCTTGTCCGTCCGTCCGTCCGTCTTTCCGTATTTCCGTATTTCCGTCTTTCCGTCTTTCCGTTCGTCACAAAACTTAACAATTGTAAATTTCCTTTTAACTTCTCTTTCCCTTTGCGGAAATCTTTCATATTTTACACACCCCTTCTCTGACACTCATACATCATTCTGCAACAAACCTACGACCCCCATTTATGCCAGGGCTCAAGGTCACGGACTTATAAACTTAGAAAAAAACTAAAACTTAACAAATGTAAATTTCCTTATAACTTCTCTTTCCCTTTGCGCAATGCAGTGATATTTTACCCGGCCCTTCTCTGACACTCATACATCATTCTGCAACAAACCTACGACCCCCATTTATGCCAGGGGTCAAGGTCACGGACTTAGAATGTCTAGTTTGCTTTTTTCAACTGGAACCACCATCGCACTCTCCATATGTGCTGACATAGTCTTTTATCTGAAAATGATAGTATGCGAGCTATCGCACTCTCCATATGTGCTGACATAGTCTTTTATCTGAAAATGATAGTATGCGAGCTGTAATTTCATTCTAGATCAGGGCTGACGCGCGGGGGGGGGGGGGTATTCCGTAAGCCCCTGCTTACTGACAAATCTAGTTTTGTCAGAGCTAAGCTGTTGTCATGTTTTTGTTGTTTTCAAATGATGTATACATCTGTCTGCATCCACTTGAATGATTTCATTAAACCGTTTAACCTTTTCAACACCACAGGCCTGTATTATAGTGGTATTGGCAAAACGTGTAGATCCAGATGAGTCGGCTCATGACTAGCCTAGCTTCTCATCAAGATCTGCACTTTTTGCAAGTAATTTCCATATTTTTTTGTGAATAAAAACAGCCCCTTTTCATAAATCATAAATGTACTAGTCTGAAAATCATTTTGTGACGATTGGATTGGTTGCAAACTTGACATATCAAAATACATTCCAGTTACTTAGGGGTGAAAGGTTATATTTACTGCCAACACATTTGACATTTCCTTCATTTATTGCACCCAATAACAAGTTCGAATGGCTGAAATTTGCATTTAAATGGACTGGGTGTCAGATATGTGCAGATAGTGATGAAACAGAGTTGTAAAAGTTTAGATTTGTGTTGTATTTTTTAATCCAATTCTACCGAGATGTAGAAATGATGAGTTGGGTTTGGTAATAAAACAAATGTTATAGTACTGAAAAATAGCTGGCTTTCATTTAATCTGATATGCACAAAAACTAGTGTTCGCAAACTTTGCGAACAGTGGCGTAGCCAGGCATACGCACGAGAAAAAATAAAATAATTAAACAAATAAAAAGGCTTATTTTTTCGAAATATGCAATAAAATCTTGGGGGGGGGGGGGGGAATTGGGAATTGCTAATGAGTCTGGAACAGAACACATTTTGTATCAAACGTACATGTCGATTACAAACAAATGGTGCCGTAAATAATGCAGGAAAACGCGTTAGATAGGATCTTCGTTTAAAAACAAATCGGGGGGGGGGGGGGGGGGACATTCCCCCGGGCCCCCTAGCACTATCCCACACTTCGCTAGGTCGACGAGTGAGCCGTGCTCACCCAATGTTCTACCATTTGATATGTGTGTGTATCAGAAATTTGTCCCTGGCTACCCCCTGGCGAACACTAGTTTTTGTGCATATCAGATGATGTTGTCCAAGTTTGTATTTGTGCAATTGATGGTTACTTCAAAGTCATTTAATTTTATTTTATTGAAATTAACCCTAAGACCGCTATCTAAATTTTGTTGTCGTCTGCTGTTTATTTTCTATTTTCCATTTTTATCATCAAAAACATGCTTTGACAGCACTTTAGAATAATTTACAACATGCTTTGACAGCACTTCATAATCATTTCCATTGGAAATGATTCTGAAGTGCTGTCAACCCATGTTTTTATTGAGAAATAAGGCAAGATATAATAGCAACAGCAGACGACAATTGTATAGCCTATTTAACATATGAGTGATTCACTTGAAACTTCATATGCATGTTTGTCATCATTCATATTTTATTTCTGTAAATGCATGCCTGGACGCCGTTTCATAAAACTTTGTACGACTAAAATTTTTGTAAGTGCAAAATTATGATATAAATTTCACAATAATACTGCTTTGTTGTAAAAAAAAATTGGATTTACGTTTATTGAGCATAAGCTGTAAATACATCAATTTAAATTTCCAGACGATCCTAAATTCACACTTATGAACATTGTAGTCGTACAAAGTTTAGTGAAACGGCCCCCTGTTGTTCTACTCTCTTATAACTTATTGACCGTATCAATGTGCCTGTTTATGATCTAGCCATCACAGCGATGGGATACATGCCATTGACGACATTCTTGTCTGAGTTAGAAGTTGATTCAAGCAGAACCAGATATCCTATGTGTATCCCTAACCCACTACATTCGGAATACACCTTTACGCGTACAAAATTTATTAAACATTTTATTTTTATTTTTGTTATTTCTCAATGAAAGTATATGTTGTGACCACTCATTTGAACCGTCTCGATGAGACAGTTCAAATGGTGGTCGCGACATATACTTCTGAGCGCATAGAAGGAAAACATTTAGGATTTTCAGCAAATATAATGGCGTATCCTCAGCATGAAAAGCGCTAATCACTCTTTCAGTTAATTTTGTCTGTGTTTTTGTTTCAGATGATCTCAAAATATCACGATGAACAGCCCTGTGTCGCGCTTGTCACTACTGAATGGCTTGAAGACTGTTTGTCACAACTGAAATGTGTAAAAACGGAGAACTATGAGCTCAACTGATTGTGTAGACATGGTGAATCACCTGTATTGTTGTTGCTGTTGTGCTTATATTAGAAATAGTGAGAATTGGCTCAATGCCCTTTTTTTTTTATCTGATATTGAAGGGTAGAAATAGGCTCGAGGACCTTCCAAACCCAGGGCATTTGACATTTGAGAAAATTCGCATTTTATACTCTTTTGTGTTGGTGGGCCGTTAAGCACCATTCAAATTTGGACTGCGTCATTTGGCCGATGACTGTTCAATACTATGGAGTGTCACTTGTGAATAATCTCCACTATACCTGACTGCATGCTCGGTGGGTAAGTGAGCTTAGTGGTGGGTGGCAGGTGGGAGCAAGCGATGGATAATTCAACGATTGGGATTCATCCTTACCGGAATCCCGAACGGAGATCTGGTTTGGCCCTCGGGTACGTATTTGGCATTCTGGGGTTACATCTGGTTGTACCCATTGAATGAGTAATACAATTATTCTTAATCCTATTACTTTTAGGGGAAGGGGCCAAGTAACTTTGGTGTTGTATGGACCTGGTGCCAGGTCGGGTTATTTTTATTTCAGGGCTGAATATATTTTTCAGGTGTGTAAATCAGGGTGTGGGATCACGTGTGGCTTGACGTCATGTTTTTTACTAGATGTGTTTACAGTAGATTTCCTTTAATATCTTTCTTATAGAATGACATATTTTTTATGAAATACACCACAGCAAATGCGGTACACGTTGCCCTTTATTGTATAGGCGGCTTTAATCTCATGATTATGTTCTTTTGACGAAGAATCAGTTACCGTAAATGTAAATAAAAACTAGAGCATGTGAATGTAAGAAATAAACGGTTCTCAATTTTTTGTGTAAGTTATAAATTATTGTAAATAACTTTCAGAGCACCCATAAAGCACATATGCCATTGAATTTGGTGCGCTACATATCATAAAAATTGGTCCGTTTGTTAGGAAGATTTGAAAGAAAATGTACGGTAAAAATTACGTCACAGATTACGTCACGGCGGAAAATCAGGTTCGTATATATATACGATTTTCTCCCCAATGCAGCAGTTTAAATACAGGATCGAACCCGTTGGCCCGGCCTTACATGACCTTAGCTGTTGATAGGCTCTTAAACACCAATAAACAAAAAGTCAGCTTAGTGACTTTTGTACATCCATATGTTTAGAAGTAATTTTTCTGTGGCAGCGATGACATTTTGTTTTACAAACAATTATCTTGTTTTATATTTCATTGTCTAACCTCCACTAACTGAGCCATACATGTACATACGTAGCAACAATATTTACCATTTCTCCATTGAAGTATTTTGTAGATCAAACAATTCTGTGATTTTTGGCCAGGTATTTTGAAAACTAAATCCTGGCTGTTGGGACAACATCATCTGATATTCTTTGCACACCAGAAACTGCAGTATGCAATGCGACTTCATTTGACATTGACCCCATTTTTCCAATCAATTACTTAGTCATTTTCCATGTTAAGTTTTGATGTTTAAGTCGATCCATTTCTTGCTGACTAAACTTGGACAACATCATCTGCTAGTGGTGTACATCAGAAACTGCAGTATGACCTTCATTTCACCTTGACCTTCTTTTTCCGCATCTATTACTTAGTCATGATCAACGTTAATTTTTCATGTGTAATTCTTTATGATAACCCAGCCTTCGTGGCTTTGCCTCATTTCTTGTTATACAATGCATTTGTTTTTTTCATCTGCGTATGTTCCTGATGTGCATATTGTGTGTTCTTGTTTTTAGCTCACCTTTTCACATTTTCAAATGTCTTCTCCTCGGTAACCATTGGGCCTATAGTCACCAAACTTCATGGTCATGGTCCTTAGATAGGGGGATTACAAAATTGTTAAAATGACGTCATTATGTAATCCAAGATGGCCGCCGTCTAAAAATATCACAAATTCTTAAAAAATCTTCTTCTCAAGAACCGCCAACCGGATTTCGACAAAACTTGGTAGGAATGATCGATGTACAATGCTCTGTCAAAGTTGTTAAAATGGTGACCCCGGGGTCAAAAATGGGCAAATTTTATTTTTGACCGAATATGGTCATGTCATATATGAAATCGAAGGTATCAACGAGGCGACAACTCTGGTGTCGAAATCGGATGGTTATGTCATCCAAGATGGCCGCCGAAATGTCAAAAGGTCATTCTTTTATTAGAGATTTCAAAATTCTTCTTCACATGAACCGCTTGGCCCATGGTAGCCAAACTTAAAAGTTATGGTCCATGGGTGAAGCCTTTTCAGATTTGTTAAAATGGAGGTCATCGCTAATCCAAGATGGCCGCCGTTTAAAAATAGCATAAATTCTTAAAAAATCTTCTTCTCATGAACTGCTTGCCGGATTTCGACGAAACTTGCTAGGAATGATCGATGTACTTTGCCCTTTCAAAGTTGTTAAAATGGTGACCCCGGGGTCAAAAATGGGCGTGGCCCGTGGGGTCAAATTGGGGTCAAATTTTATTTTTGACCGAATATGGTCTTGTTATATATCAAATCGAAGGTATCAACGAGGCGATCACTCTGGTGCATTTATTGTCGAGATTGGATGGTTATGTCGTCAAGATGGCCGCCAAAAGGTCAAAAGGTCGTTCTTTTATCAGAGATTTCAAAATTGTTCTTCACATGAACCGCTTGGCCCATGGTAGCCAAACTTAAAAGTTATGGTCCATGGGTGAAGCCTTTTCAGATTTGTTAAAATGGAGTTCATCGCTATCCAAGATGGCCGCCTTCTAAAAATAGCATAAATTCTTAAAAAATCTTCTTCTCATGATCCGCCAGCCGGATTTCGACAAAACTTGGTAGGAATGATCGGTGTACAATGCTCTTTCAAAGTTGTTAAAATGGTGACCCCGGGGTCAGAAACGGGCGTGGCCCGTGGGGTCAAATTGGGGTCAAATTTTATTTTTGACCGAATATGGTCATGTCTATATCAAATCGAAGGTATCAAAGAGGTGATCGCTTTGTTACATTTTTTGTCGAAATTGGATGGTCATGTCATCCAAGATGGCCGCCAAAAGGTCGTTCTTTTATTAGAGATTTCAAAATTCTTCTTCACACGAACCGCTTGGCCCATGGTGGCCAAACTTCACAGTTATGGTCCATGGGTGAAGCCTTTTCATATTTGTTAAAACGCCAGCCGGATTTTTAGCCTAAAACTTGGTAGGAATGATCGATGTAGAATGCTCTTTTAAAGGTGTTAATATGGTAACCCCGAGGTCAAAAATGGGCATGGCCCATGGGGTCAAATTTTATTTTTGACCGAATATGATCATGTCATATATCAAATTGAAGGTATCGATGAGGCGATTGCTCTGGTGCAATATTTGTCGGAATCAGATGATTATGTCATCCATGCCGCCAACAGATCCATTTATTCGAGATTTTGAACATCATTGGGATCCTTGGGTGAAGCATTTTCAAATTTGGTAAAATGAGAGTCATCGCTTAATCCAAGATGACTGCCATCTAAAAATAGCACAATTTTTTTAAAACGCATATGAACTGAATGTCACATTCTCCTCTGGTGTTCATGGAGTCACTCAGGTGAGCGAATTAGGGCCATCATGGCCCTCTTGTTTATAATACTTATGTTTGGCAGCTAGTGTATTTTAGTATACTAGTCTTTAATGATATTTGTATTTATAAATGATAGCCACGCATTTTTAACAAATGTGGTATTTGTAGTGTGAACGTCTATCTATTCATCCACCTTGATTTTTCCCAGTCTGTAGCTCTAGGGAATTTTCCGAATTTTTCATACAAAAAAAATATTTTGGCAGCACATGAGAATCGTCTCCATTGGAGACGATTATCGTGTGCTGTCGAAACATGTTTTCATCTCGAAAAAACAGATAATAAAGATGACAATGGCATTATCTTCAGTGTTGTTATTTAAGCTTTCAGTAAAATCCCATGATTGATTGATATGTAATTGTGTTTAACTGTTAATCCTTTCAACACCACAGGCCAGTATAGTGGTATTGGCCAGTATAGTGGTATTGGCCAGTATAGTGGTATTGGCCAGTATAGTGGTATTGGCAAAACGTGTAGATCCAGGGGGCCGTTTCACTGAACTTATCAAAACATATCAAAATCCATTCCAGTTACTTATTGGTGAAAGGGTTAACCTACTGCTTAATACATATTTTTAAAGTAAATGTCAACTAAACGGTACTTGGGTTAAATTACTAGTATACGTTGGGTATGGTGATGTCTGATAGCATCAATTAAAGATTTTATACCCAAAGATATATTGTTGGACTTCGTAATTTCTTCCACAGTTTACATCATGCAGATTGGTTATACCAAGTCACTTATCTGTTATTACCCCAGTGGGCGGTTGGTTGGGAGCATAGGAAGGGTCATTCAATGATGAGGTTTCATCCTTACCCGGGGCCCGTTTCACTAAACTTCGCAAGACTGAAATGTTCGCAAGTGCAAATTTAGGATCGTCTGAAAATTTCAATTGATGGATTTACATGTATTGAGCATAGGCTGCTGCAGCCTATGCTCAATAAATGTAAATCCAATCAAAATTACAAGAAAACATTAATGTGCAATTTACAGACAATTTATCACAATTTTGCACGAACATTTTAGTCGTACGAAGTTTATTGAAACGTCCGCCAGAATCCCGATATCTCTGGTTTGGCCCTCGGGTACAAGTTTGGTTTTCTGGTACGTGAGAGTTAATTGAATCTGGTTATACCCATTATAAAAGTAGTAAGATTAGTACAAATCCTCTTACTTTCAGGGAGTGGGGCTAAGTGATTCTGGTGTGGTGAGCACCTGGCTCTAGATCAGGTTATTCTCATTTTTGGGCTGAATATACAATATATTATGTAAATGTTCAGTTCTGATTTTGGAATTTTCATCCCATCCATACACGTGTGAAATTCGAGATTCAACCCGTTAACCTGGCCTACAATGAGGTTAGATATTGACGCACCATTTAACACCATTCAATAAATAAATAAATAAATAAAACTCGTGACAAACCCAAAAAAAAGAACAGAAGAAAAAAATGCACTACCAGTATATTCATGTTGCTAGTATTGGATTGCATATTGGATTGCATAGGGATAACAGTCTCCGCGAAACTGCCAACATGTTACAGGACATTCTAGCTTTTTAGCTTTTTAGCTTTTTAAGTTTATGAGACATATAAGAAAAGCTAGCTATAGCACCAGAAGCGCATACGAATGGAAGGTGATTTCATTGAAGCTTAGAATAAACCAATAAAAATATATATATATATTTTTGTTTTCATTTTGTTATAGTCGGACATTCGGTCCGGCGACTTCCGGTTTACCGTCGGACCGGCGGCAATTTTAACGGACATATCCGACGGACCGACGATTTTCGCGGAGACTGGGATAATCAACAAAGTCATTTTCATCGCACCTGATTTTTTTAACCGCAATATTAAAGTATACCAGTTCCCCATAAGACCATAAGTTTTTTCTATGTTAAGCGTTCGCGTGCGCGTAGGTTTTGAAAGTGGTTCTATGAAAAAACGAACACAATATGTATGCTATTTTACGCTATTTACTGGCGAAGTAATATGAAAATTGATTGGGGGACTTGTCCAAGTATTAAAGCCGTTCATGAATGTCCACTTAATAAGTTGAATAACAGTATAATATTATAGGAATGAATGACCTTTTTGTGGAATTTATCGGGGTATAAACTTGGAAAAGTCGCGAGAATACTGGACGAAGGCCGGAAGGCCTCGTCCAGTATTCCCGCGACTTTTCCAAGTGACCAGTGTAGCTTCTGATCCAATAGCACACTGCGGATGCACTGGCTGATCTGGATCTACACTGGTCGCAAATCCCATAAACTAAATTTCAATATAGTTGAACCTCCCTGAATGGTTGAAATTTATATTTATGCTGAAAACTTCTTCAACCCTGCAAAGGGTTGAGGAAGTTTTTAACATAAATTTACCATTCGTTTTTTTTCAAGGCCTTGACGTTGTTTGTTTTTACCGGATACGTAGGTAGGTTTTGGTCAACTGGGTGGATGCTTAACATAGAAAATATATGGTACGGCCTAATACAAGGTGTATGGATGATCACGTGGTACTAACAACAACAACAACAAAAAGTACTGAAACTTTCAGAATCCATCTGATTCAAAGTACGTATTCTTTTATAGTGTCCTTATTACGTAACGTAGCACATCAAACGCGTCTTGTTAAGCTGCATTTGGTGGTCTTTTTGTATTTTCGCCCAAACTTCTGTTGTTTTTGCGAAGAATTGATTTCCGAAATCGGTTTTTCGCAAAAACGACATAAGTCTGTGCCGAACTCCCTGGACCACCAAATGCAGCCCATGAAGACGCGTTTGTTGCGCCATATTTCATAAAAATCTGTTGCATAGTAAGGAAAATATCAAATAATACTTACTTTGCAGTGTGCGACGTTGTTGTTGTTGTAACCACGTGATCATGCACCTTGTAATAGCAACACAACTATTTCACAGGTTGAAGTAACGGACCGAGGTCTATAAATACATTAAATATGCCTAAAAGCATCAACAAATGAAGATTTTTTTTTATCCCCTCCATCTAATCACTATAATGATTAGATGGAGGGGGTAAACAAAATAAAAAATTCTTCATTTATTGATGCTTTTATGCATATTTAATGTATTTATAGACCTCGGTCCGTTACTTCAACCTGTGAACTATTTGTGTTTCTTACCAGTATATCGGGTTGCATATGATACCTCTGCATTTCCTGTTCTGATCAATGCCAGGAATACATGTAAAGTTATGTAATGCGGTTACATGCTGTAATGGTGTCTGATTGCAATAGAACACCAATAAACATGCAAAACATTTCAGGAAGTCTGGTGATTTCCCTGCTTTTACTTCCGTTAAACTTAATCCTCGCTTCATTTGCTTTTCATCGTTGTGTTTTTGTGATCCTTTAACCCATTACATTCTGAAGATGCACACTTTTTGCTGATGGAAAATCTCAAATAATTCCTTTATTTCTCATCACAAGTATATGTCGTTACCACCATTAGAACCGTCTCGTTGAGACGGTTCTAATGAGTGGTAACAACATATACTTTCGTTGAGAAATAAGAAAAATAGAAAAGAGAATATTTCACAATTTGCATATGCCTAACAGTGTATTTGAAATGTAATGGTAAGGCAGAGTGTCAGACGGAGATATAATCTACCTTACGATGTTTGTGACCAGTGTAGACCCTGATCATGGTCAGCGCTGTTTGCCTGTGAGTGGGTTGGGTATCAAACCTGCTGCTAGATAACTCATGGGTCACAGTCTGACAGAACTTGGCTTATTGCCTTGTTGACCAGTTTCAATCCAGACACGTCAGTGCTTCCGCACTGTCTGATAATGGTTTACAGTGTTCGCCAATTTATCAGCAAAACATCAATTGTGCCTATCACAGGAGAAATGGGGCATTTGGGATTTGCGACCAGTGTAGCTCCTGATCAAATAGCACACTCCTGTAGCCTGGTACGTCTATAATCCTTGTTAGTAGCATGGCGGGTGTTTCATTGATGGACTGGCGAACAATGCATATCCTGATCAGACTGTGCGGATGCACAGGCGGACCTGCATATATACTGGTCGCAAAACCCATACGCCCAAAAGCTTTAAATGAGGCTTAGCTGTTGATAGGCTGTTAAACACCAATAAACAAACAAATAATCTGATCAGTGCCTACTTCATTCTTCATTTAGTCGGTAAAACATATTATCCCGTTAACACAGTGCGTATGTGCCGTGAAACACGGTGCCGTGAAACATTTTGGATATCCTGTCAATACGACCTAATCACTGCGTATGCATATGTGTGGTGGCTGGGGTTATTTTGATTGCATTTTGAAGCTATTTGTAGATGTTGACGGGATAAATAGAATAGTAGGTTAGTGCCGTGAATATGAAAAATATCTGGCGCGGCACGGAAACGGGATGTGCTCGGCAGAGCCTCGCCCATCCCGTTTCCTAAGCCTTGCCAGATATTTTTTCCCATTCACGGCATACAGTTAAACGCCATTAAATAAATAAATAAATAAATATTGTGACCTTCGGCACTCTTGTTGATTATAGAGGATTATAATATTGTCGAAAAACAATTCTTCAGTGTCTTAAAGGTACATGCCCACTCAGTAGGAACAAACTGTTCTTTATAGGAATTAAATAAGTGTGTCACTATGATTACACCCGTTCTAAAAATTACGAGTGCCCGCTATACAGATATAATCATTTAGTAATATGTATTTTACTGATAGTGACTCGCGGTGGTATCAGACTATTTTCATATGCAAATGAGGCATGCTACATTGTAATTATGTCTACTAATTAAATGCGTCACTGGAAAACATAATATTTTCGACAGATTATAAAGTATGATCATTGCACATCAAAAAATAATAAATAGTAATGTCCGTCAACATTTTAAAGAAACACGGTTATCGCCCCAGATATCAGTGTGGACATTTTCGTCTGATATAAAATGTATAATAATGCCAATCAATACGTGGGTTAATGGTCAATGGCTGTTTAATTTGCCAGAAATTGTCTCTGGTGATGTCTGAGTGTCTCTGATATAAAGAACAGTTTGTGCCTACTGAGTGGGCATGTACCTTTAATACTACATACCTCTTTAGCTGTGTTTGCAACTAGTGTAGATCCACATCAAGTAATTTTCATATTGTTGGGAAAAAAACACCCCCTTCTGATTAATGGACTCGTCTGAAAATAGTTGTGTGACAATTGAATTGGTCCTTAAATTAACCAATGCGTTGTATATATGTTTCTGAATTAACATATCATAGTCTAATCCAGTTATTTAGAGTTGAAATGGTTACTCCTTAGAATGGAATCTGACCATTTGACAGCACAAGAGGATATGCACTTGTTGCCAGTGTGTAATGTGTATTTTGTCAATTTTAGAACCACATGTGGGAGGTGATCTTATTTGCCTTGGTCCACTGTGTTCCCATCCTAATGGACTCGCTGAAATAACTGTCTCTGCCACTTAAAATCTCCAAATGGTAACGGACAATTAAACATGCCAAATGTGAAAGAAAACAATACGCAACTTTTATCATGGTGGTGGAAAGTGAGACCTAGCGACCGCATTCTTCTGGCGTAGGCGTAGTCATCGTTGACGTCATCAATGCAACAGTTGGACGTACGTCCATGTTTTGTATATCTCCTGAAGTTAGGTAAAGATCAGGGGCCCGTTTCACTAAAGTTCGTACGACTAAAATGTTTGTAAGTGCAAAATTATGATAGTCTGTACATTTCACATTGACAATGTTTTCTTGTAAACAATTATTGTATTTACATTTATTGACTATGCTCAATAAATGTAAATCCATAAATTGAAAGTTGCACTTACGAACATTTTAGTCGTACACAGTTTAGTGAAACGGGCCCCTGGTCTTTACCTAACTTCATTCATAGCTTCCTCACATTAAACGTACATGCCCACTCAGTAGGCACAAGATGTTCTTTATAGGAATTAAATAAGTGTATAATTGTGTCACTATTCCACCAGTTCTAAAAATTACAAGTGGCAAAATAAACATTCATTCCCCCAATTACCCCACGTATTGATTAGCATTATTATACATTTTATATCAGACGCAAATTTACACAGTGCTATCAGGGGCGATAACCGTGTTTCCTTAAAATGTATTCTCTGTATTTCTGTTTTGATGTTGCACATGAAAATAGCCTGCTAGAACCGTGAGTCACTATCAGTAAAATAAATATTACTAAATGATTATATCTGTATAGCGGGCACTTGTAATTTTAGAACTGGTGGAATAGTGACACAAGGATACACTTATTTAATTCCTATAAAGAACAGTTTGTGCCTACTGAGTGGGCATGTACCTTTAATTGCTATCCACCCAATAATTCCAGCACAAACATATTTACACAATTCCCTAATATTTGATTGGCCCGTACCAAGTCTCTGTCCAAAATTTAAAGTTCGGCGTGGAGGTTTACTGGGATATAAATTTTGGACAGAGACTTGCTATGGGCCAATCAAATGTTATGGAATTGTGTAAATATATTTGTGCTGGAAGTATTACTAAATACTGATGTGGAACTTTATCATCAACATACCTGCAACTCGCCATATTTCTCGTGGGTGGCAGCTGGGAGCATGCGATGTGCAATTTAACGATCGAGATTCATCCTTACCGGAATCCCGACCGGAGACCTGGTTTGGCCTTCAGATCCGTGTTTGGCATTCTTGTATGCGAGAGTTGAATTTAGTTATACCCTTTATATGAGTAATACGATTATTCGTAATCCTATTCCGTTAAGGGGAAGGCATATTATAATTTCCGGGCTGAATATATATTCTGATTTTGGGACCCCCACCCCCAATGCAACAGGTTAAATACGGGATCGAACTCGTTGGCCCGGCCTTACATGCCCTTAGCTGTTGTTACTTTGCAATTTTGATGAAATCGGCTACTGGTTTGGCCCTCAGGTACGTCTTTTGGCATTGTATGTGAGCTTTTAATCTGGTTATACCCCTTGTATGAGTAATGTGATTGTTCCTAATCCTATTAATTTTCGGGGAAGGGGCCAAGTGACTTTGGTGTGGTATGGACCTGACACGAGGTCAGGTTATTCTAATTTCAGGACTAAATATATATTTATTTCGATGTAAGTGGGTGACAGGTGGGAGTATGCGTTGGGTAATTTAACGAGTGGGGTTCATCCGTACCGGAATCCTGACCGGAGCCCAGTAGCCGATTTCATCAAAAGTGCAAAGTATACTTATCTAGCAAAGTATACTTTTGAGGGAGTAATCACTTATTTTTCCAGAAATACATTATTTCATATATAACTAACGACTGCATATATTTGACGATTACAAGTATGCAGACTTATTATACTGAATGTATTACATTATCACAGCCAAAATGGCTAATTCAGTATATAAATAAAAATTAATATATTTATCCTTAAATTGAAAATTTCTCCCTCAAAGTATACTTTACTAGATAAGTATACTTGGAAATGTTGGTGAAATATGCTACTGGTTTGGCCCTCAGGTACGTCTTTGGCATCCTTGTATCTGGGAGTTGAATCTGGTTATATTCCTTATATGAGTAATACGGTTATTCGTAATCCTATTACTTTTCGGGGAAGGGGCCAAGTGACTTTGGTGTGGTACGGATCTGGCACTATGTCAGGTTATTCTAATTTCAGGGCGGAATGTTAGTTTTTTCAATGTAAATATTCAGTTCTGATTTTGGGAGTTTCCTCCCAATGCAATAGCAGGTTAAATGCGGGATCGAAAACGTTGGCCCGGCCTTAAATAACCTTAGCTGTTGATAGGCCGTTTATTCCGTTCTGACTTTTGTATTTTCTCCTCCAATGCAGCAGGTTACATGCGGGATCGAACACGTTGGCCCGGCCTTAAATGACATTAGCTGTTGATAGGCCGTTAAACACAAATAATTATATCCCCACAAACAAAGTTTGTTGGGGGTATATAGGAGTCAGCTTGTCGGTCGGTCGGTCGGTCGGTCTGTCGGTCTGTTGGAAATTCCCTTCCACTATATATCTTCTACACCCATGCATGGATTATCAAATGGCTTGGCACAAATGTTTCTCATGATGACAAGGTGTGTCGCGATCAATAACCACGCACCTACGTCCAAGGTCAAGGTCACAGTTGAAGGTCAAAGGTCAAACCTATCGAAATTCCCTTCCGCTCTATATCTTCTACACCGATGCATGGATTATCAAATGGCTTGGCACAAATATGTCTCATGATGAGAAGGTGTGTCCCGATCAATAACCACGCACCTACGTCCAAGGTCAAGGTCACAGTTGAAGGTCAAATGTCAAACCTATTGAAATTCCCTTCCGCTCTATATCTTCTACACCGATGCATGTATTATCACACTATGCCCAGGGTCAAGGTCACAGACTTGATGCGTAACGCTCGGCTAAATGGCTTATAATCAAAAATGCCTCGGTTTTCTTTGGCTGCCAGTTGGGGTATTCGTGTGCCGACAGGCCACATTTCTAGTTATTGCTAGCTCAATAATTAGAGCTAGAATTAACTATTTAGAGCTAGTGCCAAATGATTTAGAGAGCTCTTCAAATGATTTGGAGCTAGCTCTAAATAGTTTAGCAATACTTATTTGATTTTATGTAGATTTTGCGTTCCATAGTAACGGGCTAATTCAAGAAAACACTTGTGCCATAACAAAAATAATTATTAGATTCTCATGAAATTGTTCAAATATTAAAATGTCCAGTATCAGCTTCCATAAGGTGCTACAGCGGCGTAATAAACACTCCAGCAGCTGCGGCCAAACTTGAGACATGATAATGGCAGTCTCGTACTTTACCCGCCTATTACAGCACAATGATTCTGCCTCATTAGGGCACCCTGTCACACCTGGTTGTATGCCAGCGGTGTTTCGATTGTCTCTCTATGGACAGACATACACCTGGGGACATGTGGTAATGGTGAGGTTTATCACTAATACGTATACTTCAGTACCAAGGTGCATGATCACGTGGTTACAACAACAACAACAACACTTCACTCCGAAGTAAGTATTATTTGATATTTTCCTTAATATGCAACGGATTTTGATTAAATATGGTGCAGCAAACGCGTCTTCAAGAGCTGCATTTGGTGGTCCATGGAGTTCGGCAAGACTTATGTCGTTTTTGCGAAGAATCGATTTCCGTGTCGGTAGACACGGAAATCGATTCTTCGCAAAAACGACAGAAGTTTGGGCGAAAATACAGAGATCACCAAATGCAGCTTAACAAGACGCGTTTGATGCGCAATATTTCATCAAAGTCCGTTACGTAATAAGGACAATATAAAAATATACGCGTACTTTGAATCAGATGGATTCTGGAAGTTTCAGTACTCGTTGTTGTTAGTACCACGTGATCATACACATTGAGTACGTTTCCACAATTAACACAGTTGTTCAATATGATAATTGAGACATGCCATTTGATTTTGTGAGATATCCCACTCATGAAAAATATTTACTTTATATTTTCCGGAAATGATGTTGAAAATTGACGAAATGTTCGCAGCAAATGCGAATTAGGTCATATCAAGTTCTTCTTCTGTTAAGCGTCCGCTTACGGGTAGGTTTTGACAGTGGTTTTATGAAAAAACAAACAAACTGTGTAAGCTAGTTTACACTATTTACTGGTGAAGTAATATGAAAATTGGTTTGGGACTTGTCTAAGTTTTAAATCCGTTCATGAATTTACACTTAATACGTTTCATAATAGTGCTTTGTTATTATTTAGCTGGGGCCCGACAAATTGATGTCGCACGTCATTTTGGAGTACATCCGAAGACAATTCGACGATTGAGGGTGAAATTCCGGCGAACAGGCTCCATCAAACATTTGCCACGCAGCGGGAGACCGCGTGTGACGTCACGACGTCAAGATCAGTACATGCGAACTTCACACTTGCGTAAAAGGGTGGAAAATGCTGCGTCGACGTCGAGAATGATTTTAGGGAGAGCCGGTCGTCACGTTAGCAGAGCCACCGTCAACAACCGGCTGAGGGATATTTGCGTCAGAGCGCGGAGACCATACGTTGGGCCTATCCTATCACGACGGAATCGGAACAATCGCCTTGTTTGGGCCAGAAATCATCTGCAATGGACTCGGAGCGACTGGAATAATGTTGTGTTCTCCGACGAATGCAGATTCAACTTGTCAACACACGACGGTATGACGCGCGTATATCGACGCAAGAACGAACGTTATGCCGATTGTTGTGTGTTAGAGAAAGACAGGTATGGCGGTGGATCGAAGTGCCAATTGAAGGAAATTTGAGCGCAGCCAAATACAGAGATGTTGTACTGGCGCCGGTTGTTGTTCCGTTGTTTGACGTTAACCGTAACATGATGTTTCAGCAAGACAATGCCACAAGCCACACTGCTAACGCGACTACACAGTTCTTGGAGAGACATAACGTGAATGTTCTTCAATGGCCAGCGAGAAGTCCGGATCTAAATCCTATCGAGCATCTATGGGACATCGTCAAACGTAAATTACGTAAACGTCCACATCCTCCGATAAATTACGTCAACGTCCACATCCTCCGAGAAACGTCAACGAATTTCAAACGGCCATTTTGAACGAGTGGGCCAATATTCTGCAAGGAACAATTCGCGACCTTATCGACTCTATGAGGAGATAGTGATTCGGGCTAATGGGGGACATACACGGTACTGACTTTTGTGAATTTGGGATTTCGACGTGTTGATTTGCATAGCTGATATGGCATACACACGATTTTCATATCCTAATGAATTTCATACCATTACCTTCGATAATGAAAACATTTCATATTAAAGTTGTGTTTTCTTTGTTTTCACCCACGATACACCTACAAGCTGCAATCTAGTAGAGGGGACAAGACTTTTTCACTTGAGTATATGTTAAAAACTTCATCAACCCTTTGCACACTCTTTTAACATAAATTTACATTCGTTTTGTTTTCAAAGCCTTGTTTGTTTTTAGCTGATACGTAAGTAGGTTTTGGATATCAGGTGGACGCTTAACAGAGAAAAAGCAATGGCATGGCCTTATGACAATTTCGTCAGCATTCGACGTCATCCGCAAAAATCATGAAAATTGCACATCTTCTTCGGGTACAAAATCACATGGCTTGTTATTATTACACTACTACAGTGCAACCTCTCTACAACAGCCACCCATGGGAAGACGCAAAACTGATTGTTGTAGAGAGGTGGCTGTTGTAGGGAGGTTAATGCTTAATTAAATTTTGTCATCCGCTGTTTATTAATTTTCTTCGATAATTCTTATCAAACACATGATTTGGCAACATTTTAGAATCATTTCCAAAGGATCTAAAATGCTGTCAAAACATGTTTTTATTGAGAAAGAAGGCAAAAGCAACAGCAGACGACAATGTTCGTGCTCAGCAGTCTAAGGGTTAGCTATCATCCAATTGGGATATAAAATAGCGGCTGTTATAGAGAGGGTGTTGTTGTAGAGAGATGGCCGTTCGAGGAGGTTCGACTGTAACTGAACACTGGGTTAGATAGCTTGGAAATGATATAAGAAAACAAAATTTACATTTCGAAATATGGTCCACTATTTCCGAACTTAGAAAAATATGCTTCGACAGTTTCCTTCATTTCAGGAAATAAAAAGTAGGCCCAGATACAGGTGCCAGAAAATTATATAAGCATGTGCCCTAGTTTTCTTGCAAATGCTATACGCCCCCTTTTCTCAGCTGGCGATACACTCAGTTTTAATGTTTGCTCTTCGCCGGATATCATCGATCTCTATGTAAATATATGTAAACTAAATAGGAACACAATACGCAATCCAGTATAATTAGCATAATGAGAATTCAATTGCATTTCAATAGATTTTGTTTACAGATACCTAGCAGGTTCACATTCTTTATAAGTATACAGTGGAACCTCTCTAAACCGGACACCAAGGCAACCTCTGTGATCTTATTGATGATGGGTTTCTAGATCATTTATCTCAGATGTTAATGTGTGTTCATGATTGCAAAGCACGTCAATGCATTTAAGAATGGTAATATGCCGGATTTACAGTGGAAATTCTCCAAACCCGACACCCTGGGGACCTCCCTGTTTCACTGTATGTGTAAATTTACTTCAATGACCAGTCACGTAACCCGAGTTTTCTGTCTGTAAGTAAGTAAGTCGCCCTGCGTTACAGACAGAACATTCGGGTTACCCATCAGGTAGCAATGATAACTACTGTAATTGCATGGCCTTGCAAAGAAGTAATGACAACTATTTTCAAGATCGCATTTACAGGATCAATGGTAAATAATTCCGTGGCCATGCAAAGAAGTAATGACAAATATTTGCATGACCACATTCAAAGCACATGTGGAATACTCGGACCTGTGACACAAAGAAAATGACCATTACAAAAAAATCCATTACCCCACCCACTTGGTCTCATACAGTACTATCTTCTATTAAAGATGGTAAACAATATGGCCATTATAGAAAGAGCCCTCTCGTTTCCGACTCGCACAAACACAATAAACATCGATTAAATGTATGACTTCTGTCTCTGGCAATCGAAAAAGGTCTTAGATGTGTGAATATACTCACTTCAAATCGCTGTTTCCAGCATTTATTCAGTTATTCGCATTTTGAGTACCCTATCCAAAGCGAAATTTGCGTGTGCGAAAGAATCTCACACAGAATCGGAGGGCGTCGGGCGTGGATTATCGGTCATATTTGGCCGATAGCTGATCGCCAGTTCAAACTAATGTCGTGCACCATGACCATATACATTAGAAACTCCAACCATACAAAGTTCGTCCAATTGTGATCGTTCACCGATCTAAAAAAAACACTTTTTTTCTAATTCCATTGCCTTTCATTCATGATTCGCGTACTATCAGATTATGTCTTCCGGAATCCCGAAATGTGTTGAATGACGTCATCACAGTTTAGATTTAGCCGATCAGAGATGTTCTTACATAGACGCTTCGGTGCTTGTATTATGGACGATGGTGCATTGACCCGGTTCGAGATAATGAACGATCACAATTGAACGAACTGTGTACGGTTGGAGTTTCTAATGTATATGGTCATGGTGCACGACATTAGTTTGAGCTGGCGATCAGCTATCGGCCAAATGACCGATAATCCACGCCGGACGGCCTTCGATTCTGTGTGAGATTCTTTCGTACACGCAAATTTCGCTTTGGATGGGGTATACAAAATGCGAATAACTCGATAACGGCTGGACACAGCAATTTGAAGTGAATATATTCACGCACCGAAGACCTTTTTCGATAGCCAGAGACACAATTCATCAAACTAATCGATGTGTATTATGTTTGTGCGAGTCAGAAACAAGGGGGCTTTTTCCATATTAACCGTACTCTTGATAATTTTTAATAGGCATTTTTTGTTGGTGTCATAGTTCCGAGTCTTCCACCTGTGATTCAAAGGACCAACTGGTGACTACTGTCATGGCCTTGTGAAGAGGAAATGATAACCATGTCCAATTTCCCGTTCAATGAAACAATGATGACAGAGTTCATGGCCGCGTAAAGAAGCATTGATATATGTGGCCGTGGCTGGAGAAATGGGGCTTATGGTTTTTGTGGCCAGTGTAGATACAGATCAGCCTGTGCATCCGCATAGTCTGATCAGGATCTGCACTCATCGCCATTCTATCAATAAGAGACCCGTTATGGTTATAACAAGTAATATATATCGTTATCAGGCTACATGAGTGTGCCGTTCTATCAGGAGTTACACTGATCACAAATCCCATAAGCCCCATTTCTCCAGTCACAGCCACATATTACTATTTCCATGGCCCCGTTTAAAGGACCAACGGTGATGGCCACGTAAAGTGAAGAACTTCATGGTCATGTAAAGAATAAATGATAGCTATTACCATGACAACATGTAAAGAACCAAATGGTGACGAATTTTATGAACGTGTAAAGATGCAGTGCCAACTACAATGAAGCCTCTCTAAACCGGACATACCCCAAGGTGTCCGGTTTAGAGAGGTATTACTGTAAATCATGCATTTGATCATGTTGAGCCATACTTGTGTGTTATGTGATCATGAATGAATAGACACTATCCCCCGAGATAAATGAACAAGAAACTCATAACAAATAAGAGCAAATATGCTTTGTTGTGTCCGGTTTAGAGAGGTTCCACTGTACTAGTATGCCCATAGCCCCGTTCAAAGGAAACACGGTGACTACTGGCATGGCCATGTATAGAATAATTGTTACATGACTGTCGTTGTTCGACACCGCTCACAGCTGTGTGCAAACGTACAGCGCGTGCCGTTTGACCATGGCTCTAGACAATGCTCATTCCGGGGCCAAGCCAACACCTACGTTAACCCATGTGTCTCATGACGTTACTAGAACGCGTCATTACGTCACCAGACCAGATCACAACGGTCGCACTGAACGTTTGAAATTGGCGCGGCTGCATCACGCGTCGTGTACTGCCGCCCCGGAACATGTAAATCAGTGTGTAAATCAGTTATGTGTAAATCAGTTGTTTGAATGGAGCAGATTATCAAAGTACAGAAAGTACTGCATATAAGCTCGCTCAAATTGCATGATATTTCCGACGGAAATGTAACAATAACGTTCGACTATGTCCACCGTCTTGTACGTTTACCGTGGCACTCGGGAACTGTTTGAACCCGCGGCCTATGGCCTTGGGATTCACACGGCAAGCGTTTACCCACAGCTGGACATTGTCTAACCTTATCAGGACCACTGCTTCCATGACCACATTTAAAGGACCAATGGTGACTACTTTCATGGGCGTGTAAATAAGCATTTGTACATGTAAGTATTTCCATGGTAAGGTTTATGCGGAAAATGGTGACTATTCATGGTCGCGTATCGTAGCATTAATGAAAGGTACATTCCCTGTAGCCTAAATGTTCTTTCCCAACACCACCCATCAGACGCTCTCCTAATAACATAGGGGTCCAAACTCGGGAAGACGGTCTTCCCGAGTTTGGACCCCTATGTTAACAGGAGAGCCGGCCATAGTACGAGTATGGTGGTAGAATAAATTATTTAGAGCACGGTTGTCCGTATATATGGACGATAATCTGTTCGCTAAAGTTCGCTGATTATCTCCCCTTACAGGCAGGCGACGGTTATAAAAGTATTGCACATATCAGCTACGTTCTTTAACTTTTCAAATCGATGAGATTCAAAACAGTTAAAGAGGCGAAATGGATTCACAATATAATTTAAAAGTGATGAATGAAGCCTCAGCGGAAGATGGTGAGCTTGATAGGACTAAATTACAAATCTGCACATACGATCTGCCGCAATCCGCCCTGATACGGTAATTAGGTGTTTGCACTGGAGTTACGGTGTTGACACAACGCGGAATTATCAATTGGAATACGACTTCCACAAATCCCGGCGTGTTGTTGTTCTTCTTCAGCGACCAGAGCCTGATACCAGTATAGACATGTATCGATCGATGTTAGTTTTAGCCATTTCACCTATTAACTAGTAACTGGAATGGGTATTCCCATGTTCTTTCCATCCCATAACGTAGCGAAAATTGGATATAGGGATGCAAAAGTCGTCCATCTGTCCGTCTGTGTCAGACTATTCCATTTATCAGAAAGGGATGTTGTTGTAAAAATCGGAAAAAATCCGCAAATGGTGCAAATCTAGATGAGACGGCTCGTTACGAGCCGGCTCATTTGGATCTACACTATTTGCAAAATATGACAGAGGTCTGTAGTGTCGAACGTGTGAACAACGGGCGAGCGGATGTCAGGTTAGGAGCACGTACATGGTAATTTGACGATGGGACTCATTCTTGCCGGATATCCCTGGTTTGGCCACGATGTACATGTTTTGCTTTCTCGTACGCCAGAGTTGAATCCGGTTATATTCTATTTAGCCTCGTTCAGACGAATATATGTCTTGTCAGGTGAGAAAACGGTACCAAGCATCGCTGTACATATCGCCGCGATCGCTCGCTCAGTGGGTACGGTCTGTCAACCATCATGCAGCGACAGTAAAGATCCTGAAGGTGGTGTGGGGGTTCTATGGCACACCATTTCAACTTAGCTTTATCTTTACCAAAGGATTCATTGAAAACCTGATATAAATCGTCGCTGGTACACATGTATTTATTCTACATATTTATATATCATTATTATCATAAACATGTCATTACACCGTTTCGAATCCGAACACAGATCCGTTGTTAAGACCCTGTGTGACAACTTGTCAGCATTCGATTCAAACACAATTGATTCCTACATGTTATGGGATATATGTGTAGCATACACACGTTGCGGCGTATGGAGTTGTTATGTTGGCCATCTTATCTGTAGAAGCCATCAGTCAATTGTATCTCTCGTGGAGTTTGACACATACCACACATAATATAACATACACATAAATGCAATTTCGTGACATTAAAAAACAACGTCCTATGGGGGTTATTATCACCACACTTATATTCCAAGTCTGATTTCTGAACGTCTTTGGCATTCTTGTATGTGGGGTTTAAATATGGTTATACCCCTTGTATGAGTAATACAATTATTCCTAATCCTATTACTTTTAGGTGAAGGGGCCAGGTAACTTTGATGTGGTATGGACCTGGCACCGAGTCAGGTTATTCTAATTATAGGGCTGAATATATTTTTTATCAATGTAAATATGATTTTGGGATCCCCCCCCCCCCACAATGCAGCAGGTTAAATATGGGATCTAACATGTTGGCCCGGCCTTACATGACCTTATCTGTTGATAGGCTGATAAACACCAATAAACAAACACACATACTGATTTCAATTCTGTAGATATATACTTGTATTGACATACATACCATATCAAATCCAATAAAACGTAACAAGTTATCCGAGTGTATTGTCACTGGTGTCTACATTCCTACTATGCGAGTAAATACGGCTTTGCCTGTGGTAACACATACACTAACAATAGATTGCGCATCAGATTAAAAATAATACACAGATATGTTGGCTGTTTTAGAGTTTCCTGGCATAATATTTATAGCACGCTGTTGTAATATCTGTCTATGAGGTATTGCACCAAATTTGATTACTTTTTCTGTCATATTAGTTTATGTATTTGTCAAATGCTTAAAGTGGTGAAACTGAGCTATGACTTGTACAGGCAAGATGGCGGAGATGGAAACTCAAAGTAACATATACGATAACAAGAGAATATTCACATACATGCATGCTGTATTCATATATCACATCTCTCTTTTACGAAGCTTTTGTCATTGATGTGGAGCCAAATATATCTTTCTTTGACCTGCTTACCTTTGTCCTTAACGTTCATTTGAAAAACCTGTGATGAAGGGTTACACAGGAATGAAACAGTATCATGTAACCGCCTATATAGAGTTACTTCGAATGATCGGCACGTCAACACATCTTACACTGGATAAGCCATTGGCTACATGTCATAGACTCTTCCTCGACTAACCCATCAACCTAATTGCATACCTTACTTTATCCCGTCAACACGGTGCCGTGAAACATTGTTGATATCCTGTCAATACGACCTAATCACTGTGTATGAATATGTGCATAGCTGGGGTTATTTTTATTGCATTTTGAAGCTATTTGTTGATCCCGTTTCCTAAGCCTTGCCAGATATTTTTCCCATTCACGACACTAACCTACTATTCTCTATAACATGGATCCCTGAGAAACAAGCGTCGCGCCATTGGGGTTGCAACATAGATCACAGTTTACCACCAGTTGGAGTCTGAATTTAAGTGCCGTAAAACACAGGAAAGTGTATTTCGAAGAGCTAACTATTAGGACAACCTAGTTACGAAGGTAACTCTTGCAATTACTCCCGTACCCTTGTAATTACTCCCGTAGTACGGACGGTACGGGAGTATATTGCAAGAGTTACCTTCGCAACTAGACCCCCTCCCGTTCCCCAAATACTGGATCCGCCCATGATACCCTTTATAAGAGTAGCACGATTAGTGTTATTCCTTACGTTTATGACTGGGGATAAGTGACTCTGGTGTGGTGAGGACCTGACACCAGATCAGGTTATTCTAGATTAAGTGCTGAATATACAATATATATATATATACATGTATATATATTTTTCTTATTGTAAATAGTTATGATTTTGGAATTTTCTCATCCATCCGTACACGTGAAATACGGTATTCGATCCAGCTAATAATGACTTTAGCCATTAACAATAAACACGTAATAATTGACATTGAAACAAATCCTGAGAAGACTGCACGGATACGCATTATGGTATATCTATATCTGTACAAGTTACATAATGTATTGACAGCAATGGCAGCTGATAATACCAGGGGCGGCGGAAGCGGGGGGCCGGGGGAGACCCCCCCCAATAATTCTGTAAATTTTGGATTTTTTATTCAAATATATTTGTGTAATCATGAGTACTGGGAACTTTGCTGAGAACTTAACTGAGAATGCAGGAAATGGCGTTTCACACCACTTGGATTTCAAAAATTTCCGGGGGGAGGGGCATGCCCCCGGACCCCCCTAGCGCTATCGGGCCCTTCGGGCCCACTGGACATGTGTGAGTACATTTATTACGGAATGACGTTGTTTCAGAACGAAGTGACGCATTTCTCTTAACTGAAAATTGGCTGTGATAATGTAATCAAATCAGTATAATAAAAATCAATAAATTTTCCTTAAATTGAATTGTTTTCCCTCAAAGTGTACTTAGCAAGATAAGTATGCTTAGCAATTTTTGTGAAATAGGCTACATATGTCATATCGGGTTTTCATAAATGATGGCCCAGTTGAGATGACAAAGTTTCGTCCCCCTGTCTCCGTACAGCAGTGAGGCATATAGTGTTTGGACAATGTGTCCGTGTGTAGGTTTGTTTACACCTTTGCCGGACTTTCTCCAATCTGCCACCGGGGGAATTCGTGTCCGACAGGCCACATTTTCCTATTATTGTGATTTTCTGAAGATTCTACAGACACTATTATAAACATGACTTCACTTCATGCTGAAACCCCGTGATCACAGGCTTTCAGCTAGAAACACAATTGCTACCCGCTCAGTACCTCTCGCGAGGTAGATAACATATCGAGGGCGAATTTATTGTAGCTAGCTTTCAGCATGATGTGAAGTCATGGTTACAATTATAGTGTTTTTGATCAGACTGTGAGGACACGTCAGATGATCTGATCTGATATATTTGTTGCAAATGTCGTAATATTACTTTTTGCTCGCCGGCGAAAATATAATCTCACGAAAATTGGATGGTATAATGATTGTGGGAGTCAATGACTGTAAATCAGTCATAAATCGCAGCTTGACGCAATACAGATGTCGATGTTGTCCAATAGAATACGGGACACCACGGTATCTGTCGTCTGGCGTTGTTTCATATTCCGTATTCCTTCTAGATGAAACGTGTTTGGCAATATTTTATGCTCATTTCCCTTGCAAGTGATTCTTAAGTGCTGCTGAATCATGTTGTTTTTTTCCTGAGACAAATTGAAAATAAAAAATCAGTAGATGGCAAAATTTAGTTTCAGCATAGAAAGTATGAACCCATTTCATCATGTTCATGCAGGATACTCATTCACAGGTCCATGCAGCTAAATTTACAATATTTGTTTTTATATTTTCTTCATTTCTCAATGAAGTATATGTTGTTACCACTCATTTGAACCGTCTCGGCGAGACGGTTCAAATGAGTGGTGACAATTTATAAAATACGTCCGTACAGAAAAACTAAGCATTTTAATGTTCAGTCAGAAACATAATTTTTGTTTTATGTGCACCTTCAGCATGAACATGGTCAAATTGGGATGCCACCGTCAATACACACACGCATGTAGCAACTGTTACGACCGCTTACAAAAGTATCTTAAGTACACCGTCGGAAATTATGTTTCAGATAAGTTTACCTTCCATCGATAAGTACATACCGTTGAGTTACTGAATCAACACACTTGGCAAATGAAATGTTTGATGCCAAATCCAGGTTAGGCTATATTAGGAATTGAATTGGTGTCATACTTTATGAATACATGCCATAGATTAGGTCCAGAATGTGTCCGATTTTCCCCTTTGAACACTACATAACTGGAATCGACTGTGATATGTTAATTTAAAGGACCAATTCATTCATCACAAACTGATTGTTATACTAGTTTATTTATAAGAAGGGGTTTTGGTTTTTTTCAAAACAATATGAAATGTACATGCAAAAAGTGAAGATCCTGATGAGATGGCTCATTACGAGCCGGCTCATCTGTATATACACTTTGCAAACACAGCTAAAGAGGTATGTAGTGCTTAACTGCTTAAAGGGATAAAGGTCACAAGGAAATAACACAGCCGCTCATGCGCAGTACTATATTGCTATCTGGGATGATATTCCACAATCAGTTTCAAATCAAACCGTTGACTGACGTCACTGTTGCATGTTGGGAGAACCATCGTGGAGAACCAATCAGCTTATGCTATCTCTGTCACTCTGTCGGATTGTGAATTGATAACATGCGTCTAGCGTGTTTGCCATCAGCGCGATAGCAGACCAACCGACGCACGCTAATCATTGTCCACACCGTCACTACTACTGTCTGTTCCACTTTTTTTTGCCGACGAACTTTTGGCTATTAAACACATTAAATCTAAAACATATTTAAAAGTAAGTACTTTTTCATCAATAACAAAAAAGTCACTCTCCCAAAAAAAATTGTTTGATGAAATTCCATCAAATATTGATTTTATTGCGAAAAAAATATTTTTTTTATGTGAATTTAACATGGGGAGTCAATTTCCAAAATATTTCGTTTTTTTTATCCTAAAGGATCAACAAACGAATTTTTTTGGAAATTGACTCCAAAACCTGGCGAGATAGCTTGGAAATGATGTAATTAAGAAAACAAAACTTATATTTTGAAAATCGGTCAACAAATATTAAAAAAAATATCTATTTTTAGTCCCCATGTTAAATTCCCATAGGGAAATCGTTTTTTCGCAATAAAGTCAGTATTTGATGGAATTTCATCAAATAATTGTTTTTAGGGAGGGTGACTTTTTTCTTATTGATACAAAAGTACTTCTCCACGCTTTCGTATACTGCGCCGCATTCATTCACCACAATCATACTGATAACGAGTTATGGCTAAGTCGAATCCGATTAACTCGAAGTATTTTGATTAATTAAACTGAGATGTGATTATCTGTTTTGATACAAATCTTCACATTTTCTTCTGAGCCACTGCACATCATTCAGGTCTGCAAATAGCAACAAGACACGTGAGCTAGCCTCTGGTATTACCCCCCTCCTTTATCGCATCGCCGATATTTATTTCGAAGAAATGCAATAATTTTTTCTGCAAATGACGTCAAAAGTGGACATAAAATTTAGAGCTCATGCGGAATGGAATTCCGCATGAGCTCTGAAATTTATGTCAACTTTCGGCGTCATTTAATGAAAGTATTGTATGTTTTTCGAAATCAACATCGGCCAAACTGAAACGCTATTAGATAAGGGTGTGAGAGGGTGTAATTCCAGTTCCGGGTTTAAATATTAACCCTAATATACATCTATGTGTGTCTGTGATTGGAGGAATTTGGTCTGCGTGATTTATGGCATCTAATCGCCTTACAAACACGATGAACTGATCATAATGTGGAACGTGGATGTTATCCAAAAAAGCACCATCCCTAGACACACGTTGTGGCCAAATATTATCAAAATCGGTAAAGCGGTTTATGAGTTGTTGAGTTTGCCTTACAAACAAGGTGAACATAAGTCCTCAGTGACCTTGGCCGGTCGGACGTGGGTCGTATGCAAAACAAAGCACCATCCCTAGACACACATTGTGGCCAAAATCGGTGAAGCGGTTATTGAAAAATGAGAGGTGTTATTAACGTACGTACGTATGCACGTACGTACGCACGCACGCACGCACACACGCACGCACGCACGCACGCACGCACGTACGTACCGAGTTGTAGCGACCTGAATCAGTTGATAATCATTTCAAATAATTTCCAATAACCTCCGAAGGGAAGCACATTTAATACATTTGCCGTGTATTTTTGTAGTCACTCTTTGAGGTCATGGCATTTTACCAAATAGAAACTGTATTGGCTGTCATATGTGACGTCAATATTGAAGTCGTGAACCGGATGTTATTAACATCCGGTTCACGACTTCAATATGGACGTGCAAAAATAGTGACTATACACTAATAATTCCAGCACAAAAATATTTACACAATTCCCTAACATTTGATTGGTCCGTAGCAAGTCTTTGTCCAGAATTTATATCCCAGTAAACTCCATGTCGAACTACTTTCCGTAACCGTCAGGCGCAGTTAAAATAATTCTTAAGAAAACGGAAAATAAACACATTTTCTTGATGAATTTATTTCAAATGCTGGAATTATAAGGAATGAATGGCCTTTTTGTGGAATTTATCGGGGATATAAACTTGGAAAATTCGCGGGAATACTGGACGAGGCCTTCCGGCCTTCGTCCAGTATTCCCGCGACTTTTCCAAGTTTATACCACGATAATTTCCACAAAAAGGCCATTCATTCCTATAATAAATACTCATTTCTCTGCCCCGGTTTGGTATTTGAAAATCCCACTTTGTACACCTACTCTTTAACAACCACGTGTTCGGCCATAGGCTTGTGCTGAAGCATATACTCCTACTAACCCCCGGGTCAGTTAGCCACGTGTCATCCCATAAGTCCCCAATATGCATGCGAGATTGGGAGATATATAGATATATGGGTGTTTCATTAACCCTTCCTACGCGGTTGACGGAAATTGCCGTCTGCTGTTTTTCATTTTCGCTTTAATTCTTAATAAGACAGCACATGAGAATCGCTGTCAAAACCAGGTGTTTGTCGAGAAATATTGAAAATAAACCATTTCCAGCAGACGACAACATTTAATTCAGCGTAGTAAGGCTTAAAGATATTATTGCTCACATGTGGCTGTGATTGGAGAAATAGGGCTTATATGATTTGTGACCAATGTAGTTCCTGATCAAATAACACATTCCTGTAGCCCTGTACTGATCTACATTGCTTGTTAGAAGCATGACGGGTGTTTATTTATTTATTTTATTTATTTCTACATTATTTAACGAGGGTTACACAGTTGGCCAAAGCTATAATGTGGCCCTCATTACATAATTACATTAACAGCCTGTGTACAGCAATATACAAATACATGTAAAATACTAGAATATGACGTAAATAATAACTACAAAGTAACTAACATTAACTACGAGTGGCGTAAACTACGATATATTCGCATGGGATAGTATTGTTATTGAATGTTTAGTTGACATTTTAAATTTATTGAGGGTTTTACTAGTCCTGTTTCTCAGATTTAAGGAGCAAAGTGCGAGAAAGAACCGTCGAACAGTTTTGTCTTCGATTTTGGAACTACAAACTACAAGGCTCCCAGCAGATGCGATTCGGAACGTGTTCGGAACATTTCATCGGAAGGGGTGAGACGGTCAGCTTGTAGTATTACGCGGGCTGCTCGTTTTTAAAGCTTGAGCAGACGCTGATGATGATGACCCAGGTGATGAACACATAGTCGAGTAACGGCAAAATATATCCCGTGTAAAATTTATTGTGCACCTCACGTGTCACATAGTGTGATAACTGTGAGAAATTGATGAAATATTAGCACATAATTCCAGCACACAAATATTTACACAATACCCTAACATTTGATTGGCCCGTAGCAAGTCTTTGTCCAAAGTTTATATCCCAGTAAACTCCCATTCCGAACTACTTTCCGTAACCGTGAGGCGCAGTTAAAATAATTCTTAAGAAAACGGAAAATAAACACATTTTCTTGATGAATTTATTTCAAATGCTGGAATTATAAGGAATGAATGGCCTTTTTGTGGAATTTATCGGGGATATAAACTTGGAAAAGTCGCGGGAATACTGGACGAGGCCTTCCAGCCTTCGTCCAGTATTCCCGCGACTTTTCCAAGTTTATACCCCGATAAATTCCACAAAAAGGCCATTCATTCCTATAATAATATTATGTAATCTATATGTTGCGTCCACAGTAAGTGTTGATCAATCCTAATCCCTATGCGCTTTTGGCAAGCTACAGACTCGATAGCAGATCTCATGTCAGTTACAGCTGCAAGTTTTTGTCTGTAGCCTATTTCATCAACATTGCAAAGTATGCTTTAGTAGCAAAGTATACTTTGAGGGAGAACTTTTCAATTTTTTGAAAAATTTATTAATTTTTATTATACTGAATTTATTACATTATCACAGCCATTTAATGGCTGTGATAATGTAATAAATTCAGTATAATAATTCTGCATACTTTTAATCATGAAATATATGCATTTGTATATGAAATACTGCATTTCAGGAAAAATAAATGATTTCTCCCTCAAAGTATACTTTGCTAGTAAAGTATACTTTGCAATTTTGATGAAATAGGCTACTGATCTCATGTCAGTTACAGTTGCAAGTTTTTGTCTGGTGTCAATCATCATATTAATTTTTAGTCTTGTTTGCGTTAATAACCATTTTGTTTTGGTCACACCAATTCTCAATAGCATTTATATATTCTTGTAGATTAGTATGGACTGACTGCATCACTACCTCATGTATGAATTGTTTCGTCATCGGCAAACACATCAATTGATGGAATGGCGAACAGTGCAGATCCCGATCAGACTGTGCGGATGCACAGGCTGATCTGGATCGACACTGGCCATAAAACCCATAAATCACCATTTCTCCAGTCAAAGCCACATATGAGACAAGCAATGTAATGTGATTTTGTACCTAAGAAGATGTGCGATTTGTCTTAAAACATATTTACGGAAACTGTAATATTTTCTGCAAATAAAGTCGAAAGTTGATGAAATATCCAGACGAAAAGCGGTCTATTATTAATTCGCATTTGATCTGTAGCCTATTTCATCAACATTGCAAAGTATACTTTTATAGCAAAGTATACTTTGAGGGAGTAATCATTTATTTTCCTGAAATGCATTATTTCATATAGAACTAGCCACTGCATATATTTGATGATTGAAAGTATGCAGAATTATTATACTGAATTTATTACATTATCACAGCCAAAATGGCTGTGATAATGTAATAAATTCAGTATAATAAAAATTAATGAATTTATCCTTAAATTGAAAATGTCTCCCTCAAAGTATACTTTGCTAGAAAAGTATACTTTGCAATGTTGATGAAATCGGCTACTGAACAGTTTGTCAACTTTCGATGTACGGACGCAAATTTTGTAAATATTTTTCATGAGATATCGCACATGCTCTTAGGTACACAATTACAGGAATTGTCGCATAATATTTTATGTTATTATCCTATCCTTGCACTCACGCAGTTATATTGTCGCAGCCATTCACTGATGTGGTGATACGGCCCACATTATTGCGCGGGACGAATGGTATAATTTGTGGAACCTGTATGACTGATGGTGTAATAATCTAATGGAATACAGAACAGAAACGGCGTGCGTGCAGCATACATCCGGGTCCCTGAGGCACGTGTATATTTGTTTGTGAAATTCATTTCGAAACTAGTGATACATCTGTTTACTAATTTTACACGAATATTATACCACGTGATGAAAACATGGCGGCGATTTCAAAGTATTTTCCCCGGCTATGTATGCGAATAAAACTGGATAAATAATTATATTTTATCCATTATATATTATCACAGATCGGTTACGACAAAACAGTTGGTCTGTTTAGTGTTTGCGAGCAGCCCTTCGGATTCCATGCACTAGTACTTTAAACAAACCTCCGCCAACTTTAAATGTTCTACGTAACACAGTAAACGCAACAGCCCGTTGTTTTATAAAGGGCCTCTGCCAACTGTAAACAAACCAGATGTTAGCGTAACACAGTGCACGCAACAGTCCATGATTTTAAAGGACCTCCGCCAATTTTAAACAGACCCAATGTTAGCTTAACACAGTAAACGCAACAGCCCGTTGTTTTATATGGGGCCTCCGCCAACTTTAAACAAACCAGATGTTAGCGTAACACAGTGAACGCAACAGTCCATGATTTTTAAAGGACCTCCGCCAACTTTAAGCAGACACAATGTTAGCGTAACACAGTAAACGCAACAGCCCATTGTTTTATAAAGGGCCTCCGCCAACTGTAAACAAACCGGATGTTAGCGTAACACAGTGAACGCAACAGTCCATGATTTTTAAAGGACCTCCGCCAACTTTAAACAGACCCAATGTTAGCGTAACACAGTAAACGGAAAAGCCCGTTGTTTTATAAAGGACCTCCGCCAACTTTAAGCAAACCGGATGTTATCGTAACACAGTGAACGCAACAGTCCATGATTTTTAAAGGACCTCCGCCAACTTTAAACAGACCCAATGTTAGCGTAACACAGTAAACGCAACAGCCCATTGTTTTAAATAAAGGCCTCCGCCAACTGTAAACAAACCGGATGTTAGCGTAACACAGTGAACGCAACAGTCCATGATTTTTAAAGGACCTCCGCCAACTTTAAACAGACCCAATGTTAGCGTAACACAGTAAACGGCAACCGCCCCATTGGTTTTGTTAGTAAAGGGCCTCCGCCAACTGTAAACAAACCAGATGTTAGCGTAACACAGTGAACGCAACAGTCCATGATTTGTAAAGGACCTCCGCCAACTTTAAACAGACCCAATGTTAGCGTAACACAGTAAACGCAACAGCCCGTTGTTTTATAAAAGACCTCCGCCAACTTTAAACAAACCAGATGTTAGCATACCACAGTGAACGCAACAGTCCATGATTTTTAAAGGACCTCCGCCAACTTTAAACAGACCCAATGTTAGCGTAACACAGTAGACGCAACAGTCCGTTGTTTTATAAAGGACCTCCGCCAACTTTAAACAGATCAAACATTTGGTAACACAGTGAACGCAACAGTCCATGTTTTATAAAGGACCTCGGATAACCTCCGCCAACTTTAAACTCCACCAAATGTATTCCGCAACACAGTTAAACGCAACAGTCCATGGTTCTATTCCATAGTTCTTGATTATATCGAGAAAGACATTTAAGATACGAGAGTAATAAACAGGATGCTGATTATACAGCCACCAGCTGAGAGAAAGGGCCTTTCAGCGTTAACCATTGCGGCCAGTCTAACCACATATGCGAGTTTGTACCTTCGGACATCTGCGTAATTTCATTAAATGCGTTTAAAAAATTTACAATATTTTTCATAAATAATGTAAAAAGTTGACAACATTTTCAGAGCACATGCGGACGCATGTACTCTGAAAATGTTGTCAAATATTGTAAATTTTGTAACGTATTTCATGAAATTACGCAGATGTCCGAAGATACAAAATCGCCGGACGTGTCTCATATGTGGCGGTGACTGGAGAAAATGGAGTTATAGCAGTTATTACGGGGCGCCATGCAGGACAGGTTAATTATGTGTACAAAATTGAGTTTTGTAACACTAAAAATCACAAAATTCAATTCTGTGTCACAAAATTCAATTCTGTGTCACAAAATTCAATTCTGTCAATTCTGTGTCACAAAATTCAATTCTGTGTCACAAAATTCAATTTTGTGAAGACAGAATTCATTTTTGTCCACAAAAATTAGTTGCGTATGTCATCTCTACGTTGATTGGTTGAGATCGGTCTTAGTCCATTTTACTAGATGGTGGAGTACACTTGCAGGTTTAAATATTTCAATGCGAAAATATAACCCAATATATCAATTATTATACTTCTTCATGGACAGTTATTTTGGTTATATTATGATTACAAATGAGTGGTCACACCATATAAGCATATATACTTTGAAGGAGAAATAATAAAAATATTCAGAATTTTCCCTCATTTATGTAAACAGGGTCAAACATAAATGTAGCCGGGACATAGCTAGACCTGAGAGCATGCCCATATATAGAGAATACCAGGCTAGTGTATTTTGATATCAAGTTTATCAGGCAAGGCTAGGAAACGCGTAGGAATTCCGAGGCTTGCCGAGGAATTCCTACCGTTTCCGAGCCGAGCCTGATAAACTTGATATTAAAATACACTAGCCTGGTATTCTATTTATCAGGTAACGTGTTATGCTCGAAAATGACATTAGATGACGTCGTATTCTAACAGTAGATCTAACCTTGTGAAACAAATGGTATTGGATCTATGTCTACTAGTTGCGAAGTTACGTGTTCGCAACTATGTGTCTACATGCATTATTTACAGTATACACCATCTTAGTACATGTATCCATGGTATCTACACAAATACTACAAATGGTTTCCTCAAATGACCCAATACACACATTCTGTTTATAAACACAGACAGCAGTCAGAACACAGGCCACAGCGCGTGTATTATTGATTTAACTGGGGCAAATGTACCTTGCGATACACACTAAATGACGTCAGTACTCGCGGGAGATCTACATGTACATGAATTATGTGTACAATTATAACGCAAATGAGTTTAAATACGAATGGGTTTGTCAACGTTTGACTGTTTGGAGATAGTTGAAGCAAAATGGCAGAATGAGAAATGAATCATCGGCAGAATGAGAAATGAATCATCGACATTGAATGTGTAGATCGGCGACCGTGACCCATTTCTCCAGTGCAGTTTCTGACCAATGGTAGTCCTTCTTACATGCGTGTGCAGAATTGACAGAATTGAATTTTGTGACACAGAATTGAATTCTGTGGCACAGAATTGAATTTTGTGGCACAAAAGTGAATTTTGTGACACAGAATTGAATTTTGTGACACAGAATTGAATTCTGTGGCACAAAAGTGAATTTTGTGACACAGAATTGAATTTTGTGGCACAAAAATGAATTTTGTTGACAAAATTGAGCCATGTCCCACTTGGCGCCCCGTAGTTATGGCCTATGCATCTTTTGATGGATTAGCGCGCTCACGTAGCCTGATGAACATCTATACGATTTGTTTGATCAACAACGTCTGTTTGGAAGCGCAGGCTGATATGTGGCTACACTGGTCGCAATGGTCAAACGCCGTATTTCTCTTGTATGAAGCCACATATCAATATGTCGTTCGCAATTCAGTCACTGACGTAGGCTAACGGTAGTATTATATATAACTGGGTTGCGACAGCTCGCGACTAGGTGGAGACACAAAATTGCGAGATAATAAGCGAATTAGCGATTAGTTTCACTTGGAATCACACTGAATTGGTACTTACAACACGTTCGCGTATGTCGCACGAATGTTGCACGAATGTCGCACGTACTCCCGGCGAAATTTTGGCCAAAATTCGCCGGGAGTTCGCATACATGTCGTGCGAATGTTAACTCCCGTCAGCGAAACTATTCAAATATAATCCTACTGGGTGAAGGTAGAAAAGAACCATTGTCTTCAATTGTTGCACTTTTCTCAGGTACATTTTCTCAGCCAGTGGCATTTGCTTTTTCCAGAATGACACTTGTCACATGAATCATACGGAAACTAATTAGGGCCACACTTTTTCTTGAATTTAATTATTTTTTTCTTGCATGTTCAAGATCTTTTTGAATGTTCTAGATCTTTTTGAATTTTCAATAATTTTTTGAATTTTCAATATCTTCCCCTGAATTTGAAAAGATAATACCACACCTGAAATGATCTTTAATACCCATGATGTTACATGTAGGAAAATATCATGAACATTCATAGCATCGAGACTTAGTCTGACCGAACTAAACTAGGTTTTGGCTATCTGGGTGGACGCTTAACAGAGAAAAATAATGGCATGGCCTAATTATGGTCTTCCGTAGAATCAGGCCGATACGAACTTTTCTCCTGATATTTGCCATGGAAATTAAACGATAAGGTTGACTAATGTTTTGCTTATAAATATAATTATCCACTACAATGAACTTGTTGTTTTTTTCTTTCGATTTTCTGACAAACATCATTAGATTTTGTATTTATAACTGAGAATGAATCTGAAATAAGATTTATAGTTTGCGTGATATGCAATTCGTTAGCATACCGTTGACAGTAAGATTTATAGTAATTATATCATTAAAACATACAACGGGATATCATTGCACTAGAGCGCATTCAAAACGCAATTTGTAGTTTAATTCTTCGGTTGAGAGAACTATATTTCATCACTGTATTAGGTACCTGACTATCCAACGTTCAATCCATCATGATGTTACATACGAAGATACGAAGTAGAATTGCTGCAGCTATTATACTTTTTAAAGTTTTTCCGACTTACTAGAAAAGTATGGACGTACCGATGGACGCACGGATGGACGGACACCCAAAACAAAAACGATATACTCATGTTTCTTCAAAAAGTGGATATAATAACCAGGGCCTCTATTTGGCATGTAAACAGAGCCCTTAGTTGGCAGTAGTACCAGGCCCTTATTTGGCGGGTAAAAAGGGCCCCAATGTGGCAGGTAACGTTGCCAACCTACTGCTTAAATTTATCTGATCGACACACTCAACTCAGCATCCCGAGACTACGAAGCACAATAAATGTAAATCTATCAATTGCAATTTCCAGACGATCCTAAAGTTGCACTTACGAACAGTTTAGTGAAACGGGCCCCTGGTTCGCGTCCTATGTTGAATGCTAAAATTATTCCAAACCATCATCTCTTAACGGGGATTTATACTTAAGAGCGTCAAAAGCCGGTTTGTTGTAAAATCAATTGGTGTGTATGGGTTTTTGTATATATTCAATAATGATGCATTATGAAAGACAGATAACGTTGAAATGAAATAGTGGAAATGAATAATAATACTCACAAACGAGAAATAAATACATACATCAAAGAAACAATAGAGACGCGAAAGAGTCTCCTACAAACTAAAAATAAATATATAATGTAAGCAACCGCATTAAAACTCAAGTCGTCATTTATTATAGGAATGAATGGCCCTTTTGTGGAATTTATCGGGGTATAAATTTGGAAAAGTCGCGGGAATACTGGACGAAGGCCGGAAGCCCTCGTCCAGTATTCCCGCGACTTTTCCAAGTTTATATCCCCGATAAATTCAACAAAAAGACCATTCATTCCTTATAATTCCAGCATTTGAAATACATTCATCAAGAAAATGTGTTTATTTTCCGTTTTCTTAAGAATTATTTTAACTGCGCCTCACGGTTACGGAAAGTAGTTCGGCGTGGGAGTTTACTGGGATATACATTTTGTACAGAGACTTGCTACGAGCCAATCAAATGTTAGGGAATTGTGTAAATATTTTTGTGCTGGAATTATATAAATGGTCACACATATTTTGTGACAGGAGAAATGATTCTACGGCCAATATAGAACATGCTATGTGACTATTATTGGGTAAACGGGGCTCATTGCTTTATCGATCAGTGTAGCACTTGGGGGCCGTTTCACTAAACTTCGTACTACTAAAATGTTCGTAAGTGCAAAATTATGATAGTCTGTAAATTTCACATTAACAATGTTTTCTTGTAAATAATTAATGGATTTACATTTATTGAGCATAGGCTGCATATGCAGCCTATGCTCAATAAATGTAAATCCATCAATTGAAATTTACAGACGATCTTAAATTTGCACTTACGAACATCTTAGTCGTAAGAAGTTTAGTGAAACGGGCCCCTGATCCTGTCACAAAAATAGTTATGCCAACCGACCACTTCAATCACAACTTGCATGTATATTTCTACGGAGCCTCGCATGGGACCTGGATTTATTTTTATGAATTCGTTCCCACGAAATAACAATTTGTTCTCTCAATTTAACATTTCGTTCCATCGAATTAAACATTCGTTCCCACGAAATGACAATTCGTTCCCTCAATTTAACAATTCGTTCCCCCGAATTAACAATTCGTTCCCACGATATAACAAATTAGTTCCCACGAATTAACTATTCGTTACCGTGGGAACGAATTGTTATTTCGTGGGAACGAATTGTTAAATTGAGGGAACGAATTGTTATTTCGTGGGAACGAATTGCTATTTCGTGGGAACGAATTAATAAACGTCCCCCTCGGGCCTTCGTATGTTTCTAATGCAATTCCATAAAAAGCGAGAAAGCCGTACGAACGAAAAACATTCACTTAAAGGAACGTGACAACAAAACTATTGCACGGGAGCGGGAATTAGATATCACGGCACCGTACTGTTATCTCTATAGAACAACACTGTCTCTCATCGTTGAGAATTAGACATATACTATTTACTTTCTGGAGTCATAATTAGACAGTCGATATCAGAATGATAGCTTCAATTCCTGGGAGAAATAATGTATATTAACTCAACCAAGTGTGCATTAGGTACCAGTATCGTGTTCATAAACCTGTTCATCGCATCTGCTTACAACATTAATACTTGTGGATATTTAGACGAAATATATTTTGTCCAAAAATTTAAATTTCAGACCAGAATTCTAAATCACGTTTTGCAGTATGAATGTTCATATGAGTATACAGTGAAACATCTCTAAACCGGACACCCTGGGATGTCCCCAGGGTGTCCGGTTTAGAGATGTTCCATTGTAAATCAGACATATGACTATGCCAAGGTATGCGGCTGTGCTTTGCAAACTTGAACAGGCATTATCACCATAAATATACACCAATAATTCCAGCACAAAAATATTTACACAATTCCCTAACATTTGATTGGCCCGTAGCAAGTCTCTGTCCAAAATTTATATCCCAGTAGTAAACTCCCATGTCGAACTACTTTCCGTAACCGTGAGGCGCAGTTAAAATAATTCTTAAGAAACGGAAAACAAACACATTTGTTTGATTAATTTATTTCAAATGCTGGAATTATAAGGAATGAATGGCCTTTTTGTGGAATTTATCGGGGATATAAACTTGGAAAAGTCGCGGGAATACTGGACGAGGCCTTAAAAAATTACAATTTTCGAAAAAAAAAAAAAAAAAAAAAAAAAATTGTAAAATTGTAATTTTTTATCGCTTCGTCCAGTATTCACACAGTTTTTCCAAGTTTATACCCCGATAAATTCCACAAAAAGGCCATTCATTCCTACAATGAAACCTATGACATTAAAGATACACGGACTGACTGCGTATCCGGTTTAGAGAGTTTCTACGGTGCAAGCAGTCTTAACACCAACAATACCGCATCACTTCTGCCAATTAGTATATTTTTGAACTTGGAAAAGTCGCGGGAATACTGGACGAAGGCCGGAAGCCCTCGTCCAGTATTCCCGCGACTTTTCCAAGTTTATATCCCCGATAAATTCAACAAAAATACCATTCATTCCTTATAATTCCAGCATTTGAAATACATTCATCAAGAAAATGTGTTTATTTTCCGTTTTCTTAAGAATTATTTTAACTGCGCCTGACGGTTACGGAAAGTAGTTCGGCATGGAGTTTACTGGCATATACATTTTGGACAGAGACTTGCTACGGGCCAATCAAATGTTAGGGAATTGTGTAAATATTTTTGTGCTGGAATTATTAATTGATAGCAAGTCTAAATATGTTGTCATGCCTATCTTTTGAAATAGTATGCAACTAAAAGTGATGCGTTACATTTGATGTCGAGTATATATAATCATGGCTAAGGCCTTACCAACCGGGTATGGAAGGTGTTCGAGCCAATTCACACCCTTAAATATAAGCCGAATAGAATAGCCTTAGCAATTTCTTCCTCTGTTAAGCGTCCGCGTGCTGGTATGTTTTGAGAGTGGTTCTATGAAAACAACAAACAAACTGTGTAAGCTATTTTACACTATTTACTGGTGAAGCAATATGAAAATTGATTTGGTACTTGTCTAAGTTTTAAATCCGTTCATGAATTTACACTTAATACGTTTAATAAGAGTGTTTTCTTATTATTTAGCGGCAATTTAAATTTAAGTTAAAAACTTCATCAACCCTTTGCACACTGCAAAGGGTTGCGGAAGTTCAAAACATAAATTTTCATTCGTTTTAAAATCAAAGCCTTGTTTGTTTTTACCGGATACGTAAGTAGGTTTTGGCTATCCAGGTGGACCCTTAACAGAGAAAAACAATGGCATGGCCTAAGTTAATCAATGGAATCTATGTTGTATAACTTCATTTAGTATGATGGTTTGCAGATCCTTTAATTACTAACCATCTCAACCCTAACGTATCTGAATGGACGATTCCATGTTAATGTCCAGGCTATTTCATTACTCAGAAGGGGATACTTTTGTAAAATGCCACAAAATATCCACAAACAGTGCAGATCCTGATGAGACGGCCCGTTTGGAGATATTGGGATTCAGGTTTGGAGGGTTAAGCATGTTAAGCGGGTTAATTTGGTTACATTCTGATTATCCATGTCTGGGTGCGAGCTATCGCTGGTCAATCGCCGATTACTGGTCATCGACTTCATCTTTGTACATGTATGGCGTATAATTTCGTCTTGTATCAGACAAGCATTGTGATCTAGTACCTAAGAAGATGTGCGATATGTCGCGAAAAATATTTACAAAATTTACGATTTTTTTCCATAAACGAGGTTAAAAATGACGAAATGTTCGGAACGAATGCGGTATATAATTCCACAATTGCTATGGAATTTTCCTCATCTTTCGACTTTTTTTACCGAAAATATAACAGTTTTATATGAAAAATGTTCTTCTTAGTTACAAAATCACTTGTGTCAATATAATAGCGTCACTTGATTCCATATACTTCAACAGTTGCTTGTTTTTTTTTGTGGTACATATACGCACATATGTGTATGCTAACCAGAGTTATACAGTGTTGTGGGTGGGTGCATGGGCGGTGGACTTCTGTAGTCATTATCTCCTCCTGACCGTCCATCGGTCCGTTATTCACAAAACTGAACTCAAGAGGATGTCATACTAAACTGCTGGTCCACTATAATCAAACGATTCTGTAGCCCTCCGACCCCACTTGGCACATACTCAAGGTCACATACTTACGCCCGCACTTTTGAACTTAATAATACAGTGACACCTCTCTAAACCGGACACCCTGGGAGGTCCCCAGGGTGTCCGGCTTAGAGAGATTTCACTGTAAATCAGGCATTCTAATGCACCGAAACTAGAAAGCACGCATCTGATTGGTCAATTGAAATCAGAGCCTATAAAATATGAAAAATCACAGCATATAAAATCTCCGTTTTACCAGCCTGTGTTTTACAACTTGACATATTTATGTAACCCTACGCGCTTTTGTAAACAATGGCCAGCGCGGCGGGGAATGCAAATATTTCCAAATTAATTTCGGTACATTTTCGGTTATCCATTCGGCCATATTGACATGTACAACCGAAAGCGGAAAAGAGAATCTACCAACGGCTGACAAACGTGGCTTCAGTGTGGTGGCCCTTCAACAAATTCCTAAAAATATTACCCCACCCGCCCAAAATGCAGAAGAATTTAATAAAGTGCTCAAATGCAAACTCAATATGTCAGTACCAGCCTATAACTTTACGAATTCCAATGTGCACATACATGACTATACATAATAAACTGTATTGCAGATGGGTATTCACCTGAATTAGGCGTAAATCCAGGGAAATCCTAGGCCTGTTGACACAAGTTGTTGCTGACATTTCCTTTGTAAAATCACACGAACCCAATGCAGAATTGTTGGCATTTCTTTAAATGAATAAACGCAAATAACTGTTGCAACTACACATACAAAAGCAATACAATAGTTAATATAAACATTACAGTTGAATAAATGTATAGATGTCTTAGAAAAAGTCCCGTTAATCTCTATTTAAAATGGGAATATTCTTCGGCGGAGTTAAATTTCTTCAAATTCGTTTGGTGTGAGGCGGTTATCGATATGACGACAACAACCTGCTGACGTAATGAAAAAGATTACTGTTCGTGATATGCTACGACGTTTATAGAAAGCGGGGAGCACACTAGGTTCATTAGAATGGGGATAACCATGCTTTGCGTCGCCGTAAAACTGATTCACAGACCATAAAACCTCCCACATACCGCTCCATCGAAAAACAAAGCATGGTTATCCCCTAATTTGATCATCATGTATCATAGCTGTGTGCTTTGTGTGATCACGAACAGACATTATCACCTGGGATAAATGACCAAAACAATGCAATCACAGACAGCTGTTTTCTTGGTGTCCGGTTTAGATAGGTTTCACTGTAGTCAAATTTACGCAATGCTTACTGAACACCCATAAGAGTAGCATTAGTTCGTATGTTCGTAAACGTGGCACGGAGCCCCGCAGGGCACATGGACAATTCGTTCCCTGAATTTAACAATTTGTTCCGTCGAATTAACAATTCGCTCCCACGAATTAACAATTCGTTCCCACGAAATAACAATTCGTTTCCACGAATTAACAATTCGTTCCCCACAGGAACGAATTGTTATTTCGTGGGAAAGAATTGTTAAATTGAGGGAACGAATTGTTAAATTGAGGGAACGAATTGTTATTTCGTGGGAACGAATTAATAAAAAAAACAATTCTACGTCCCGTGCGGGGCGCCGTAACGTGGACATATACGTTTTATAAAATAGAATATATAAACAATGGCTTGGCCGAACCATTTTAAATGCCATACATTTATCACGAATTGAGAATATTATGGCGTCAGACTGGGCTATGATAGGCAATTAGGATGTCTACAGGCAGTTTATAGTGTGTAATATGTGAGGATAGGCTATGCCAAAATCGCGTTTGACTTTGTAATTTGTAGGCCGCTATAACAGTAATTATTATATATGGGGTGACTGGAGAAATGGGGCGTATGGGTTTTTCCATTAATGGAACATCCGTCATGCTTCTAACAATATATATGTCGTTATCAGGCTACAAGAGTGTGCTATTTGATTAGGCGCACAACTCATAAGCCCCATTTATCCAGTGACAGCCACATATTTCATATGTTATGCGGCGAGAAAGGGTTATACAGTAACATCTCTCTGGATCGGATAATTGGAAATTGGTACCACATACATGGTAACCCAAAATATGACTCTATTTTTTAGAATACTTGTGAACAGCTAATTAACTTATGTGTCAGCCAATTGATGTACAAAACATGTCAAAGTTATTTGCGATGTCTGACGTTTATTTCTGTGACGACGTGAGGATGTTAAAATACATTATAGGAATGAATGGCCTTTTTGTGGAATTTATCGGGGTATAAACTTGGAAAAGTCGCGGGAATACTGGAAGAAGCGATACAAAATTACAATTTTCGAAATTTTCGTAATTTTTTAAGGCCTCGTCCAGTATTCCCGCGACTTTTCCAAGTTTATATCCCCGATAAATTCCACAAAAAGGCCATTCATTCCTTATAATTCCAGCATTTGAAATAAATTCATCAATAAAATGTGTTTATTTTCCGTTTTCTTAAGAATTATTTTAACTGCGCCTGACGGTTACGGAAAGTAGTTCGGCATGGGAGTTTACTGGGATATAAATTTTGGACAGAGACTTGCTACGGACCAATCAAATGTTAGGGAATTGTGTAAATATTTGTGTGCTGGAATGATATACATGTACATGTAGTTTTGCGTCATTCTCTGAAAAATTTCATCACCTGTCGACGTAATTTCCATAAAAAATATCACAGTTTCTGTCAATTATTTTTCATGTATGGACTGTATTAAGCACAGGCTGTGCATATACGTCTATGGGAAGCCGAAATTGTATTCCATATTTATGGCACGTGGTTTCATATTTTTGACTCACCAATACATTCATGTATGAAGACAGATGCGTCACGCAATGACGTGAAATTTGCAATTGCGGTATGGCGTACATTATACTCTATAGTACGTATTCATAAAACAAAACGTGTAAAATAAATTGGGAGATGCCGTGCTGAAAGGATATTCGAAAAGCAGCCATAAACTGTCGGCGGGGCACCGGCCATTACTGCCGCTGTAACTTACAGGTCTAACCACACACACGTAGTACGTTAAACAATAAGCAAGATTTTATATGCCATAGTACGGATCCCCGCATGGGAGGTAGAATTCTTTTTTTTATTAATTAGTTCCCACGAAATAACAATTCGTTCCCTCAATTTAACAATTCGTTCCCACGAAATAACAATTCGTTCCCTCAATTTAACAATTCGTTCCCACGAATTAACAATTCGTTCCCATGGGAACGAATTGTTAATTCAAGGGAACGAATTGTTATATCGTGGGAACGAATTGTTAATTCGAGGGAACGAATTGTTAAATTGAGGGAACGAATTGTCATTTCGTGGGAACGAATTGTTAATTCGAGAGAATGAATTGTTATATCCAGGGAACGAATTGCTAATTCGAGGGAACGAATTGTTAATTTGAGGGAATCAATTAATAAAACAAAATCCATGTCCCCTGCGGGGCTCCGTACCATAGACACTCTTTGCTTGCAGAAACTAGTCAATTGATGCACTAATCTACTTCACAGGCATGTTAATGTATCATTTATATCAGTTTCAAGCACATGCTTTGTGATTATTTTGTAAGTCGGTTCATGTTTGTCATGTGATGTGGTTTCAATTCCAGCCGCTGACTTTTGCGCCACCACCAGGAGGGTGATCACATGAGATTGAGTTTATCTTTCTTAGCAAACCTATATTTTAATTAGTGAATATCCAGAGCAGAATGGATGCAGGTTATGGGAAAATAGGTTCCACCACATCTATACGAAATATGAAAGTAGCAGGTAATAAGAAAATATGTGGTCATTCAATGGTAGTGGTGGACCTCTAAGCATCAATAAGGCCAACTTAGTGAATTCAGCTGTCTGGAGAATAATCAGGGATATGAATTCTTAAATATGCTGATACAGCGAGAAGAATAGGAATTGCATCAACGTAAACTTGCGGTAAAACTTCGCGTCACAGAAAATATTGCTGATGAAGCTTCGCTGGACGACATTTTTCTGAACCGCCTACGTACAAATTGAAAAAATCTCTATTATCACTACAGTATTTGCTGACAAGTGTCATTTTAGTGTAATTAACATGTAATTAATATTCATATGATGTTTAATGAATGTCATGTCATCAAATGGTGACACAAATTGATCAACCTATTCTTCAAACATAGGTAACCTCACGCTATTTTCACATTTAGGTCACTACTCATACACTAGCAGTGGAATAAACCAGTAACAATATAGAGAATAGTAGGTTAGTGCCGTGAATGGGAAAAAATATCTGGCAAGGCTTAGGAAACGGGATGGGCGAGGCTCTGCCGAGCACATCCCGTTTCCGTGCCGCGCCAGATATTTTTCCCATTCACGGCACTAACCTACTACTCTATTTAACCCGTCAACACCTACAAATGGCTTTTTTAAATTTAAAAAAATATAGGAAAATAGGTCCCACAACATCTATACGAAATATCAAAGTAGCAGAAAATAGGATAATGTGTGGTCATTGGTTAGTTTATATAGGACAAATCAATGGTTGTGGTGGACCTAGAGTATTTATCCTGTCAACACAGTGCGTATGTGCCGTGAAACACGGTATCGTGAAACATTTTTGATATCCAGTCAATACTATTTTTGCATTTTACAGCCATTTGTAGGTGTTGACGGGATAAATTGAATAGTAGGTTAGTGCCGTGAATGGAAAAACATATCTGGCGCGGCACGGAAACGGGATGTGCTCGGCACAGCCACGCCCATCCCGTTTCCTGAGCCTTGCAATATATTTTTTCCCATTCACGGCACTAATCTACTATTCTCTATAAGTACGCCTGCACAACATAATCTAGGATATGGAAGGTGCTCGAGCCAATTCCAACCCTAAAATATAAGCCGAATACTCCAGGAACAGTCGGGCAATGGATAATGTGGCCGTAGACCAGTCCTGGTACAGCTTAGCAGTAAGGAGTAAATCTCCATCATAATGGCAGTCATTGTTTTTATAGGTAAATAACATATTAGGTGCTACAGGAAATGTATCTCTGTGCCAAGAATTTTATTACTAACATATAAATTATTTGCATGCTCTACACATGCAGGTTACATTTTCTGGGTGGGAACGGATGTGGGGGTAAGAATGAGATTTTGAAAGTTAAAGTAGATGCTTCCACCAAAAAACGGGTAAATAAGCATGCAAATCAATTCGGTCGACCCCGTGTCACAGGTGGAAGACGCGGACCTATGACACCAAAAGAAATGCATATCAAAAAAATCCCATTACCCCACCCACTTGGTCTCGTACAGTACCATCTTCTATATAGAAAGGTGAGAACCAATATGGCTATTATAGAAAGAGCCCTCTCTTTTCCGGCTCGCACAAACACAATAAACATCGATTAAATGTATGACTTCTGTCTCTGGCAATCGATAAAGGTATTAGGTGTATGAATATACTCACTTCAAATCGCTGTTTCCAGCATTTATTCAGTTATTCGCATTGTGTATACCCCATTCAAAGCGAAATTTGCGTGTACGAAAGAATCTCACACAGAATCGGAAGCCGTCCGGCGTGGCCATGGAATGAGCATTCATCAATTAATACGATATAACATCTGATTAAAATCAAAACTGAAGTAGAAAATAATACTTAAACAATCAGAGTGAATTTTAATCAGCAGAAAGTGCAATATTTATAAATTATAGCGGTGCCATTGTACGAAACTGAGGCCCGTTTCACTAAATTTCGTACGACTAAAATGTTCGTAAGTGCAAATTTAGGATCGTCTGGGAATTTCAAGTGATGTATTTAAATTTATTGTGTATAGGCTGCATTTGCAGCCTATGCTCAATAAATGTAAATCCATTAATTGTTTACAAGAAAACATTGTTAATGTGAAATTTACAGACTATCATACTTTTGCACTTACGAACATGTTAGTCGTCGAAGCTTAGTGAAACGGGGCCCTGGTGGCTAACTGGTCCCTGCTACCTAATGCTGTGCGTATACATGATACGGTGAATGTATTATTTTTGTTTGCAGTGGTACCTCTCTAAACAAGAGACGGAGAACACTTGTTTAATCAATCTTGTCAGCTTTAGCTGTAGATTATATGTATTGGAAGTGTCAGTTCATGATCGCAATACACTGTCCATATGCCAGAATTACAGTGAAAGCGCTCTAAACCGGTTTAGTGGTGTTCCACTGTATACGTGTTTGTGCTCGGTGTAATATCGCTCTAATTCCGAGGCTTGATATCATGTTATGTTATTGTGTTCATTAGTGTGATATGTTTAGCTGTGGTCTACATGTACCTTACTGAATCATAATTCCTGTTCATGAAAGCACACAAACATGTATTGGAGAGCTCATATACATTAATTACAGCGGCGCCTCTTTATGCCCCGCGTGTGTCCGGTTTAAGGACCCGTGGGACCCCGAATAATCGTTCGATTAAAAAATAATTGTTTCGTAAATGTGATGGGATATACTTGTATGTATAACATATATGTGACCATTAGCTTGTTACAGTATACTAATTATCGGTCATCTCAGTGTGTGCTAGCCATCAGTCAGTTTTACCTCCACTGGCATTTGGCAAGCATGTACATAGATACAATTTGGTGCAATATATTCTAACGACGTTAAACAAAAACGTCATATGGATTGTTTGCATCCCACTTATATACAAAGTCTGATTTCTAAAGATGTGTCTAACGTTGGATGTGGTGAAACTGCTCGATGGCTTGTACATTATAGGAATGAATGGCCTTTTTGTGGAATTTATCGGGGTATAAACTTGGAAAAGTCGCGGGAATACTGGACGAAGGCCGGAAGGCCTCGTCCAGTATTCCCGCGACTTTTACAAGTTTATATCCCCGATAAATTCCACAAAAATGCCATTCATTCCTTATAATTCCAGCATTTGAAATAAATTCATCAAGAAAATGCGTTTATTTTCCGTTTTCTTAAGAATTATTTTAACTGCGCCTCACGGTTACGGAAAGTAGTTCTGTGTGGAAGTTTAATGGGATATAAATTTTGGACAGAGACTTCCTACGGGCCAATCAAATATTAGGGAATTGTGTAAATATTTTTGTGCTGGAATTATACAAAGATGGCGGAGATGGCAACTAAATAATGTTCCATATACATGTAGTATACAGTAACAAGACAATATTCACATATCATATATTCATATATCACATCACTCTTTTGTAGCAATTATCATTGAAGTCAAGTGTATCTTTCTGTGACCTATGTCCTTAAGGACCCGTTCTATACCTGATCATCATTTATTTCAAAGATAATTGCTTCGTAAATGTGATGGAATATACATATAACATATATGCGAACACGGCCTCGTTACTGTATCCTATACGGCACATGGAGTGGCCAACTCGGCCATCTTTGTGTATTCGAGCCATCAGCCACTTTCACCTCTTCTGGCGTTTGACAAAGAACTAACAATTTAGCAATTCATACATATAAAAGCCAGGAGAATGTACTAATTTGGGAAGCTAATTTGAATCATATGACGATCAGGGTTCCCATATGTCCTTAATGACATTCCACTGTGCAATGAACACCAGTATTGAGTTATGCCAAACTGACAGATAATATCAACTTGAACACAGGTGTGGCAAGTAACGAGCTGTGTCATCAACATCAAGATGTACAATATTTGTCAGTAGTAGTCAGACTTGTTTGAAAAAAAGATATCCCACACATGATTAATAAACTAGTACAACTATTAGCATGAACAAGTCTGCCATCTATGCCAGGGTTAATACTATATGTTTTAGCATGCGCAGCTTCGTACCTGTGTCATAATAGCAAAGACAGCAGTTGCGTGTACCGTATTACTTCACCACCCATCAATTGTAAGTCCATTCTACCACTGATATGGACCGCCAGGGTTATTTGATGAAATATGGAAAGATATATTCTTTGTGGCGATACATATGTGGCTGTGACTGGATGAATGGGGTATAAGGGTTTTGCGACCAGTGTAGATCCAGATCAGCCTGTGCATCCGCACAGTCTGATCAGGATCTGCACTGTTCGCTATTCCACCAGTGAAGCACACATCATGCTTATAACAAGCAATACAGATCGTTACCAGGCTACGGGACTGTGCTATTTGATCAGGAGCCACACCGGTCACAAATTCAATAAGCTCCCTTTCTGCGGTGATAGCTACAAATATGTACCATTTCTTGGCCATCCATTACGGCGTTAAGGACCGGTCTAGCTTCCCGCGGCGTGGATCGAAACGTGTCACGCCAACACACCGTACATCACGCTAAGTCCGATCGATGTCCAGTTTCTTCATTGTACACTCTCACCACCGACCTAAGGGCAGTTTAAATGAATATTCACATAAAATAGTTCATCGTCATCTGGCGGATTTAAGAATATATGCAATCCAGTCCGATTCTAGCACGAATTTTCTGTCTGTTACGGACAGACCATTCATGTTATAGCGATTCATACCGGGATCTCACCGGGATTTGTGATTATATCGGCCGAGAATAAAGTACCTTTTAAACGAATATTCAAGTAAATTAATTAATCATCTTTATATTTAAAGCGCACCCGTTTAGCTCAATTGGTAACGAGAGCTCTTGTCGTCAATCCGGCGCGGGTTATATAGGGCGACTGGGGCAGTATGTGAGATGGTATAGCGGTCGCCGGTATTCCAGTTTCCTCCCAAATTTATGACCACTTTTTTGTGTTTCATAAAAGTGTATTAGACAACCGGGGGTGTACAGAACCCAGACCGGCCGATACGTTGATACCTTTGTGAAAACCACATTAAAAATTACCCTTTAATACGCCTCCATCTGTCCCAATGTAACGAAAGTATTTACATAGTATTAAGTGTGCTCCTGCTTGCTTTGTAAAATAAATATAATGATTAAACGACATTTTAAATGAATATTCAAGTAAAATAATTCACCATCTCTATATTTAAAGGAGTGGATGATGGGAGGCTACGTGTATCTTACCGATGAATCCAACTATAATGATTCATATGTGGCTGTGACTGGATACATGGGGCCCGTTTCACTAAACTTCGTACGACTAAAATGTTCGTAAGTGCAAATTTAGGATCGTCTGGAAATTTCAATTGATGGATTTACGTTTACTGAGCATAGGCTGCATATGCAGCCTATGCTCAATAAATGTAAATCCAATAATTGTTTTCAATAAAAAATTGTTAATGTGATATTTACAGACTATCAACATTTTGCACTTACGAACAGTTTAGTCGTACGAAGTTTAGTAAACGGGCCCCTGATGTTTATGGCATTTGTGACCAGTGTATCTCTTGATCAACTAACACACTCCTGTAGCCTGATAATGATCTAAATTCCTAGTTAGAGGCATGACGGGTGTTTCATTGATGGAATGTCGAACAGTGCAGATCCTGATCAGCCTGTGCGGATGCACAGGCTGATCTGGATCTACACTGGTCGCAAGACACATAGGCCCCATTTCGCCAAAAAACAGCCACACTTCGTAACGGTGAATCGAACACAAGCTGGGATTTACACCTGGAGCAAAGTGATCTGGGACACGTTTCACTAAACTTTGTACGATACAAATGTTTGTACGAATATTTATATGAATTTGCTTCTCACATTGACGCGGTTCTCTAATCTTAACATTTTGTACCCAAGGGTTCACATCTTTAAATGCAGAACATTCACAATAAGTTTTTTCAAAATCGGCTCTCGGAACAAATGTTATTGTGCATTTCAATTTTGCGCGTACGAACTTATTAGTCGTACGAAGTTTAGTGAAACAGGCCCCTGCTGTATTAAGGGTGACTAGCAACGGACCAGGGCAGTTTTTACATGTGTTTAATCCTTAATATTGACACCTTCTATAAATTCATAATGCAAACGCCCATTCGACGTATTGCGTTTACATCCCAATACCATACGATGCTCGTTTACTGGGATGAAAAATACATTTGGTCCGTTTAAAGTTTGCGAGGAATCCTTCGGACTCCACACACTTTAAGCAGACCAAATGTATTGTGCCCCCCACCCCCCAGTAAACGGAACAGTCCATGGTTTTATTTCTTAAATATTATCTGAATTCGGAGCCTGGGTCCCGTTTCACTAAACACCGTAGGACTAAAATGTTCGTAAGTGCAAATTTAGGATCGCCTGGAAATTTCAATTGATGGAGTTTACATATGCAGCCTATGCTCAATAAATGTAAATCCAATGATTGTTTACAAGGAAACATTGTTAATGTGAAATTTACAGACTATCATAATATTTCACTTACGAACATTTTAGTCGTACGAAGTTTAGTGAAACGGGGCCCTGGTCCGTTGATTTGATGCGCATAAAATGTATTATTTGCAAGAAATTTATTTTCCAATCCGTTAAATGTTTCCGTTCTCTGTCAAATGCCGAGACGCATCATTTCCGTTCGCAGTTTCATAACTGTACACGAACATATCCTATGTTTCTGTTAGCTGTACATATATATTCCAATGCATACTTTGACCTTCAACATTGCGTACGTTTTTAATTGCATATTAGCGGAATTCCCTTTGTGTGAGACAATTCCCTGTCCGCTAGCAGACTCAAGCATGTATACTGTTCACCGCGCATGAATATCTGATGATTTAGTGTGGCTAAACCACAAGGACTGACTGTGAATAAACACTCGTGTGACTGTCCGCTAGCAGACTCGAGCAGTCTGAGAGTGATATGTTACATGTATACCTGTGACTGTCACTGTGGCAGCCTAGTTCCTGGGGCCCGTTTCACTAAACTTCGTACGACTAAAATATTCGTAAGTGCAATATTATGATAGTAAATTTCAGATTAACAATATTTTCTTGTAAACAATTGTTGGATTTACATTTATTAAGCATAGGCTGCATATGCAGCCTATGCTCAATAAATGTAAATCCATCAATTGAACTTTCCAGACGATTCTAAATTTGCACTTGCGAACATTTTGGCCCCCCTGGACTGCGGACACACTCCTCTCGGTGGATAAGGATCTGGGGCCCGTTTCACTAAACTCCGTACGACTAAAATGTTCGTAACTGCAAAATTTAGGATCGTCTGTAAATTTCAATTGATGTATTTACATTTATTGAGCATGCAGCTGAATAAATGTAAATCCAATAATTATTTTACAAGAAAATATTTTTATTGTGAAATTTACAGATAATAATTTGGCACTTACGAACATTTTAGTCGTAAGAAGTTTAGTGAAATGGCCCCCTGTAGAGGATATTCATATTTTGCACGTAATAAATATGTATGGGCATTTGCAGTTTGCGTCAGTTTTGGCATAAGCCTTATTTCTCCGGGCATAGTCAGTTTACATACTTGAACAATTATTTATAGCAAAGTGTTACTACATGTATTTCTTTACAAAACAAAGGCGTACATGGATGTTTAACATGCACAACGGTCGGGCTACACGTCATATTAGGTACTAGACTGGCCACAAATGACATAAGCCCCATTCGTCAATCGGTCACATGATTTGTTGGCAGCGGGTGCGCGTCAAAGGCGGGATATATAACAGAAGAGCGCATCAATGGAGCTACAGAACCGATACCCAGAGAGTGACGCAGTGTGTAAAACACGGAGCCGCGATGGAATAAGGCGAAACGAAACTTGCTTTGAAAATTAAAATTAGTCTGCGGCGTTAAATTAAATTAGAGTGTCCTAATTGGCTAATTAAGAAAACCGACATCAAGGGAAATTAACTGGATATTGTGGGTGGGTGTATGTGAATGATACAACTGCGACAACTTCAAAGGTAAGCTTTGTTTGTAAGTCCTTGGAATTGCGTGGGTCGAATGGTGAAACATATCTAAACCGGACACCCTGGGGGTCCCCAGGGTGTCCGGGTTAGAGATGCTTCACTGTAATTAATGCATGTGAACTACCCAATATGTGTTTGCGTGCTTTTCAATCAAGAGCAGACAATATAATTAGATATAAATGACAAAAAAGCAATCGAAATTAATTTGAATACGGGTTCATTGTGTCCGATATAGAGAGGGTTGATTAAACAAGACGTCACCGTAATTACATTCATGTTTCCCCCCGAAAATTAAACTTTACTTTTAGTATTTATAATTCCTTTTTTCTCGAAACAACATCCAGACGATCTAAACGGGAAATAAAATATTGTTTAATATAATAATATATCATTTATTTACGAAAACAACATCACCTTAGACGACGGTATTTGAGGTAAATTTTATTGAATATCACATGCATCCCGTTTTTAGCATCATTTCATGGCGTCTAGACGTTTGCTTTTCGTTATTATTTAGTACAGGTATATTTATGTAACCAACATATTGTATTTGTCATTACGACCAAGGTAAACCCGGATCATCCGTTCAATCTATTTTGTATTATTTTGTTCGCAGTTTAAACCACAAAACAGCTGCGCAGACATATGCTATTTTATCACGCCCGCTTGCGGTGGGCGTGATATAGTCGCCGCTGTTGGCTGCGTCCATGCGTCCGTCATGTGCGCCCGACATTTGCATTAAGGTTCTTTATAAGTACCAAATATCTCCTCAATCCTAAGTCCAACTGACCGGAAACTTCTTATACAACTTTTTTCTTTATAATCATCCATTTTTTTTCCATTCTATAGCCCATCATACTATACGACCACCATGCCCAAGTTCAAGGGCAAATTACTTTGAAATTTGCGTTACATTTTTCTTTAATCTGCGTTAAAGTATCCAATATCTCTACAATCCGATTGCTCTAACGTGGGGCCCGTTTAACTAAACTTCTTACGACTAAAATGTTCGTAAGTGCAAAATTATGATAGTCTGTCAAGTTCACATTGACAATGTTTTCTTGTAAACAATTATTTGATTTACATTTATTGAGCATAGGCTGCATATGCAGCCTATGCTCAATAAATTTAAATCCATCAATTGAAATTCACAGATGATCCTAAATTTGCACTCACGAACATTTTAGTCGTACGAAGTTTTGTGAAACGGCCCACAGATAATTAATACACTGGGACAATCAAGTATCTCGGCGGGCGTGATATGCTGGCCGCGATTGTGATTATAGTTGTGATTGACGCGCGCTATTTTTTAAATACATATATAGAGACTTAAATTAGCATTATACTGAACAAGACCGCAAACACCATATCACAATTAAAGTGTCTCTGACAATGTTATTGCCTACAGTGACATAATATACGTGTACAGTATGTAATATATGTCACTGTGGATAAGTATATTTGTCTGAGACATTTCCGTAATAGGAGATCGTAGAATTGTGTTACCTTGTGAATTATATCACCGTTTCTATAGGATGAGATGAAATTTATATAGGTTCTCGCAGATGCGGCGAAACGACTATTAATGAAAATAAATAGGTACATAAGTCTGTAACTATGCATACAACAAAATAGTTGTGGTGCTGGCAACCGTCAATTATACACTTCTTTTTTATCAAATATTTAAGGGTAGGAATTGGCTGGAGGACCTTCCAAACCCGGCCCATCATACACTAAGTACACCTTTTTATGTTTTTATCACGATATGTTAACTCTTTGCATGCTGGGAAATTTATGGGCTATAAATAGTTCAAATATAGCAGATACCAATTCATTATATTTTCTTTTATTTTTCGCTATAAATATCATGAATATGTCTTGGAATTTCATTAGAATTGCGTCCGGAGGACGCAATTCTAATGAAATTACAAGACATATTTACAGAGATAAATAAGAAACATGCTCGTAATTTTGTTGGATGTTATTTTAACCGCTAACATGCAGAGGGATAAACTAACCCGAATGTTCTGGCTGTAACGCAGGGCGACTTACAGAACAGAACATACTATGTAATACATGTAAGTCTCCCTGTGTTAAAGACAGATTATTCGGGTTAATCTTAAACAGGTCAATATATAATTCTTGCTTTCCAACTTGATTTGAGGGATATAACAAATAGTGAACCGGTTTAAACATGGTTTCATGGCGAAAGTCGCCGGAATTGAGACTGTTGTGTATCCCCCCCCCCCCCCAGAAACGTCTACAATAAGTATGAGCTGCAGTATATCACTAGATAGGGTAGAATTGCCCGTACCACAAGACTTGGTAAGGCCCATGAGGCCGTTTCACTAAACTTCGTACTATAAAATGTTCAAATAAGTGCAAATTTAGGATCGTCTGGAAATTTCAATTGATGGATTTACATTTATTGAGCATAGGCTGCATGCTCAATAAATGTAAATCCAATAATTGATTACAAGAAAACACTGTTAATGTGAAATCATAATTTTGGACTTACACACATTTTAGTCGTACAAAGTTTAATGAAACGGCTCCCAGTTTCCTTGATTTAAATATAAAAATACCAGGGGGCCGTTTCACTAAACTTCTTACGACTAAAATGTTCGTAAGTGCAAAATTAAGATAGTCTGTAAATTTCACATTAACATTGTTTTCTTGTAAATAATTGTTGGATTTACATTTATTGAGCATAGGCTGCATATGCAGCCTATGTTCAATAAATGTAAATCCATCAGTTGAAATTTCCAGACGATCCTAAATTTGCACTTACGAACATTTTAGTCTTACGAAGTTTAGTGAAACGGGCCCCCGATGTCTACATATGATAGTACTACTTACTGACATTTCAATCCAGCACGCGCCATGCGACTACGAGATAATAGTGAGATAAAACATATTTTATTACTATTTTTCTTGTTCTCCCCAATATCGTATGTGGCTGTGACTGGAGAAATGGGGCGTATGGTTTATGCGACCAATCTAGAATTGAAAAATATTGTATATGTGGTATCGTATTATCTTTTTACAACTAAACAAACGTTAAGTTTCACAAATTGTGTGTTCTGTGACAGTATTAGCGAAAGCAAGTTATCTCCCTGATTCACACAGTCTCTGACAGTATATAGTAGAATGAAACACAAAGTTTTCGTAATTTGATCAAATGCAGTTGAACCCCTCTAAACCGGACACACATACAAGTTAGTTCTACTTAATTGTAATCGGGTTCATTGCCATTCGTCTCCGCTGAATATGTTTGTTCGTGATCGCAAAGAACCCACGCATGTCTTGGAGTAGTTGTCTGTCTGTTTTACAGTTGAACCTCTCTAAACTGGGGACCTCCCAGGGTGTCCGGTTTAGAGAGGTTCCACTCTAAAATGTTGCACTTTGTTGGAAAATAAATCAGTTGCCGTCCATGAAACGAAAATCAAGGTATGAGACACGCCATGTGATTTTGTACCTAAGAACATGTGCGATATATCATGAAAAGTATTTAAAAAATTTACGACATTTTCCGCAAATTACATCGAAAATTGACGAAATGTTCATAGCAAATGCGATGTCATTTACAGAAAATATCACAGTTCCTGTAAATATATGATGTTAGGTACAACAAGGTCACATGGCGTGTCTCATATTGAATATCTCAGACAGAATGTGAGACACCGTATTTGTATTTGTATATAGAATACCATTTAAAATATCTCAATGCTCAATTTTATTATTTGTAATGAACTGAACATGATATTTCTCAATGAAATGCACTTTTATTAGTTCAAATGTCTAAGGAGTTTGTATTCAATTGCACGGTGAACTGGAAATTATCTTTCCTCTATAAATGCACCGGAACACAATTTGTGAAACATACTATTTGTTGTGAAATCTTACTATGCAGAATACATGTATAAGTGTGACCCATCGTACAATTATTTTTTTACGTATCATTTTGTTACTTTTTGGTGACAAACTAGAATACAAATTAAACATATTATAGGAATGAATGGCCTTTTTGTGGAATTTATCGGGGTATAAACTTGGAAAAGTCGCGGTTCCTTATAATTCCAGCATTTTAAATAAATTCATTAAGAAAATGTGTTTATTTTCCGTTTTCTTAAGAATTATTTTAACTGCGTCTCACGGTTACGGAAAGTAGTTCGGCGTGGGAGTTTATTGGGATATAAATTTTGGACAGAGACTTGCTACGGGCCAATCAAATGTTAGGGAATTGTGTAAATATTTTTGTGCTGGAATTATTCCCAGAGTAGAATGTGTGTGCTATTCGCGCAATGCGATCAGGTATTCAGGTCCGACACTGGTCGCTATTAAGTCAAGTTGATGCTGTTGACAAGTGTTGTAATGTCCATTTTGTCACTGGACAGTACAGAAACCCCGCTCCACGAGGAAATAATAACGTGTTCCGTTTTTGTTTGACCAGAGTAGCGACTGATCAGCTACATCGTCCATGCAGCCTGATACGGATATAGATATTTAATTAGGTACGTCGGGCGTGTTTAGTAAAGTCCGTTGCGAACAGTGTAGCACCAGATCAGACTGCGCGGATGCGCAGGCTTATCTGGGCCTACACTGGTCGCACACTAAATAAGCTCAATTTCGTGTCGTGTCGAGTATGTAAATGGTGGACGTACTCACGATATTGCTACAGGACTTACCTGTGTGTCCATTATCAGGAAGATCAGTGTACATTGTACAAAGTGTCACCCATCGTTAAATGGGTCACGACGGGACAAACCGAGCTTACTTCGTGTTTGTCCAGTATCGATCGTGGACAACTGACCAATGCAATTATTTATGTAGCCAGAAAGCAATCCACATAAATGTATTTTACAACGATTCGGCCATAAAAAGTACTTTGGTTCTCAAATATCGGCGCACCAGAAAAATTCCTACGCGTCGAACATTTTATAGTCATGGAGAAATATAACTGTACTGTAAATTCGTCACGTGATCAATACGAATCACCATGCAATAATATTATAAATAGTATACATTATAAATAGGTTGTAGTGGCTTTAGAGAACACACATGCGAATGTCGACTGGAAAACAAACCAGAGATGAACATCTTGAACAAAAAGTATATTGAACAAAATCCGCCCTTCCACAAACACCGTCTCCGAGAACCAAATCACTTTTTATGGCCTTACAAACAAGCGCCAGAGTTTCGTTGGCACACCTGGAGGCGTAATGGTGGTTCTTAGAGTAGGAGGCAATCGGAGTACCCGGAGAAAATGCACATGTCTGGTCTGGTGACCACCATACCTTCCTGGGTCAAGTCCACATAGATGAAGGCGAGAGTCTAACAAAGGTACATTATGGTGCTCACTGAATACCCTTGTCCAGATTGTATGGAGCTTCGTTTGTCGTATATATTTGTCAGGTATTTAATACTAATAGCTAACATGTGTTTGTGACTGGAGAAATGGGTTTATGGGATTTGTGACCAGTGTAGCTCCTGACCAAATAACAAGATTACTCCCTCAAAGTGTACTTTGCTAGAAAAGTATACTTTGCAATGTTGGTGAAATAGGGTACAGGTCAGTTACCCTCCACCACAGGCATAAACATATGATACACGCCATGTGAGTTTGTACCTTCGGACATCTGCGTAATTTCATTAAATACGTTTTCAACATTTAGAAAAGTTGACAAAAGTTGCAGAGTACATGCGGAATATATTTCCGCATGTACTGTGAAGAATTTTTTTTAACCTTTGACGCCATTTTCGGAAAACATTGCAAATTTTGTAAACGTATTTCATGAAATTACGCAGATGTCCGAAGGTACAAAATCACATGGCATGTCTCATATGAAACACAACATTGCCCAACTTTGTTACATTTCTCGCATCTGAGCAAGACATACGCTGTTCGTATTTTAGTTAATACAATTACAAAAAGACAATACAGATATACATGTAGTCAGGCGATCCATGATCACCACCGAACACGACTACAGGAACAAATAATCATATTGACAAGTGCGCTTTATTGCACTTGTTCATTTGTGTCACCAGTTGTGCTGCATAATTACAGATCATGACACACACAAAGCCGCAAGTGGACTTCCGGGGCCCGTTTCACTAAGCTTCGTACGACTAAGAAGTTCGTAAGTGCAAATTTAGGATCGTCTGGAAAGTTTAATTGATGGATTTACATTTATTGAGCATATGCTGCAAATGCAGCATATGCTCAATAAATGTAAATCCAATAATTGTTTACAAGAAAACATTGCTAATGTGCAATTTACAGACTATCATAATTTTGCACTTACGAATATTTTAGTCGTAAGAAGTTTAGTGAAACGGGCCCCTGCAGACTGTAGTTCCAGTAGACCGCTGGGGGTCGTTTCACTAAACTTCTTACGACTGAAATGTTCGTAAGTGCAAACCTATGATAGTCTGTAAATTTCACATTAACAATGTTTTCTTGTAAACAATTATTGGATTTACATAAGCAGCCTATGATCAATAAATGTAAATCCATCAATTGAACTTTCCAGACGATTCCAAATTTGCACTTACGAACATTTTAATCGTACGAAGTTTAGTGAAACGGGCCCCTGACACAGGTGGAAGACTCGGACCTATGACACCAAAAAAATGCCTATTAAAAAAAATCCCATTACCCCACCCACTTGGTCTCGTACAGTACATAACGTTAATTCAAGGTGAGCATAAATAGCGCTATTATAGAAAGAGCCCTCTTTTTTCCGGCTCGCACAAACACAATAAACATCGATTAAATGTATGAAATATGTCTCTTGCAATCGATAAAGGTATTAGGTGTGTGAATATACTCACTTCAAATCGCTGTTTCAAGTATTTATTGAGTTATTCGCGTTTTGATTACCCCATCCAAAGCGAAAGTTGCGTGTACGAAAGAATCACACAGAATCGGAGGCCGTCCGGCTGGATTATCGGTCATATTTGGCCGATAGCTGATCGCCAGCTCAAACTAAAGTCGTGCACCATGATCATATACATTAGAGACTCCAACCATACAAAGTTCGTCTAATTGTGATCGTTCGCCGATCTAAAAAACACTTTTTTCTATAATTTGACTTTCTTTCATGATTCGCGTACTATCAGATGATGTCTTCTGGAAACCCTGAAAAGGGAAAGTCCTCGCGTCTATTTTTAGGTTTAACCAATCAGAGATGTTCTTACATAGACGCTTCGGTGGTTGTATTATGGAAGATAGTGCATTGACCCCAGTTCCAGATAATGAACGAATAAAATTAGAAAAAAGTGTTTTTTAGATCGGCGAACGATCACAATTGGACGAACTTTGTATGGTTGGAGTCTCTAATGTATATGATCATGGTGCACGACTTTAGTTTGAGCTGGCGATCAGCTATCGGCCAAATATGACCGATAATCCAGCCGGACGGCCTCCGATTCTGTGTGAGATTCTTTCGTACACGCAACTTTCGCTTTGGATGGGGTAATCAAAACGCGAATAACTCAATAAATACTTGAAACAGCGATTTGAAGTGAGTATATTCACACACCTAATACCTTTATCGATTGCCAGAGACATATTTCATACATTTAATCGATGTTTATTGTGTTTGTGCGAGCCGGAAAAAAGAGGGCTCTTTCTATAATAGCGCTATTTATGCTCACCTTGAATTAACGTTATGTACTGTACGAGACCAAGTGGGTGGGGTAATGGGATTTGTTTTAATAGGCATTTTTTTGGTGTCATAGGTCCGAGTCTTCCACCTGTGGCCCCTGATGGCTGCTGATATGGCACTACTTTTCATCAAAACAACGCGGAATACTCGTGGCAGGTGACCGTCATGTAAAATGATTGAGTTCTGATCCTTGGTCGGCGGTTACACATGTATCGTTCGATCAGCATTCCCGACGGAGCTCAGCCGTTGTTAAATGTATATGTATGGGCAGTAGGTGGATATGATGGACCTGACGACGTATGCGACCAGCATATCCCCATTTCAGCATGCGCAGCCGCGTAGTCTGGCATGGGCCGCGTGTACTTGTCCATCGCTATACACATTTACATCTAAGGAAACAATATGAATTTTCTTTACGTTTTGATGTGATTTTAAAATACTGTTCCAAAATTAGAAGACGTTACACGTATTCACGATTGTGTAATTAATTTAAATACAATAATTTAGTAACCATCGATTGAACAGAATCATGATTATAATACTGAAAAATAACGCTAGTTATTTTTCAGTATTATAAACATTTTTTACCAATATCCAATTGTGTACAGGCGACTTATATGTGGCATTAGGTTCAGAAATACGATACAAATCTAGAATTAAACAAGTATTTTCAACGAAAACCATGTTGTTTTACCAATAATATAGCATACAACTCTACCTATTAAAGGCACATGCCCACTCAGGTGCCACAAAGTGTAATTTATATCAGAGACATCATCTGAGACATTTTCTGGCAAAATAAACATTCATTCACCATTACCCCACGTATTGATTGGCATTACTATGCATTTTATATCGGACGTAAAGTTCAACACTGACATCAGGGGCGATAACCGTGTTTCTTTAAAATGTCAACGGACATTACTATTTATTCTCTGCATTTATTCTTTGATGTGCAATGATCATACTTTATAATCTGTCGAAAATATTATTTTTTTCAGGTGACGCATTTAATTAGTATAAATAATTAAGAAATATCATGCCTCAATTGCATATGAAAATAACCTGATACAACCGCGAGTCACAATCAGTAAAATACATATTACTAAATGATTACATATGCATAGCGGGCAGTCGTAATTTTTAGAACTGGTGGAATAGTGACAGACACAATTATACACTTATTTAATTCCTATAAAGAACATTTTGTACCCACTGAGCGAGCATGTACCTTTAAATAGGATACCATGCTAGTGTCGTTTGTATATCTGTCTCGGCTCTGAAACGACCTATTAAATTATTAAATCGGAATTCTTGCGCGTTTCCTATGTTTGCCTTATACACTTTATATCTACAGACGCTAGCCAGGGGTGGATCTGGAGGGGGGGGGGGGGTGGTGGGTTCCGGGGTTGCACCCCCCCGTTCAGCCACTGAGTTTACATAGATCACAGTTACCACCAGTTGGAGTCTGAATTTAAATGCCGTAAAACACAGGAATGTGCATTTTGAAGAGCTCGAGAATAGGACAATCCCCTAGTTGCGAACGGTAACTCTTGCAATTACTCCCGTACCGTCCTTAGCTAGCTACGGACGGTACGGGAGTATTGCAAGAGTTACCTTCGCAACTAGACAACCCATCCGTTCCCCAAATGCTGGATCCGCCCCTGCTAGCCTATGTATACATCACTGGTGAGTATGTCTGCATGTGGCTGCAATTTAGCATGCATATGTCTTGGAGTGATTATATGCCTAAACTACAGTGGAATCTCTGTCAACCGGACACCAGAGGGACCTCCCAGGCCATCCGATATAGAGAGATTCCTCTATAAGTATCTCCTCGCCGATAGGCAAGAGGGGATATAGCGTTAGTTCATGTTCGTACGTGCGTTAGTAACACATTCGTGTGTCAATAACTTATGAACTGCTGCACCGATTTTGATAAAATTTGGCCACAATGTGTGTCTATGGATGCGAGTGAGGGGTTTAACTTAGTGATAACAGTGCCCTTGCTCTATTAAATATATTATAATGAACCTGGGGCTCTATAATATTGCACTCATCTCCAATAAATAAACTAGTAAGGCAAACAGTAATGTCATGGACTGTCGTTTTTAGAGAAACTTGCTTCCTGCAGGCAAATATGGCACTTAAAACACAAGTATGTCTCCAATGCAGATACAGAGCATCAGGTTTCTTCAGATAAACAACGACATCGAAATAACATTGTGTGTATTATACTTATAGCACTTGCAATTATTGTGGCTGTGACTGAAACAAATGAGGTTTATGGGTTTTGCGACCCGTGAAGATCCGGATCAGCCTGTGCATCCGTACAGTCTGACGAGGATCTGCAGTGTTCGCCAATCCATCAATTAAACACCCGGCTGGCTTCTAGCAATATAGATCGTTATCAGGCTACTGGAGAGTGCTATTTGATCCAGAGCCCAATTTCTCCAGTCACGTCAACACTACATGCACAGGTGACTGGAAAAATCGCTTATCAGTTTCATTTCTAGTATAAATGAAATTAGAAACTAGTTAATAAGGTGTTATACATGTAGTAACTGATAAACGCCATTTAAAAGTTAAATACCCATATACCATACAAGAACATGTGAATGAAACTATTAGCAATGTTAGAATGTACCAGATACCATACGTTGGTCTAACCTCCAGCTAATGAATGCGCCATTCAGTTTATTCACGCACAAAACGTGATGCCATGCGATAAACTCTGATGCGTTAAATAAACTTGCGCATCCGCCCCGCATTCTTTCCGAGAAAAATAATAAATTGGAAAACGTGAACAAAGAACGCCCACTGCGGGCCCCAATTAACATCCGAAGAATTCAGCGCATGCGCATTGACCGTGATTCTATTTAATAAAAGTACAGTTTTCTATAGTACCGTATGGCATAGCTCTATCAAAGGACGTCCTATTGCTTGCATGTATACGTCTATGGAGTTTTCTTCCATGAACGTATTCAGTAGCGATTTTCACCAACATTGCAAAGTATTTTCTAGCAAAGTATACTTTGAGGGAGTAATCATTTATTTTTCTCGAAATGCATTATTTCATATAGAACTAACGACTGCATATATTTGATGATTAAAAGTGTACAGAATTATTATACTGAATGTATTACATTATCACAGCCAAAATGGCTGTGATAATGCAATACATTCAGTACAATAAAAATTAATTAATTTATCCTAAAATTTAAAATATCTCCCTCAAAGTATACTTTGCTAGAAAAGTATACTTTGCAATGTTGGTGAAATAGGCTACAGATATGTAGAGAAACATAGTGTGACTGTGTCTGGAGAAATTGGGCGTATAGGATTTGTGACCAGTGTAGTTCCTGATCATGTAGCATGTAGCCTGTATTATCGGCTTTGTTACATGTAGGTGTTGTGTCTGAGATAGTCAATATTTAGAATCATGCCTTAACCCTTTCCTTTCGGAATAAACCTTTACGGGTATGACATTTATTAAATATTTTATTTTTATTTTTGTTAGTTCTCAATAAAAGTATATGTGACGAGACGGTTCAAATGGTGGCCGCAACATATACTTCCGAGCGCATTGAAGGCCACTATTTAGAATTTTCCGCAAACATAATGGCGTATCCTCAGCATGAAAATGGTTAAAACGGCCTTAACCCTTTGAACCCGAAAGCCGGCTATAGTGGTGTTTGCAAACGGTGCATATCCGGATGACCCGGCTCATCAGGATCTTCATCGGGATCTTCACTTTTTGCAAGTAATTTTGATATATTTTCGAGAACAAAAACATCCCCTTTTCATGAATGGACTAAAATTCAACATATCAAAATACATTCCAATTACTTATGGGTGAAAGGTTTGTGTACGTCTTTAATCTTCTTTCTTTATACTACATTTCTCTTGCTAATGCTAAACCTTTGACTATACTATCATCATTTGCAATGTTCTCTTTTTCTGACCAGGACGCCACCGTCATAGACACGTCAAGTTTGTATGGTTGTGACGTACATTGTAGATCAATAAAATGCGCAATTTTATTTGACCATATTCGAAGGAGTGTGTGTTTTATTCTACTATCTTGTATCATATTATGTGATAATTCCAGCACAAACATATTTACACAATTCCCTAACATTTGATTGGCCCGTAGCAAGTCTCTGTCTAAAATTTATATCCCAGTAAACTCTCACGCCGAACTTCTTTCCGTAACCGTGAGGCAGAGTTAAAATAATTCTTAAGAAAACGGAAAATAAACACATTTTCTTGATGAATTTATTTAAAATGCTGGAATTATAAGGAATGAATGGCCTTTTTGTTGAATTTATCGGGGATATAAACTTGGAAAAGTCGCGGGAATACTGGACGAGGCCTTCCGGCCTTCGTCCAGTATTCCGCGACTTTTCCAAGTTTATACCCCGATAAATTCCACAAAAAGGCCATTCATTCCTATAATAAACATGGTATGGTGTAGTGGTGGGTGGGCGGTTGGCGGTGGTGGTACTGGTGACGGTGTGTGTGTGTGTGTGTGTGTGTGTGTTTGTGTGTGTGGGGGAACTAATATGGTAATGCATGTCCACTATTAATGTACTTTGAAAGACCAAATATGTTTTACTATTTAACTATACTCTTTACTATAACTAACGTAGCGAAGACAAGCGTACATGTGCACTATATTTACTATAGCACGATTAGTAACAAGTGATGGAAATCGATCCGGCATTGCTATATTTTAATAGCATTATACTATCACGGCGCCGCAGAGATACTGAAAATGTATTGAACTAAGAACTACCTTAATCGGTCGTATTTATAGGCATTCTCTGACATTTCAACACAATTGTCATTAAACCGTGTCAGGTCATGGAAACCAGTAACAAAATGTTGTATGACCGGTGTATACATTGATCAGTCTCCGTCCTCGCTCCGTCTTACTCTAGTAAGAGTGTACACCGTCAATATACAGAGGAACATCTCTAAACCGTACACCCTGGGGTGTCTGGCGAACAGTGCAGATCCTGATCAGACTGTGCGGATGCACAGTCTGATTTGGATCTACACTGGTCGCAAAACCCCCAGGGTGTCCGGTTTAGATAGGCTCCACTGTATTATCGGTAAATAAGCACACAGAACGTGTGTGTGATTTGCAATCATGAACAAACAATCGCTTTACACCAGTGTAGGTTTATGAATATTTCTTGACATTGTCAGGCTTGACTAGGTGTATTTGTTTTAGTATTGCATATTTTTACGAAACTCAATGTAAGCTCCGGTTGATTTTGACATCTTGGAAAATGGCGCATGCTTTGCTGTCTCGCCAGCACGGTTTCGCGTCAAAATTTAAGGTATTTTTCGGCCATTCGTAGCGAAGATTTCAGGCGGTTATGACCCCGCTTTGGAATCATGTTCAGGAAATGGTGTGGTGTTGCAAGCGATAGAACAAGGCATAACAAAGCCTCTTTGCCTCATATTGTCATGAAAACAATTCCAACAAATCCAATCATGTTGACATTTCTGGCCAAAAATAGTTTGGCAGATGTAACTTTGTAAAAAAATAAAGATACACATGTGAAGCGGTTACTGCATTTTTATTGTGTTGCGAAATTTGTACTTCATTTGCGAGTAGTTTTCAATATGTGTCGCAATATGTTGCGAGTGACGGTGAGTTTTATAAGTTACTCACCGCCGTCATAAATATCGTCAAATTTGGATATTTTCAACCGTCCCGTGATGCCTTAAGGGAAATGTCTGATTTTTCAAGGTGTTATTTTGTCACCTTCAACTAGTATTGTTTGTCAGAAGAACATGTCCCAAGACAACATCGAGCAGTTTTAGTTTACTGCATTGAAATAAGCAGGGTTCTGAAACGAAACTTCGCGTTTTGCCATTTTGGGGGTGGGCGACTGATATCTGCGCCCCATTTCGACAGCAGCTTTCATTTCGTACACTTTTCTTTGATTGCGTTAAATACGTGAAATTGATGACTCATACCTTTGACCGTACTACAACCCGCATGCCTATCTGTTGATGGCATATACCATCACGGACCATTGCCAATTTCTAATTGGCAATGGTCCGTGATGGCTATATGCCAATTACCATAATTCAAATTACCCATAATTCGACAGGGTGTTCGGTTTAGAGAGGCTCCGCCGTAACATAGGTAAATACGCACTCCAACAGCTTGTGTGGTTTGCAATCATGAACAAACAGTAGCCAGTTACGATAATTCAAATTATCCACACTGAGTTCGACAGAATGTCCGGTTTAGAGCGGCGCCACTGTAACTAATGGTAATGAGCGCTCTAAGATGTGATTGTGTGCATTGCAATCATGAACAAACATAATGCTTTTAACAAATACAGCGCATTCATTGACAGGAACTGGACTTACATTACTCAATGAACTCATGAAATTTGTTTATCCCGTCAACACAGTGCGTATGTGCCGTGTAATACGGTGCCGTGAAACAGTTTTGATATCATGTCAATACGACCTAATCACTGCGTATGAATATGTGCGGTGACTGGGGTTATTTGTTTTGCATTTAAAAGCCATTTGTATGTGTTGACGGGATAAATAGAATAGTAGGTTAGTGCCGTGATTGGGAAAAATATCTGGCGCGGCTCGGAAACGGGATGTGCTCGGCAGAGCCTCGCACATCCCGTTTCCTAAGCATTGCCAGATATTTTTCCCATTCACGGCACTAACCTACTATTCTCTATATATGTCCTGCTTTGTCCATCAATATTCATGATGTCAATAAATTACAACTCCTCACAAATGAGCTACATTGAGGACCGCAGGTTGTGCCGTTTATTAACACTTTCACCCCTAAGTAACTGGAATGTATTTTGATATGTTAATTTTGCAGCCAATCCAATCATCACACAATGATTTTCAGACTTGTCCATTTATGAAAAGAGGGTATTTTGCATAAACCGCTATATCGGGCTGTCGGGTTGAAAGGGTTAAGGTTCTACTGTATTATACAATCATACCCGGTTGTCCAAGCAAGCAAATTAGATAGTTGCAAGTTTACGCGTGTATACTAAACGCAACTTGTGATGAAAACCACTAGACAACGCGGTAATAAGTCCCGCATTGCCACGATGGGTGACAATTACGCAAGCCGCGGTCATTTGCGTGTCCCAGACTGCTTGTTATTCGGTTGACATAAAGGGCCCCGCCGCTAGAGGTCCTCGCGTTGCATCAACATTGACAGCAGCGAGAGCCACGGTATGTCAATTATTTCACCGCTAATGGGTCTGTTGTCGCAATAAAATGTAGTCACGTGGTCCGTGACTCGCAATGGTTTCCGGCGACATCCGCACTCGGGAACCCTCGGTTTGTCCACAGACCTAGAATTCTAGGTCTGTGGTTTGTCTTATAATAGTTTGTTGCCTGCTTTTACAATTTTTCAATATAATTTAGTCACGTGGTCTGTCACATGACCAGCAATGGTTTTATCCAAAATCAAACTCGGGAACAATCGGCCCATTTCGTTTAGTTTCAATCATAGTTTATTGCCTTTTTTTATCAATTGTTGGCAAATATTAAACTCGCGGAATGAAGTCCGGAACCCGGAACGTAGGCTTTGTAACCAGAATGCAATTATCTCGTGACTCGAGATCGTGTTCTAGCTCGATACCCGTACTCTTAATGGAACTCCTGTTGCGAGCATTATGCTACCAATTAGGATATGGAAACCTTTATTTGACAATATACATGACACGTATTAAGGTGGACCACCACCATTGATTTTTCCTAAATGTTTATCATCATCAGTATGTTTATTGTATGCTACTTAGCTAGATAAGAATACTAAGCAAGTTTGGTGATATCGGCTACTGTTACTGTAGACGATCTATGTTGATGGAATAGCGAACAGTGCAGGTCCGGATCAGACTGTGCGAATGCACAGGCTGATCAGGATCTACACAGGTCGCAAAACCCATACACCCCATTTCTCGAGTCACAGCCACATTCATTAGTATCAAAACATCCAATCATTGCTATCAATAAAGGTTTTTTATTGATACAAAAATACCGAATAAATAGTAAAACGGCGCACCTGTTATTATTGATATAAAAATACTGAATAAAAAGTAAAATCACACCTACTGTGCCTATCGTTGGTTCCATCCTTAACCTGCCGATCTACATTTGGTCAATGGCCACGTTAAATCACACAGTTGCCCAAACTTAGATACTTTTTCGTAAACATTTAAATAGAGGAGAAAAACAGACATTTGTATATTCGTTTTGGTTTTAATGCTAGTGAGAGTGCTTGGTGAGAAATGTGGTTGAAAACTTTCTGTGAAATACGAAGTGGTTAAAACGTTACAGAGATTTTAATGAACTGAAATATGCATTGACTCAGATTACGTCATATGAGAAATTGCATATCGTAATTTTATTCAAATTTATGTTTTTTAATTTATAATTTTCAAAAATTGGTATATGTATTACAATATTTCAATAAAACAAATTATTTTAGGAACGTAATATATTTTATAATTACGTTTTAAGAACTAGTTCAAAGTTACATTTTGCACAATTTATGCACATATTTAATATAGGAATGAATGGCCTTTTTGTGGAATTTATCGGGGTATAAACTTGGAAAAGTCGCGGGAATACTGGACGAAGGCCGGAAGGCCTCGTCCAGTATTCCCGCGACTTTTCCAAGTTTATATCCCCGATAAATTCAACAAAAAGGCCATTCATTCCTTACAATTCCAGCATTTTAAATAAATTCATTAAGAAAATGTGTTTATTTTCCGTTTTCTTAAGAATTATTTTAACTGCGCCTGACGGTTACGGAAAGTAGTTCGGCATGGAGTTTACTGGGATATAAATTTTGGACGGAGACTTACAACGGCCCAATCAAATGTTAGGGAATTGTGTAAATATTTTTGTGCTGGAATTATTCTTCTTTAACTTTTGAGTGGGTTGGTATTTTGTTATAGGATTTTCAGCATTTAGTTTATAGTGACAGTCTATATACAAGCAAAATACAATACTATGCTATAAAAAGACAATTGAGAAACTTATGCAGTTCTTCTTTAAAGTACTTTGTGACATTTTGTATGTCGACGTGAACGGCACCAATACGCCTACACAACATGTGAGAGAAACACCTATACAAACAAACCCGGGCTGGAGTAGATTGAGCACGTCATCATCACTGATTACACGTTGGTCACCATGACTACAACAGCAACGAGATACACGGTACCATGTCACATATGAGACACGCCATGTGATTTTGTACCTAAGAAAGATGACGAAAAATTTATATAAAATGAGGAATAGAATAGAATATGAAAAGTTCCTCAACGTTCGACGTCATTTCCGGAAAATATGTTAATTTTTTTTTAAATATTTTTCATGAGATATCGTGTATGTTCCTATAGGCACGTGATGTGATTTTAACCTTGGATTTTACATAATGATAGTTTCCGTAAATGGTGTCGCAAGATGGCGAAATTTTCATAGCAAATGCGGAATATAATTCCGCATTTGCTATGAAAATATCATCAACTTTCTACGTCATTTACGGACAATATCATACATTTTGTAAATATGTTTTCATGAGATATCGTACATCTGTACGAAATCACATTGCGTGTCTCATTTTTGGCTGTGACTGGAGACACGGGGCCTTTTGGCATTCCTGGCAAGTCTACTAGTAGGTCATACTTCTTTGGCTGGCACACTTCTTTCCCAATACAACCTAACCATTTACAGTAAAACGTCTCTAAACCGGACACTCATGTGGAGTGTTTCATTGTGAGGGAGAGGTTTCAAGTTGTATGATGGTTACAACAACAATAACAAACACTCCAAAGTAAGTATTATTTGATATTTTCCTTAATAGGCAACGGATTTTGATGAAATATGGCGCAGCTAACGCGTCTTCGTGAGCTGCATTTGCTGGTCCCGGAGTGCGGCACATACTTATGTCGTTTTAGTAGACACGGACATCGATTCTTCACAAAAACGACAGCAGTTTGGGCTAAAGTACCGAGACCACCACATGCAACTTATCCAGACGCAATTGAGCGCTATATTTAATCAAAATCCGTTACATAATAAGGACAACATAAAAGAATACGTACTTTGAATCGGATGGCTTCTGGAAGTATCAGTACTTGTTGTTGTTGTAACCACGTGATCATACACCTTGGGTTTCACTGTACCATATAGTTGGCTATTCTCTGCTACTTCGGTTTTTAGTATGGATGTTGTGGGTTATGTTTTTCCATAACCTGCACGAATTCTGCTCCGGATATTATAGGAATGAATGGCCTTTTTGTGGAATTTATCTGGGTATAAACTTGGAAAAGTCGCGGGAATACTGGAGGAAGGCCGAAAGGCCTCGTCCAGTATTCCCGCGACTTTTCCAAGTTTATATTCCCGATAAATTCCACAAAAAGGCCATTCATTCCTTATAATGCCAGCATTTGAAATAAATTCATCAATTATTTTAACTGCGCCTCACGGTTACGGAAAGTAGTTCAGCGTGGGAGTTTACTGTGATATAAATTTTAGACAGAGACTTGCTACGGGCCAATCAAATGTTAGGGAATTGTGTAAATATTTTTGTGCTGGAATTATTCACTAATTAAAATGTATGCTCAATTATTGTCAAGAAAGATAAATTCTATCTCCTGTGACAACCCTGGTGGTGGCCCAAAAGGTCAGCGGTTTGTATTTAAACTGCATCACGTGACAAACATGGGCAACATTAAAGAAATAAAGCCAAAAATGATGCTTGAAAATGATGTAAAAGCTTCAATCAGAGGAATTTGAAGTATATTACCGTATTAACCCTATGTATTTGGACACACTTTGCTTTGGGAAACCCCTATTAAATAGGAGTTTCCAAAAACAAATTATATCCAAATACATTAGTATTGTAATTAGACCACTACTGCCATACTGACCCTAAATATTGGCACACATATATTTTCATGTGTTTCACCAAATAAATCGTGTCCGAATATTTAGGGTTATTACGATAGTACATCACTTGACCAGGTTATGCAAACAGACAGTGTCTATGGCGTTAAAAACGTGGATTCTTTTATTGACCGTACTACCTTTGACCGTTGTGACAACGTGCATGCATATCTGTGGAGTTAGTGTGGCTAAACCTATTCTGCTTGTTATTTTTATTGTTCGCACAGTTGTAGATAGAAATGTACGGAGCCCCGCAGGGAACATGGATTTTTATGCCACCGGGTTTCGAAGAAACGTGTGGCATATAGTGTTTGGACCGTCCGTCCGTCTGTCCGTCCGTCCGTCCGTCACACTTTTCGGTTAACCAGTTTCTCAAATATGCTGCAGGTGGCATCCGCGTTCGACAGACGCATTTCTTGTTTTTAATGAATTCGTTCGCTTCGTTCCCTCAATTTAAAAATTCGTACCCTCGAATTAATGAAAATTAGCTCCTTCAATTTAACAATTCGTGCCCTCGAATTAACAATTCGTTCCCACGATATAACAATTCGTTCCCACGAATTAACAATTCGTTCCCATGGGAACGAATTGTTATTTCATGGGAACGAATTGTTAAATTGAGGGAACGAATTGTTATTTCGTGGCGGGCTCCGTAGAAATGCATGCTAAACATTCGCGACTGCATTAGTTAGATCATATACACGTAGACAGTAATGTACATGTACGTTCACAAAGCTGATAAATGTTAAAATCACTGCCACTGTGCTCAGTATCTGTTAACATTGGAGGAAATCCAACCTACAGGAACTATACTGTAAGGAAGTTCATTTAACAGGTGAGCTTGTCTACTCTTGCTTGTTGTTTCTTCTTGCTGTATTTCACCTGTAGCCTATTTCATCAACATTTTAAAGTATACATATCTTGCTAAGTACACTTTGAGGGAGAACTTTTCAATTTAAGGTTAACCTTATTAATTTTTATTATACTGAATTTATTACATTATCACAGCCATTTTGGCTGTGATAATGTCATAAATTCAGTATAATAATTCTGCATACTTTTAATCATTAAATATATGCAGTCGTTAGTTCTATATGAAATAATGCATTTCGGGAAAATAAATGATTACTCCCTCAAAGTACACTTTGCTAGATAAGCATGCTTAGCAATTTTGGTGAAATAGGCTCCTGGATAACAGTACAGGGAAACCTCTCTAAACCGGATACACTGTGAGGTCCCTGGCCTCAGGCATTTGATCTTTCTGAGCCATAGCTATGTGCTGTGCGATCACGAACAGGCATTATCATCTGAGACAAATGACCAAGTAACTCATCAAACATAAGATCACAGGTGTTTTCTTGGTGTCCGGTCCACTGTATATGGAAGTTTGAATGTGTTTTTCCAAATGATTTAGTGTCATTTTTCGTGCGCGAATATGAAACCTTATCCCGCAAACCATATCACTGACTGCAGTATGACGCCCTCGAGCCACCCATTGCCTCGAAGGCGGAACATGTGCCGCTGCCTTCACTACCGCTATTTCCCGTGAATTTGAACAGTTCTCTGAACCAATTGCGAACGTTATCTTGAAATGTTATTAGCCCGGCTTATCAGCTTAGGAAAATTATATTTTTTTTTGTTCAAGACTGCTTAGCGAAACCATAATCAGTAATATATCAGAATGAATCTCATTCACGCGGCCATGGTTTTCGACGTCTGGCGGCCGTTTCACTAAACTTCGTACGACTAAAATGTTCGTAAGTGCAAATTTAGGATGGTCTGGAAATTTCAATTGATGGATTTACATTTATTGAGCATAGGCTGCATACGCAGCCTATGCTCAATAAATGTAGATCCAATAATTGTTTACAAGAAAACATTGTTAATGTGAAAACTTATCATAATTTTGCACTTAAGAAAGTTTTAGTCGTACGCAATTTAGTGAAACAATCCCCTGGTTACGTTGACAACCATGACGTCTCAAATCCTTTAAACTAAACACATTCTGAGGATACACCATAATGTATGGGGGGAAAAGTATAAATGTATTCTTTATTTCATATCAGAATGTGTATCACATGAAAACCAATTTTATAAATGTGATGGCACGTTTAATAACGCAGCTAACTTGATTGGCTAACCGCGTTACCATAATTACGTATTTGTACTGCGCGCCAACGTTATGTCAAATTAATAAAATGGAGACGTTCCAAATACAAAACGACGTTTGGTTATGTATTTTTTGGTGAAGTACGTACCAATATGGAATATTTCTGAAAGTATTAATTAATTTAAATACAATTAAATTAACAGCCATAAATTGCAGAAACAAACTGTCGTTCGCAACCGTTACTGATTTTTCATAATTATTTATTTATTTGCAGGCGATGCATGTGTACAAATGTGTTCAGAAATGCGAAGCAATTCCATATTTAAATTATATATTTGCTAATCTGCTGGGCCGTTCGACCAATGAAACGTCAATTTGTTGCAACACGGATATTCGTATCAGGTCAGTGTATGATACCACACTATCAAGGTGGTTATAACAACGACAACAATGGCTGAAAGTGTTGAAAGCGCGCCACTCCAAAGTAAGTATTATTTGATATTTTCATTAATAGGCAACGGATTTTGATGAAATATGACACAGCAAACTCGTCTTCATGATCTGTATTTGGTGGAGTTCGGCACATACGTATGTCGTTTTTGCGAAGAATCGATTTCCGTGTCAGTAGACTTTGGGCAAAATACCGTGACTACCAAATGCAGCTTAACAAGACGCGTTTGATGCGCCATATTTCATGAAATTCCGATACATAGTAACATAATTATAAAAGAATACGTACTTTGAATCGGAGGGCTTCTCGATGTTTCAGTACTTGTTGTTGTTGTTGTAACCACGTGATCATACACCTTTATTATGTTATCAGTCAGTACGAATTGGGTCAATATAAAGCGTTAATACAGCGATAAAACACAATAACACGTGTAAGCCTGCGGAACATTTACGTTTAACATTAGCCATTATTTAAGAAAATGATAGGCCGACACTATAACTGTACGATTTTGTATTACATGAAGCTACACACAGTTCAAAATTAAGATGGCACATGATAGTATTGACACGACAGACATCCAGGGGCCGTTTCACTAAACTTCTTACGACTAAAATGTTCGTAAGTGCAAAATTATGATAGCCTGTAAATGTCACATTATCAATATTTTCTTGTAAACACTTATTGGATTTACATTTATTGAGCATAGGCTGCATATGCAGCCTATGCTCAATAAATGTAAATCCATCAATTGAAATTTCCAGACGATCCTAAATGTGCATGTACGAACATTTTAGTCGTACGAAGTTTATTGAAACGGGCCCCATGATCCGTATCTGTTGGCGAATGGTGACCTGTCATTCTATTTATTTACAGCCATCTTTGTTTTGCGCTAATAAATCTCCCGTGGTCTGGGCTAAACTGATTTAGAATATAATTATCAAGGTTTCTGTGTACATGTACCAACTTTCATACTTGTATCAAAAAGTACACAACCCAAGCTTGATGGTTGGAGTGTGTACTGTTTGATAATTCGAGCACAAAAATATTTACACAATTCCCTAACATTTGATTGGCCCATAGCAAGTCTCTGTCCACAATTTATATCCCAGTAAACTCCCACGCCAAACTACTTTCAACAGGTGCGCTGTCAGTGCTGTCAATGTAAAAAAAATGGCTGCCGTCTGTCAAAATAAACACATTTTCTTGATGAATTTATTTCAAATGCTGGAATTATAAAGGAATGGCCTTTTTGTGGAATTTATCGGGGATATAAACTTGGAAAAGTCGCGGGAATACTGGACGAAGGCCTTCCGGCCTTCGTCCAGTATTCCAGCGACTTTTTCAAGTTTATACCCCGATAAATTCCACAAAAAGGCCATTCATTCCTATAATACAAGTCCACCATGTATACAAATTGTTACAAGCCGGCGCCTAAATGTTACGGACATTTATTGGTTTATTGTACTCCAGTTCGTTACGGAGACAAGCCGATGCGTCAGTATGGGTCAGTATTGACGCTGTTAATGACCGACATAAGGCTGCAACAAGTGTTTGACGATCGCAAATTAGTGTTGATCATGCAAATCAATGTGTGCCAAGTATGTCTTCCACGAACAACAATATTACCCCTAGACCCAGATTTATTCCGTCAACACAGTGCGTATGTGCCGTGAAACACGGTGCCGTGAAATATATTTGATATCCTGTCAATACGACCTAATCACTGCGTACGAATATGTGCAGTGGCTGGGGTTATTTTTGTGCATTTAAAAGCCATTTGTAGGTGTTGACGGGATAAATAGAATAGTAGGTTAGTGCCGTGAATAGGAAAAATATCTGGCGCTGCACGGAAACGGGATGTGCTCGGCAGAGCCTCGCCCATCCCGTTTCTTAAGCCTTGCCAGATACTTTCGCCATTCACGGCACTAACCTACTATTCTCTATATTCCGGCATATCCACACCAGTTTACTCGCGCCCGCATTAAACCAATTCAAACACCAGCATGGAATGATTTGCTGAGTAGTAATTTGGCTCATTTGCACATTTAAAAATACATGTATGTCACTATTCCACCAGTTCTAAAAAATACGAGTGCCCGCTACACAGATATAATCATTTAGTAATATTTATTTTACTGATTGTGACGCGCGGTGGTATCAGGCTATTTACATATGCAAATGAGGCATGATGTTTTTTAATTATTTATACTAATTAAATGAGTCACCTGAAACAATAATAGTTTCGACAGATTATAAAGTATGATCATTACACACCAAACAATAAATACAGAGAATAAATAGTACTGTCCGTTAACATTTTAAGGAAACACGCTTATCGCCCCTGATATCAGTGTGGAAATTTACGTCTAATATAAACTGTATAATAATGCCAATCATTACGTGGGGTAATGGTGAATGCATGTTTATTTTGCCAGAACAGTTTGTGCCTACTGAGTGGGCATGTCCCTTTAAGCAAGAAGTTTTCATACATGGTAAGGTCAGAGAAAGGGGTAAATTTAGCACGTAAAACTGTGAGAAAGGGACACATTCAGCCCACGAAATGACAGTTTTAGTATTACGTGCAATTGAAAATTACATCATCATAAAACATGTGAATGCCAGTAAAAATCATATTTAGAGTTTAAGATGTGAGATTTTGGTTGAATAAGGATAATTCCTGCAATGGTGTCTGAGCAAATTGTAATAATGTAACAAAATAAGAACACTTTTTTTGGGAGGCATGGCGCTACAAAACTCTGGCATGGCGCCACAAAACTCTGGCATGGGGCCACAAAACCCGTCGGGCTTGGCGCCACAAAATGTGATATGGCGCCACAAAACTGTGGCATAGCGCCACAAAATGGGGCATTGCGCCACAAGAGTCGGACATGGCGCCACAACACTCTGGCACTGCGCCACAAAATGGAGCATGGCGAGGCGCCCTGCTAAAGTAGGTTGGGCGACACACCACCGTGAATATGGTCCCGATTTCCCCTTTGTATCCGGGGTTCAATGAGTAATAATTTCACTATTTTGTTTGTAAAAATCTGATCTGACTCAATTGTTCCACACGTGCAGATCCGTTCCCGTGCAAATGGCTGCAGCGTCGCCGCAAAAAGTCACACACGCTTCTAGTGAAACGGGTATTAGACCATGCGTAACCAGTAGAGGCGGACCTGCGCACTAACATTTGTCGCTGTGAATGGATAAATGGGGCGGATGGATTTTTGCGACAATGTAGGTCCAGTGGAATGGCGGACAGTGCAGATCCTGATCAGACTGTGCATCAGCACAGTCTGATCAGGATCTGCACTGTCCGCCATTCCATCAATGAAACACCGTAATGTTTCTAAAACGAAATATAGACCGTTATCAGGCTACAGGGCGTGTGCTATTTGATCAGGAAAAACACCATTTTGATCACAAATCCCATAAGCTCAATTGTTCCAGTCACAGTCACATATTTCCACGTTTGCCAGATGAGAACATAGCCAACAAACAGCACATGACTTAACCCGTCTAATTTGGTGCTACGCTGGTGAAAAAAGGTCATCTGTACGGTTTGCCAGTTGACGCCTCGCATTACAACTTGAGTTGAAAACGCCCTCAACAGATAAATTCAATTTTCCGAACAAAGTGCCATTAGTTGAAACTTAAAATCCGTTGCATGTTTTTTATTGCATAAAAAGGGCTTTTGCATGGGAATAACACCGTGATAGTGACGGTATTAATACTCATTATACACGAGTGTAATAAATATGTAAATGAGAACGTTACGGAAAACGTGATTTATAGTTCTCCCTACTTTCTAAGCCAATCGCTGGGCAGCATTGTGCTCCACTTGTTTCACATATTGGGACGTTTAACCCCAATAAGATACAGTCGAACCTCCCCGAACGACCACCTCTCTACAACAACACCCTCTGTATCTAACCCTTAGACTGTTGAGCACGAACATTGTCGTCTGATCTTGCTCTGTCTTCTTTCTCAATAAAAACATGGTTTGACAGAATTTTAGAATCATTCTAAAATGTTGCCAAAACATGTGTCTGATGAAAATTATCGAAGACAATAAATAAACAGCGGACGACAAAATTTAATTCATCATTAACCTCCCCACAACAGCCACCTCTATACAACAGCCAATTTTGCGTCTTCCCATGGGTGGCTGTTGTACATAGGTTGCACTGTACATATGTACATTACCCGATTTAATGATTAACTGTTCGACAGAAATGGAAAATCAATACACGTGGCTGAACTATACGTATGTTATTGTTCACATATTACATTTTGCAGGAACTAAATGCTGCGGTCGCTAGCGCTCCCTCGCATTTAATTCCTTAAAAATCCAATACTTGAACAAATGATTTGTCCTAATAAATCTTTATCCTGACAAAGGGCATTGAAATAGTACATATATGTGGTATTGGAGATATTCAACAATGTATCAAAGGTGAACTGTGGTTGGCTGTCGTTGTATGTGCTGATCTAGAATTTGTAGTTTTAACTGTATACCCGTGCATTTCCAAACTTTAAAGCTATATCGTTTATCCATGTACATAGTAATATAAACGAAAGATTGTAATACAATATTAAATTTAGTGTACATGTCATATGCCGGCAGTGCGTCCTCAAAATATTAAGTCTAATCTGTGTTCCATATAATGCTTTATTATAGCCTGTATTTTGAGTAGTGTAGATCTAGGGCAGGATATGGAGAGAGTACCGCAACATCAATGCGAAAAAAATGAAACTACACGTTTGCGTCAATTGTTAATTCCGTTGGGTAAGCGGTGAAGTTATCTACAGGCCACTTGGGTTGCACTCCGCGCCGACGTAAACTGTTTCATGTCGAAATAGGCGCCGGATTCCTGACGAATTCCCACTCAGGTACACGTAGAATATAAATTGCATACACACAGTTTCGTCTTGTAACCGGCTCAGGAAATTTCCTGCGCCGGTTAGCAGACAAAAATATTTAGTTAATGCGATAGCTCTATTTAGAGCTGTGTGGTATCTAGCTACTGTCTGTTCCACTGGTGAAAACATTTCACGTCGAAAACTGCACCGCTTCCCTGACTACTGTCTGTTCCACGTTTTGCTGCCATAATGCATTTGGTGGTCCAGGGAGTTTGGCACAGACGTATGTCGTTTTTGCGAAGAATCGATTTCCGTGTCGGAGACGCGGAAATCGATTCTTCGCTAAAACGACATAAGTTTGGGCGAAAATACAGAGCCCACCAAATGCAGCTTAACAAGACGCGTTTGATGCGCCATATGTCATAACAATTCGTTACGTAATAAGGACACTATAAAAGAATACGTACTTTGAGTCAGATGGATTCTGGAAATGTCAGTACTTGTTGTTGTTGTTAGTACCACGTGATTATACACCTTGTTATAGAGATCAGGGTCACGCTAGCGTCAACTAGAGTCGCTAATGGCGCCTTTCGTTTCAGTAATCTCGTTACCTTTATTTACTCTTTTATTTTAAAGGCCTCATGTCGCAGATTGTCTAGCACGTGATGAAACAAATAGTTTAATTGTGGACTTGTATCGTATTTCTGAAAATAATTGTACCTATAAGTCGCATGGGAAAAACATCCGTGACACACCTTTAAGAGAACTACTATGAGGACGATTGGTAAATATTAAATGTTAGCCATCGAACGAAATCCAAGATGGCCGCCAGTATGTCCGTTGTCCGACTTCTGATTCTGTTGCGAATATCACAATTCAGTCAGGGCATACGCTAGCATTATAAGGTTACGATGCCAAATGTCGTATATATTAAAGGGCTCGAATGCGTGGGACAGTTCTTTATCAATCACATTATGTTATCTGAACATTATCTACAGAACCGCACTAATTAATGTTGACATTGTATGTTTTTACTCGAACATTTCTCTGATGTATTACCACATACTTCCGTCTAGTTGTGTATGCACACTGGGGAGATGTCACGTGCTAATTACCGTATGCATTACCAATTAACTGTATCTTGACACTGGTATCGCAGATCGGGCCGGATACCTGGATAATTTCAAACAGTCAGGGCACAGACTTGATTAGTCTGGTCGATGGGGAATACAGACAAAGCCATCCGACTGGCGGCTAGGCATCAGGCGCAATTTATCCTTACCAAGCAGTCGTGTTATTCATAATCGGTCGTGCGCAGTGCACGACCGCTTATGAATAACACGACTGCTTGGTAAGGATAAACTGTTGCCCGCTGTTTCGAACATACACTGCACAATGTGTGGCATCTGAATGTTTTTCATATGAATTTCATATGCAAATTTCATATGCAAATGATATAAAGTGAGCCGATATGCAATTCATATGCACAATCCTCATATGCATTTCATATGCAAATCATATGAACTTCATATGCAAATTTTCATATGAAATGCATATGAAAAGTCTTCATATGAAAATCAAATGAATTTCATTCATATCGGCTCTTTTCATATGAATTTCATATTCAATTCATATGTTTTTCGTATGTTTACATATGAATTGCATATGTGGCATATGTTGCTGTGTATGGGTCGAGCTTATAAGTAGATTATTACATCTTTCGTTGAGTAATGGACAATGAAATACATTCATTATTACCATACTGAAGACGTACATTATATATTTAAAAATTGCTGCATAAAAAAAAATAATAATTTATGATCGTCTGGAAATTTTAATTGCTGAATTTACATTTATTGAGCTGCAGTTTTTGTTCAATAAATGTAAATAAATATAAACGCCGTCTCAAAATATCAGGCATAAGAAAACGTCTATCTTTCAGAGTCACCTTTCATTCAAGGGGAGTAATCATGCTTATTCCGTAATTTGTATACTGTTTAAACACCATTTCTTGGTTTCTTGATGAAGGTATAGAGAATAGTAGGTTAGTCCCGCGAATGGGAAACAATATCTGGCTTAGGAAACGGGATGGGCGAGGCTCTGCCGAGCACATCCCGTTTCCGTGCCGCGCCAGATATTTTTTCCCATTCACGGCACTAACCTACTATTCTATTTATCCCGTCAACACCTACGAATAGCTGTAAAATGCAATACAAATAACCACAGCCACCGCACATATTCATACGCAGTGATTAGGTCGTATTGACAGGATATCCAAAATGGTTTCACGGCATCGTGTTTCACGACACATACGCACTGTGTTGACGGGATAAAAATACATACTAAAAACAAGTGTGTTGTGCGGCGAGTGTGTTGTGTGAAGTATTCGTATACAACATTATGCAATGTATGTGTATCTTTCAAGGGGTCCATAGAAGACAGCCCAATTGTTCTACAACAATATCATGTCTGGTTGTAGCCCGAATTTTCTGTCTGTAACGCAGTGAGACTTACATGTAAGTCGCCATGCGTTACAGACAGAAGTCCATAGAAGATAACACAATTGTTCTACCAAAACATCATGTATGTAGCCCGCAATTTATATTTGTAACGCAGTGAGACGTACACGTAAGTCATGTCTGGTTGTAGCCCGCAAGTTCAGTCTGTAACACAGGGCGACTTTCATTAACGCTGGGCGACTTTCATTAAGGCAGGGTGGCATGTATGTCGCCCTGCCTTCAGACAGAAGTCCCTAAACGATAGCCAATTTGTTCTACCAAAACACCATGTCTGGTTTTCGCCCGAATTTTCTGCATGTAACACTGGGCGACTTACATGTAACTCGCCCTGCGTTACAGACAGAATATTCGAGTTAGTCTGATTTGGACACGACGGAGTAAACCCACTCGTCAACCGCATCCCGATTGGAATCGGTATAATCAGCAGGGAACAATGACGGCAGACAGACCATCATGGCCAGAGATTACGCTGCCTGATTCTCATTGCGAAATAAAACCATAATATACGCTCTTTGTAGATTAAACCGCACTGAGATCCGATCAAATTAAATTAGTGATGTAGACAAAATACATTCAGTCGGCACAGATTTCAATAAAAACAGTAATGCTTATGATCAGACAAAATACATTCAGTCGCTATAAACAGATTTTAACAACAAGCCCGATGTTTATGAAGTGTTAATCGTTCCAGATTAGAATACAATGCATAGTTTCATTACATAATTTAACCGAATGCCCGTTTCATTAAACTTCGTATGACTAAAATGTTCGTAAGTGCAAATTTAGGATCGTCTGAAAATTTCAATTGATGGATTTACATTTATTGAGCATAAGCTGCATAAGCAGCCTATGCTCAATAAATGGAAATCCAATACTTGTTTACAGGAACACATTGTTAATGTGAAATTTACAGACTATCATAAGTTTGCACTTACGAACATTTTAGTCGTACGAAGTTTAGTGAAACGGCTCCCAGGTGATTTTATTATAGAAATGAATGGCCTTTTTGTGGAATTTATCGGGGTATAAACTTGGAAAAGTCGCGGGAATACTGGACGAAGGCCGGAAGGCCTCGTCCAGTATTCCCGCGACTTTTCCAAGTTTGTATCCCCGATAAATTCAACAAAAAAGGCCATTCATTCCTTATAATTCCAGCATTTGAAATAAATTCATCAAGAAAATGTGTTTATTTTACGTTTTCTTAAGAATAATTTGCGCGTCACGGTTACGGAATGTAGTTTGGCGTGGGAGTTTACTGTGATGTACATTTTGGACAGAGACTTGCTATGGGCCAATCAAATGTTAGGGAATTGTGTAAATATGTTTGTGCTGGAATTGTATCTAAGAAGATGTGCGAGTTTTCCTGAACTATATTTATAGAAACGGTGATATTTTCTGTAACTGACGTCGAAATTTGATGACATTTTTATTTCAAATATGGAATTCTAATCTGCATTTGGTGTGACCATTTCGTCAACATTCGACGTCATTTACGAAAAATATCTTAACTTTTGCAAAACAATTTTCATGAGATATCACACATCTTCTTAGGTGCAGAATCACGTGGCTTGTCTCAACTGCGGCCATTAGTCACGGCTATACTCTTCATTATACTTATGGTATGGAGGTCACATGATCTACGTTTACATAACCTTTAACGTGTCTGCACTGAATCTAAACTAATGAAGACACAGGTTCAAATTCAGGATTAGATTAGGATACAACTACAGTGGGGTCAGCGTGTAAGTGCACACACGAACGAACACGACAGGTTCTGTCGTGTTCGTTCGTGTGTGCACTTACAGGCTGACCCCACTGTAGGATGGTCAGAGTCTCGATTAGTTCGGTCAGTTTTGAATTCATTCGTTGTACCCGCCATGGATGTGTGTATGTGTATCATAGTTTTACCCTATATAATCCGTCTCCAACATTGCTTTATCACGTGACCATCAACTGCAAGTAATTTTGACATGTCTTGCAAATGCATATGACAATGGTGTGAGAATCGTCTTGGCATGATTCTAAAGCAGATTTGTACAACAAGTGACCCGATTCCGTATAGAAACGTCGGGAATATTGTTTTACCGGACTACTTTTCCCGGACTATATCCAGTGAACACTTTACCGCCTTTATTTGACATATTCGTATATTCATACCAATGCTGTTGACACACTGACATTGTTTGTCTATAGCCGACTCTTGTATTTCAGGAAAATATCTTAAACAACTTTATAGCTGATTTTCGTTTTCAAATATAAATACAGCGGTGTTAAATTTAATTTAGTTTAACAAAGTACACAACTTGAAAATTTGAGACACGCCATGTGATTTTGTACCTTGGGAAATCTGTGTAATTTCACTAAATACGTTTACAAAATTTACAATATTTTTCATTATTATATACTTACTTTCGTTTCCCATTGAAACACAATGCAACACAAGACGTCACTATTTTTCCATATTGATGTCTCGTGAGTTCGTATTGGTCAGTGCAGGAACTGCGCTTCACAGCACAAAATGGTTTCTTCTAAATCACCATTAAACAGTTTATTTTGTTTATATCTTGTATAATGTTTGAAGCGCATTTGAATTGCGAGTGATTTACGTTTATTATAAAAAGGTTATTTGATATGTGTGTGGATATATGCCACTCGTTCCGCCGCGCAACCATATTGTGCTCCTAAAGTCGCACAATATCGCACGCTGCGGAACTCATCCACATAAAAATCAAACAACCTATAAATAATTTTATTAAAAAAGTCAAAAGTTGACCAATTTTCAGAGTACATGCGCATCTTGTCCACTTTTGACGCCATTTTCTCTATGTGTTTCAAATAATCATATCACACGTTAACCGTTTCAATCTATACAGACTACACGTACAATGTTTGTAAACACCGTAGATCGTAACGAACCGTTCCATCAGGATTGGCAGGATTTGTCACATTTTCAAGATAAAAAACATGCAAACATTCAACTATGCAGCGTTCAATATTGTTTTCTTTTACCAGATAACGAGATGTGCATTGTCCTCAGACCTGATGCGTGCTGACTGATAACATTGACTAAATACACACATCCATGGCGGGCACAACGAATGAATTCAAAACTGACGTTTCATTGGCCGAACTAAGTGACATGACGTTACGGAATGATACCGGTCTAATGACGAAACGTAAACCAAACCGCGTTCTGCTCAACAAAACCAAGTCATAGTTGTTTAAAACGTGACCTGTAGCCGGTTTCACCAAAATTGCAAAGTATACTTATCTAGCTAAGTATACTTTGAGGGAGTCATTTATTTTCCCCGAAATTAATTATTCCATATAGAACTGACGACTGCATATATTTGATGATTAAAAGTATGCAGACCTATTATACTGCATTTATTACATTATCGCAGCCAAAATGGCTGTGGTAATGTAATAAATTCAGTACAATAAAACATAATAAGTTTATCCTTAAATTGAAAATTTCTCCCTCAAAGTGTACTTAGCAAGATAACTATATTTTGAAATTTGCTCGGAATACGGTAGGAATTCCTCGCCGAACCTCGGAATGGCTAATCGTTTCCTAGCCTCGCCTGATAAACTGCGTATCAATTGTAAAATACACTAATCTATTTTATTTGCTATTGCAACGAAATCTGTGGCTGGGAAACACCCGGCATGCTTCTAATACGCAATATAGATCGCTATCAGGCTACAATAGTGTGCTGTTTGATCAGGAGCTACACTGGCCACATATCACACGAGTCCCATTTATCCCGTCAACACAGTGCGTATGTGCCGTGAAACACGGTGCCGTGAAACATTTTTGATATCCCGTCAATACGACCTAATCACAGCGTATGAATATGTGCGGTGGCTGGGGTTATTGTTTTTGCATTTTAAAGCCATTTGTAGGTGTTGACGGGAACAATAGAATAGTAGGTTAGTGCCGTGAATGGGAAAAATTATCTGGCGCGGCACGGAAACGGGATGTGCTCGGCAGAGCATCGCCCATCCCGTTTCCTGAGCCTTGCCAGATATTTTTTCCCATTCACGGCACTAACCTACTATTCTCTATTTCTCCAGTCACAGCCACATTTGTACATGGGCACAATAAAGTACCACGCTGTAACGCAGTGCATGGCATGTCTATTTCCGATCGGGAAATGACATGGTATTGGTAACATTGGAACCGTGTTTTATTTGTACTATAATAGTTTTCAACATCCGTATTAATGTTTCTTTTCGCAGCTAAAATCAGATACATTCATGTACAAACAAGCTCCACTTGAGTTTCCATCAAAGTTTACAACGTATTTCAAATTAGTGTGACATTATATCAATCGTTTCAACCTATTTCGTTAAGGTTAGACACCACCAAATAGTTTTACTATATAATTTAACCGAATGCCATCCAATAAGGCCAGTCTCTCCTACTTTCACTATTCGTATGGATGCTGTGGGACCCACTTGTACATGACCTGCAGCCAGTCTGTACTGGTTCTGCATGAACTAAACAATAGGTTCACTTACTCCTAAGAAAGAAAAATCCAACCTTGTCATATCCTCCAATATTGTGTACATTTTTTGGCCACGGAAACTCCGTTTACATCAAGTGACCAACAGGGTCAGTGTTTTCTTTTAAATGCTACAAATATGCTGAAAACTGGTGTTGAAGGCACCCCAAAATGTTCCTCAAGTGAAACTGGGTAGTAATGGATCAAGATTTGCAAGCAAACGGTGTCTGTGACCTCAAAACACCCGCACTATGTTTTTATACCGGACTACTTTTGCATACACCCTGGGCGGGGTTTCGCACCATTTGGTGTCTTTTTCTAACCTAGAAGTACCAGTCCCACTACAAATCATTCTACAATATTCACTATTCAAAAAGTAGCTTCTATTCCTGGATACAGTACCAAGTTTGGAGCAAATATCTCAAATGGTTGTCACACAGCAGCTGTGTAACTCCACCATGTGACTGTCCACATTCTGCCTTAATTTGAGCTACTACAGAACTATGGAGAATTTTAATAGATGATGAATTAAAAGCACAAATCTCCATAAAATCACATAACATTACCCTAAATAGTGTTATAGCTAACCATTCTACATATACAGACTCATCACTGAAACTATACCAACATGTATGCCACTCTGGAATGGTCGACAGACAAAAGGGTACTGGCTTGGAACGGTCAGTCAAGAAATTTGCTTTATAAGACAGGAGGAAAGGAAAAACAATGTTTTCTGAGTACTAGTGTCTTGGTACTATACCGATATGCGAAAACAATACACTTACGCCTAATTTTGGCAAATTTTGGAACAGCGTCGCGATGTCGCGCCACTTTCCATAACTTCTTAATTGTCCATCAGCAAGCCAATATCAATGAAAATAAATGAAAAACACACTATAATCACTGTTTCGGTGTATATTTCTGTCACATTCCAAGCCCAAGCACCTACAGGTAATTTGCATACACTGGTTTATTATATTTCACTAAATAAAGCTGAGAAATCAAGATTTTAGAAGATTTTGAAGCCGATAACTGTCCGTCTGAGATACAAAAAGAACAAATATGTTGCATCGCGGAGTCCGCTCGATTATTCTTGTCGCAGTAACTTTAAATTATGTTCCCAGAGACATAGCTACAAGAAACATAAACTTCCAACTTCAAATTCTACAAACAAACATATCTCACATAGGGCCTAGGCACACCTTATAGGTTAGACACCACCAAATAGTTTTACTATATAATTTAACCGAATGCCATCCAATAAGGCCATCTCTCTCTACTTTCACTATTCGTATGGATACTGTGGGACCCACTTGTACATGACCTGCAGCCAGTCTGTACTGGTTCTGCATGAACTAAACAATAGGTTCACTTACTCCTAAGAAAGAAAAATCCAACCTTGTCATATCCTCCAATATTGTGTACATTTTTTGGCCACGGAAACTCCGTTTACATCAAGTGACCAACAGGGTCAGTGTTTTCTTTTAAATGCTACAAATATGCTGAAAACTGGTGTTGAAGGCACCCCAAAATGTTCCTCAAGTGAAAACTGGGTAGTAATGGATCAAGATTTGCAAGCAAACGGTGTCTGTGACCTCAAAACACCCGCACTATGTTTTTATACCGGACTACTTTTGCATACACCCTGGGCGGTTTCGCACCATTTGGTGTCTTCTAACCTTAACAGAATGGGTATATAGTATTTTATATAAATGTACATGCCCACTCAGTAGGCACAAACTGTTCAGAAAAAAAATTAGAGACACCATCTGAGACATTTTCTGGCAAATAAAACATTCATTCATCATTACCCCACTTATTTATTGGCATTATTATACATTTTATAGCTGACGTAAATTACCGCAATGATATCAGGGTCGATACCTATGTTTCCTTAAAGTGTTAACGGACATTACTATTTATTCTCAGTATTTATTATTAAATACTTAATAATCTGTCGAAAAAATTATTTTTTCAGGTGACTTATTTAATTAGTTTAAATAATTAAAAAATATCATGCCTCATTTGCATATGAAAATAGCCTGATACCACCGCGCGTCACTATCAGTAATATAAATATTACTCAATGATTAAGTCTGTATAGCGGGCACTCGTAATACAGTGACACAATTATACACTTAATTAATTCCTATAAAGAACATTTTGTGCCTACTGAGTGGCACCTTAGTGTACCTTACTAAACATATATAGGATGTTGTCTACATATCCTAACTTTACAGTTCTACATTCAATTCGACATTCGATTTGAATGTTGATTGTCGATCTGCGATTGCAGTGCTAACTTCACACAGCCGATGTGGCAATGGACGAGAGTCGATTTATTTATTAGTATTTTTTTTTTTGTATAAACTTGGTTTTCGTAATGCAATAACACCGTGTATTAAACATCATAATACACTAGTAAAACAAATATGCGGCTATTACTGGATAAATGGGGCTTATGGAATGTGTGACCAATGTTGCTCCTGATCAAATATCACACTCATCTCACCTGATAACGATCTATAATCCTTGTTAGAAGCATGGTGTGTGCTTCATTGATGGAACGACAACCAGTGCAGATCCTGATCAGACTGTGCGGATGCACAGGCTGATCAGGATCTACACTGGTCGCAAAACACATAATCCCCATTTATCCAGTCACAGCCACATATACAAACATTTGAAACCGCTACAGAACACACAGAACATCTTCATTGCATGATACTGTGCTTATGCAATACATACAAGCTTTTGTCAATTTAATATGATATTTATTGAACTGAATCATTAGAATCCTAGCTTGACCATGTTTCTCATGAATCAGTAAATTCGTTCAATACATATGATGCTTATAGAGTTTATTCAACTACCATTTCGAAATTTCTCGAGGCATTTGAAAATCCGATGAAGAAACGAGTGCGAAGTGCGGATTTACTGATGTCAGGGGAATTAAATCCGGTATTTCAAAACGGTAGTGGAATAAGTTGTATAGTACATGCTCTTCGAAAAAAAGTGAAATTTGCTCTTATACCAGCTGATAACGTTGTCAAAATTGACAATTTTAGCGTATGAATTGTTTCTTCGCCGGAAATGACGCGACGGCAATTACGTCTCGCGAACTTCTAGGAGGAAATACTTCATTGAAGGAAATAAATCCTACCATAATTACAGTAAATCACTGGCTAGCATGTAATATATTCAAGTATCATTCATGTAGAACATTCCATTTAATTGCCACACGCCCGAATGCGTTGTATTGTCGTATACATGTAACATAGTTATATTTTGTGAAACGAAGTCAAATCGCACAAATCAAATTGCTTCTAAATTAGTTCTATGCTGATAAATCATGTCCAACCAATTTTCGATTCAGACGTTACGACTGTATAACCCTCTCAAAACTACATGCCTGTATTGTGGTATTGGCAAATAGTGTAGATCCAGATGAGCCGGCTCGTTACGAGCCGTCTCATCAGGATCTACACTTTTTGCAAGTAATTTCCATATTTTTGACAGCAAAACACCCCCATTTCATAAATTGACAATTGGATTGGTTGAAAAATTAACACATCACAATCCATTCCAGTTACTTAGGGTGAAAGGTTTAATGAAATTATTATCAAAGTGAATTACTACTGCTAAATATAGAATACTAACACGCTGATAAATTAGGTTTTATATTCCCTGACGGAAACGAACATTTATTCAATTATATTGTGTTGCGTAACTGGAAAACTATTCTTCATGTAAACTACGTTCGCCATTCATGATATTGTGACGGGAATAATGGGGCCTATGGCTTTTTGCGACCAGTGTAGGTCCAGATCAGCATGTGCATCCGCACAGTCTGATCAGGATCGGCACTGTTGACCATTCCATGAATGAAACAACAGTGATGCTTCTAATAAGGAATACAGATTGTTATCTGGCTGCATGGGCGTGCTATTTGAACAGGGGCTACCCTGCTGACAAATCCCATTTCTCTAGTCACTGCCACATACATGTATAAGCTAAGATAATTCCAGCACACAAATATTTATACAATTCCCTAACATTTGATTGGCCCGTAGCAAGTCTCTGTCCAAAATGTATATCCCAGTAAACTCCCATGCCGAACTACTTTCCGTAACCGTGAGGCGCAGTTAAAATAATTCTTAAGAAAACGGAAAATAAACACATTTTCTTGATGAATTTATTTCAAATGCTGGAATTATAAGGAATGAATGGCCTTTTTGTGAAATTTATCGGGGATATAAACTTGGAAAAGTCGCGGGAATACTGGACGAGGCCTTCCGGCCTTCGTCCAGTATTCCCGCGACTTTTCCAAGTTTATATCCCGATAAATTCCACAAAAATGCCATTCATTCCTATAATAATACAAAGTTCTTCCTCTGTTAACTCTTTCACCCCTAAGTAACTGGAATGGATTTTGATATGTTAATTTTACAACCAATCGAACTGTCCCAAAATAGTCCATTTATGAAAAGGGGGTGTTTTTGTTATAAAAAATATGAAAATTACTTGCAAAACGTGCAGATCCTGATGAGCTCATCTGGATCTGCGCTGTTTGCATAAACCGCTATAGCGGGCTTTCGGGTTCAAAGGGCTAAGCGTCCGCGTGCTGGTAGGTTTTGAGCGTGGTTCTATGAAAAAACAAACAAACTGTGTATGCTATTTTACACTATTTACTGGTGAAGTAATATGAACATTGGTTTGGGACTTGTCTAAGTTTTAAATCCGTTCATGAATAGTGTTTTCTTATTATTTAGCGGCAATTTAAAGTTATGTTAAAATCTTCCTCAACCCTTTGCATAAGGCCTTGTTTGTTTTTACCGGATATATAAGGGTTGTTTTACAATCATGGTACATCAAATAGTCTCACAGGGGGTCAAAAATAGATCTGTTTTGTTTTGATCAATATGGTTTATTTTTTATAGTGGATACATCAAATTTTCGATATTTGAACAATTTGAGGCACTCATATAACACAAACAAAAATATGAGATTTTACTTGTGAAAAATCATAAACTCGAATAATAACATAACCTTTTGCAGTCCTGCTTATAATCATATCAAATAACATTCTACTCAACATCGTGTTGGTATGATTTGTACTGCAGATACCATAAAATAAAAATGCAACATTGATTCCGCAACTACATACGTTATTTGTTGGTGTAAAACTAAATTGCAATATTTTAATTGCTGATACATAGAAATTGACTACATGAAGTTGTGTCTACTGCATTACATGAAACAGTTACATTAGCTGTTTTATAATTTACAGTTAAGCATACACAGGCTGCATTTACATGCCAATTTTGGAAACTATATCCGTTACGGTAATCTAGATATTTGATGTCAAAAAAAGGTGTCTTTTCCGACTTATTTCAGTCGGAAAGGACACTTCTTTTGACATACTAAAATAACTATATGCCCATGACTCTGATTAATATTTTTATATTGATTGGCGATATTGATGATGAATGAAGTCTGTAAACCACATTTTTATCTATTTTGCATATTTAGTTTTTGTAACTGACACTTTATATAGCTTGGCAAGTGTTACCCTCATGATTTGATTTTTACCCAATACTGACTACCACTCCATGTTAATAATGCGCCTATTTCTATTACAGTTGCACACATTACATGACTGGTTAATAACGTACATATTTAAATGCATTTGAACTGCAAATTCACAAGTAAATTGCTACTTTTGAAAGTGTTGTGGTCATTCGGAAAGGACAATATTGTTGACGGCCATATTAAATTGTCAATTTGTCACTACTAGTATCAGATGCTCCGTGCCATGAATACAGGTGAGTATACATTACACCATATGTTGTTCATACACAAAAAGCTTCACTGTTTGATTGTTTGTGTTGTTGGTGGGGTTGTAAAGTTACTACAGTATTACCATTATTGTAGAATAGCTTCCATAAACTACTTCAAAGATTTTTATATTTTTATCGATCTAGTCTACAATAAGTCTAACCAATCACACTAGCATCACAAACAACAACCATAAGCTTTGTTGTACATTATACATGTAGTCATGCTGTTCAGTTTTGAAATAAGTGGAATTGGAATTTATAATATAGAAGGGCATACGGTTTTGGCAGCCAGATCATCTTATATGCTTTATCTGGAGCTCCGAGGACTTCATCCTTTTAACTTCCCTGTTGAGGGCTTCAACTTTGAGTTTAACATTCTCGCATTTTATGCAGCAGCATACTATGCGTTCCATTGCTTTCATATGTGTGACATTATTATAATAGAAGTTGCATATACACAATATATACCATGATACGGGCAGTGCTTAACGTGCCTCCCGTGACCATATGTATTGGAAACATAAACAACAAAGACACAATGTTTGGGGTAAGGCCATGGTGCCAGCAACTTAGAAACTTACTTTATGGAGGAATGTGACAGACATCGAACTGATTTGTAGATTGATCTCAGCAAGAGACCGCCCTTAGATTGGATCAAGTCGAAGGTTCACCAATCCCGCATGTGACTATACAGTGCGTGATATGGTCTGAGTATATTATGACTTTATAAATATCCTGCCTTCGTCTTGAGCCGATCCACAGCGCTCGGGTTTGGAGAGCATAGTCCAGCCATCTCCGCGTGGAGATGCCCGATTATTACATGGCTCGGGTTTGGAAAGCATATTCCAGCCATCTCCGCTGGAGATGCCCGATTACCAGCGTGTATAGTGCAATTTTCTGCATAGTTACTTGCTATTCCGCGAGTTCGAGTCTGTCACATCCGCCTCCATCAATATGAATATGACCATGACGTTTATTGCGTAAGAATGATTACATGATAAAACACCGATTGCGCCCATTCGGTCTCTGGTGGTGACTGGTATCAGTAGGCATAACCAGCAAGTACATGTACCTCCAGCCGCCCCGCAATGACAACATGGGTGTTTCTGAAACATATACTGCAAGATTAATGTAACATTCACGATTATAATTTGTAACAACTGTCATCTCCATACCTGGGTGGGAGGGTGGGTAATTTAATTCCTGTTTATTAAAATTGCTTATTTAGCTTTCGCTAGCAGAACAGGGCGAATGCTGTAATAATTTCTATTTTATCTCGCTGATCTATTCCCGTTGGCTATTGCGCCGTGACTCACAGAGTTACGCTTAGGGGGCGGAGCATTGCACCTCCATATAATAACGTGATTTATGTTATAATCATAAATCCATTTATTATAATAGAAGTTGCATATACACAATATATACCATGATACGGGCAGTGCTTAACGTGCCTCCGTGACCATATGTATTGGAAACATAAACAACAAAGACACAATGTTTGGGGTAAGGCCATGGTGCCAGCAACTTAGAAACTTACTTTATGGAGGAATGTGACAGACATCGAACTGATTTGTAGATTGATCTCAGCAAGAGACCGCCCTTAGATTGGATCAAGTCGAAGGTTCACCAATCCCGCATGTGACTATACAGTGCGTGATGGTCTGAGTATATTATGACTTTATAAATATATCCCTGCCTTCGTCTTGAGCCGATCCACAGCGCTCGGGTTTGGAGAGCATAGTCCAGCCATCTCCGCGTGGAGATGCCCGATTATTACATGGCTCGGGTTTGGAAAGCATATTCCAGCCATCTCCGCTGGAGATGCCCGATTACCAGCGTGGTATAGTGCAATTTTCTGCATAGTTACTTGCTATTCCGCGAGTTCGAGTCTGTCACATCCGCCACTAAAGTCTGCCGACTTTTCCTCCATATCTTATATGCTTTATCTGGAGCTCCGAGGACTTCATCCTTTTAACTTCCCTGTTGAGGGCTTCAACTTTGAGTTTAACATTCTCGCATTTTATGCAGCAGCATACTATGCGTTCCATTGCTTTCATATGTGTGACATTATTTGGTTTGCATTGGATGAATTTGCAGTAGCCTATCTTTACTGTTGGATGACTGGAATTGAACCATCGATATGCTTCTATATATAAGCATTCTAAAAGAAAGGGTCGCTTTCCCTTCTTAACCCTCGAGACTTCCCTCGAGATAGCTTCACTTTTCCAGTATATGTTACTAGATCTTTGGTTGATTGTGGCAGAATGTCTTTTCTTTGTTTTCGTTCAAACCATTTCTATCGAAGTACACAACCTCCTATGCCCGGTAGAGAAGCAACCTTCTTCTTCATTCGTGGGTATTTTGCTGTTGTATGACATGCAGCATGAGCCAAAATATTATAGTGTTGCTTTGCTTTTTTGTCTATTCGTCCTTGGAAGTTCATCTATCTTTTCTTGGATTGAAGTTGTGGCTGCACACATTGACTCATCCAATTTTCTCTTCACCCCTCATTTCTCCAACTCCTCTTGCTTTTGTGGACTCGCGCGGCTAATGACTCTGTCTATCACTCTAGCATAGGACCGTGGTGAATGTGACAGTTCCTGTTGGATTATCTTGGCGCGTCTAAAGTGTGCTGCCCGACTTGATGCACGGTTTATGTCTGATTTTTTATTATCAGTAGTCATCTGTTTCCTACTTCTGTCTATCATTTTATCATGTGCTTTCTTCTGACTGTTCCTTCTATCTCTACTTTCTTTTTCTGACGGTTGTACTCTTTTCGTTCATTGTCTGTCATCAGCTTAAGCTTCTTTGGCGGTTCATCTTTAGGTGCATTTGCTGATAGTTGGACTTGCTTGTCATGTTTCCATTTCTGTCTTTGTTTGATTGCTTTGTCCAGGTTTAAATCTGCCACATGTTTATATTTTCCTTCTTTCCTTTCTCTGTCCTTCACTTGCATTTGTTTGTAACATGCTGGGTTTGTTAGTCTTACATTTTGTCTGTACTTTGGCTTTTGTTGTCTGCTTTAGTAGCCACCGTCTTTCGCTTTCTCAGATTGAAGGGAAACTTTACCGTTAGTATTTCCGACATTCTACACAAATGTTAGTGATGCAGCTAAGATCTAGAAATAAAAAATTATTAATGCAGCATCAAGTGTGCATCTTTATCTGGTTCTCAAATGCTCACCAATTTACTTCTTTCTCAAAGTAAAAAAAGGAGCATTTCTACCACCAGATTGCACTCTTTATCCTGCAGTAATAAGCAGAACCACCACCAAATTAGTTTTGCTAGGAAGGATCTATGCAGCTTTTTTATTTTGGTGAGTATTAGTAGCAGGTTAGCCAACTTATAGACCACCAACCAGTGTAAGGTGGCATGCAGGAGTGGAGGTATGTGTTCCTCTGTGAGTACTAGATCATCTAAGCCTACCAGTATATACAACAAACAAGCACATATAGCTTTGAGGAACAAAGATGAATGTGTCAAATTATTTGTCCTTTCCGACATTTCAAGGTATAGAGCTCAGAATCATGATTTGGTAAGACTAGTGTATGTCCTATGCAGCATTTGGAGGGTTAGAAGTGTATATGCAGTGTATATATTCATCAGAATGGAAAAAAGGCAATGAAAAATTATGTTTTTATGTCAAAGTATTATTAAATTTAATGGTACAATATATTTTTAACAGTTTGAACTGTATTAAAAATACATCAGCTACCTGTATGGTAAAGAAAATTATTACTTTTCATACCATAGTCTACACAGACCAAAATAAAGTTGTTATCTTGAGAAAATATTTATACCACTTACGTATGATCATGAAGCTCACCCTTTTTTTTCGGAAAGGACAATTTGTTTGACATAGTATTCCAAGGTGAAAAATCAATGATCAACAAGACATACAACATGCCAAATATTCAACATGGTATGTACTACTATTGACACTAATAACAGTTTACATATTTATGTTTGTTGAGGAGTAATGAGCAAATAACATGTTTTTCGGAAAGGACAGATTTTGACGGAATCACCAATTGGCAGCATTCGAGCACCTGGCTTCAAAAATCTTGCATGGACAGATAATAAATGATTGTTGGTTTTATATGGGCAATAGATGAGTGTTATTTGTGACATGCTTTATTTTACCTGACTCATGTTTAACAGTGGGTTTACCATGCCCTATTCGGAGAGGACATTTTTTTGACGGAAATGACCCTCCTGTCTTCCATGCAAGCTCACGAGAACAAAAATTGACATAACCTTACAGGTTTTTTTTGTTTTTTTTTATTTGAACAAAACATGTTAAATCATTAGTTCTATATTGTCAAGAGTGTCTTAAAGTTCCAAATATGATTTGTGTATCTGCTCAAACATGCACACAATTTAGATGAGACTGCGTTTTTATCAATAAATGGCACATAATTACCTATTTTGAAGAAAAAAAATATGTTTCAAATAATTTTTTTGCTGTGACTGACAGGTGTAATAGGGGCCAACATTTTGGAATGATGGCATTGATGTATACATGTATTGTGTGGGATTAAATAGGCCATAATATGGGTTTAAGCTCAATGTACCATGATTGTAAAACAACCCATAAGTAGGTTTTAGCCATCCGGGTGGACGCTTAAAATAAAAAAACATTGGCATGGCCAGACCTCTCGTATTCTCTTCACAACAAAGTATGTGTGTCCTGAATGGCGGCGAATTTGAAATCCAAAATAACGGCCGCACGTGTATAACGGGAAAAATGGTATCAATTTGTTGTTTGTACTATGTAACATAATCCTTCGTAAAAAACAAATTCCGAAGACTACAGAAAACATTTCAGCATGTTACTCTTTTGTTCCTGACTAGACACCGCATGAATGAGGGCCTTATACAAACTTCAAATCAGCAGGAAATGCCCGTGCACACGTTTCATTCAACTAATGTTGAACTTACGAACATTTTAGTCGTAGGAAGTTTAGTGAAGCGGGGGGAAGTTTAGTGAAGCGGGCCCCCGCTTCACTAAACTTCCTACGACTAAAATGTTCGTAAGTTCAACATTATGATAGTCACTAAAATTTCACATTAACAACGTTTTCTTGTAAACAATTATTGGATTTACATTTATTGAGCATGGAAACCCATTAATTTAAATTTCCAGACGATCCATACGATCCTAAATTTGCACTTACGAAGACTTTGGTCGTACGAAGTTTGGTGAAACGGCCCCCAGGTGCGCACTCCTCACCGTCGCAAACTATTTCTCTCAGCTCCACGTACAACTATCACATAAACGCAGTTTTTTGCGTCGGTTTCTGGACGATAATATGTTTATGAAGTAATGAAGTATCTCTTCCAGGCAGCTGAATGTTAATTCGTCAGGAATGCGGCGCCTATCTCGACGTGCAACATTTTGCGCTGACGCAGCGTGCAGAGTCATTGAATACAGCAGTTGATACAGCCATAACCAGCATACCGTATACCATGGGCGGATTCAAGGGTGCTGACTGGCGCGCGCCCCCCTAAAATTCGTCGAGTAAAGATTTTTTACAAGTTACAAGGCACTTTTCATGCCAAGTGGCATGTATTCCATGCATTTTTCGGTCGTTGTCTTATTGTTTTAAAATTTAAACGTTTTCAATCAAAAATCATGTCTAAACATACTGTGACAGTGTCAATATTTTTGCTCTAAAATGCGCCAAAACGCAAGAAATGCGATGTAGATTTCAAAAAAAATCCCCGGTCCCCCCTAGCGCTATCATGAGCTCCGCTCGGTCGACTATTTTGCAATACTTGACTATAGTATCGAACTAGCTTAGCTCGTTCGATAATATAGTCAAATTTTGCAAAATAGTTACGCCCCGCTAACCCGAAATCCTGGATCGGCGCCTGTATACGACAGGCCACTTCACTGATGTTACACCCTGCACTAGCGTGACATGTTTCACGTCGAAATAGGCGCTGTATCCATGACTCATTCCGATTCAGCTACATGCAGAATATACCGTTTAAGCAAATTTTAGATACTAGATACTAGACGAAAAGTGTGTTCGATAGCGCTAAGTAGAGCTGAGTGTTATCTCGTCTAGAAACCGGAGCATGTTTTGACTATATTTGAAGACATGACGAGGTTGACTTTTTCTAAGTGAAACTGAGGGCCGTAAGTGCAAATTTATGATCGTCTGGAAATTTCAATTGATGTAATTACATTTATTGAGCATAGGCTGCATATCTCAATACATATAAATATAAATCCATCAATTGTTTACAAGAAAACACTGTTAATGTGAAATTTACAGACTATCATAATGTTTCACTTACGAACATTTTAGTCGTACGAAGTTTAGTGAAACGGCCCCCTGTTGTTTATCCATGCAGACCCAGTACAGACTGGTTGCATGTCATGTAAAAGTATGCCCACTGTATCCATACGAATGATACAAGTAGGAGAGACAGGCCATATTAGGGGGGGGGGGGATTCTGTTTTAAAGTGAGTTCCAATAACCTCCGAAGGGAGGCACATTTAACACACATTGTTTTAAAGTCACTCTTTTTATTAAATTTTCGACCACATGGTCGAAAATTTAATAAAAAGAGTGACTTTAAAACAATGTGTTTTAAAGTGGTTTCAGCTTTATGTGTTTGCTAGATTTATCTGAATGTACACTTGTGTAAAGGTACATGCCCACTAAGTAGTCACAACATGTTCTTTCTAGGAATTAAATAAATGTATAATTGTGTCACTATTCCACCAGTTCTAGCGGTCTGAATGTTGACAAATTGCTGTATTATTCAATGGTCATCTGTGGCGGGAAAACCAGATTACTTCCGGTCTACAGAGGGTATGACGTCGGAGAATGTGTTCGAAAATACTTGATCTGCATGTATATCCCCGCCAATCGCGTCATATGTGGCTGTGACTGGGAAATGGGGCGTATGGGTTTTGCGACCGGTGTAGATCCATATTTATCCCGTCAACACAGTGCGTATGTGCCGTGAAACACGGTGCCGTGAAACAGTTTTGATATCCTGTCAATACGACCTAATCACTGCGTATGAATATGTGCGGTGACTGGGGTTATTTTGTTTTGCATTTTAAGCCATTTGTTTGTGTTGACGGGATAAATAGAATAGTTTGTTAGTGCCGTGAATGGGAAAAAATATCTGGCGCGGCACGGAAACGGGATGTGCTCGACAGAGCCTCGCCCATCCCGTTTCCTAAGCCTTGCCAGATATTTTCCCCATTCATGGCACTAACCTACTATTCTCTATCAGCCTGTGCAGTTACACATACATTGTTCGCTATTCCATCAATGAAACACTCTTCTAATAAGCAATACAGGACGCGACTAGGCTGCACGAGTGTCCTATTTGATCAAGAGCTATACACTGGTCACATATCACATAAGCCACATTTGTCCAGTCACAGCCGGCCCATATATTATGAGACACGCCATGTGAGTTTGTACCTTCGGACATCTGCGTTAACAAAAATTTACAATATTGTCCGTAAATGGAGTCAAAAGTTGACAAAATATTTGAGAGTAAATATCGTCTGCTGGAAATGTTTTAATTTCAATATTTCTCGACAAAAACCTGGTTTTAACAGCACATGAGAATCGTCTCCAGTGGAGACGATTCTCATGTGCTGTCAAAACCAGTTTTTTGTTAAGAATTAAAGCAAAAATGAAAAACAGCAGACGGCAATTTTCGTCAACAGCGTAGGAAGGGTTAAAGTGACCATGCCTGCCAGTATTGTGCTCACTAACCCGACGTTCCTGTCTGTAACGCAGGGCGACTTGATATGTTGATATGAGTTCCTTTTCATTCGTAAACTCTTTAAACATGAGGTAGAACCTTAATTTGAACTTATGGTGTGTAGATTCGCAAATTGGTTTTCGATCAGTTTTAATGACCGTTTATGTAACTTACAATAAATAGTGAAAACGACTATGTAAGTTGATAATGTAGTCCGTATATCTGAACCGCTATATGGTCAATGACGTCGCATCGTATTACGTAACTACATTATATGACGTCATCGTGACGTGGCGTAATCATCACATACGTCAAGCGTCATGGACGCGGTGTTGAGCGACTAGAAAAGTGATTTATTAAACATATTGCGTTTTCGTGAAAACCGGCATATAAATTCATAAAACGTTGGTACAACGTTGCGACACGTATTGTTGTGTATGTCGTATGGTATATAGAATTTATTGGAATACAATCGGAAACGCTTGTATTTCTAATGAGCCCCTCTCTGGAAATAAAAATCAACTTTCATGCAGATAAAAAAACCTATTACTTGGCGTTGGTAGACGATGTATATGTGAGCAGAGAGTTACGAGCATTGACATTAACCCTTAGACTGTTACTCACAACAATTGTCGTCTGCTGTTGCTTTTATATCTCTTGCCTTATTTCTCAATAAAAACATGGTTTGACAGCACTTCAGAATCATTTCCAATGGAAATGATTCTGAAGTGCTGTCAAAGCATGTGGTAAATTATTCTAAAATGCTGTTAAAGCATGTTTTTGATGATAAACATGGAAAATAGAAAAATAAACAGCAGACGACAAAAATAAGGGTTAACCATGGATCAGCTGAAGCAGTTCATGATCGCAATTTAAGAATAAGAGATCGATGACCGCACAGTGGTGTCCGCTCTGTCAAAAATAAATTGAAAAGGTATGCAGTTGACGTCATTAGTGACGTCAATATCCCTGTGACGTCACATGTCACCCTCTCCATTCTTTGGATTTAAGTTCATGTAACTTAAACGAAAATAAAAATATCAATATATGGGTATCTCACCTTGGATAACATGACTTGGAGAGGCTTAATTATGCCGTGGTCATGGCATTTTGGTGTGTCCTCTCATGTTGCCTAGCAACCAATATAGAAGCATTCCCGAGTATATGCAAATCAATTATTAAACACAGAGAAGGTTGCATTGTATCATTATGGATAAGTGGCTAGGATTGTTCATTCTAAACTAAAAATACTAAGCCGTTTTAACTATATATTGGATGACCCTCGTACGTAGTATTCATACTCCGTATTGGCGACATACAGTTGCTGCACCATATCACGGAATGTCTCCACCAAATCACAATTCCGACAGTGTGAACTACGCGAACTGCGAAATTCATTATGTTTGGGATTACAAACCTGCAAGTTCATCATGATGTAATTGCAATTTTTAATGTTTCATTTATGGCTTCATTGTATCCAATTAGCGATAACGGAATTTGAAAACGGCTTAATCCATCAAAAATTATGTCATAAATGGAACGTTTTACGACAAGACGACATGCTCTTCTGTGGTCCGTTGTCGTAAAATATCCGGAAATCATGGCGCCATGTAGATCTCCCGTCTTGCAGCAGTAAATGGCATTATGACTGGAGAAATGGTGGTTAGGGCTTTTGCGACCGGACACAGTTCCGCATGCATCCGCGTAGTTTAATCAGGAAGTGTGCTTGCATTTCCAACTGGCCTCGCAAATGCCACACACCTCGTTTCCCAAGTTTCATTCACAAATCAATGAGACACGCCATGTGATTTTGTACATAAGAACAAGTGCGATTTTTTATGAAAAATATTTACAAAATTTACGATATGTTCCGTACAGTAAATAACTTCGAAAGGTGACGAAATGTTCATAGCAAATGCGGAATACTTCCGCATTTGCTATGAAAATATCGTTATCTTTCGACATCATTTACAGAAAATATCACAGTTTCTGTAAATATATTTCATGAAAAATCGCACTTATTCTTAGGTACAAAATCACATGGCGTGTCTCATATGTGACTTTAACTGTAGAAATAGGGTTTATGGTATTTGCAACGGGAGTAAACCCAACATAGCTTGCGTATCCGCGTAGTTTGAAGATGGTCTGCACTATTCGCCATAATACAGTCATTGTAATACCCTCCAAGGCCATTAACAAACGGTTTGCAACCTTTTCATGCTGTATGAGTCTGCTAGCCAATCAGGAAACCGACTGTCTACACATGTCATAAGCATGATTTCTCCAGTTACATTCACAAATGTGAATGTACAGTGAAACCTCTCTAAAGCGGGCACCGGTTCACTGTAAATCAGGCATTTGATACTTATTTTGAGCCATAGTTGTGTGCTATGCGATCACGAACAGACATTATCACCTGCGATAAATGGCCAAGAAACTCATCAGAAAGAAGATCACGGGGGTTTTCTTGGTGTCCGGTTTAGAGAGGTTCCACTGTAATTGGAGAAATGGGGCTTATGCCATTTGTTGCCACATTTTGTAGTCTGCACTGTTCATCATACATTCATTTACTATCCGCCAAACAATTAATTAGCCAACAATACACGAGCGTACATGTAGATTATTCACATGTAGCAGGAGTATGCTCGCTGACCAGGGGCTATGCTGGCCACAAATGTCATAATCCCAATTTCCCCAGTCACAGCCACATATGAGACACGCCACGTGATTTTGAACCTTCGGATATCTGTGCAATTTCATTAAATACGTTTACAAAATGTACAGTAGGTTTCATAAATGAAGTCAAAAGATGATAACATCCGCATGTACATTTTGTCAACTTTTGACGCCATTTACGGAAAATATTGTAAATTGTGTAAACGAATTTCATGAAATTACGCAGATGTCCGAGGGTACAAAATCACATGGCGTGTCTCATATGTGTCTGTGACTAAACAAAATAGACTTTTTATATGTGTGATCAGTGTAGATCCAGATACAACAGCATACTCCTGTAACCTGATAACAATCCATACTGCTTGTTAGAAGCATATCGGGTGTTTCAATGAAGAAATGGCGAACAGTGCAAATCCTGACCAGACTGTGCGGATGCACAGGCTGGTCTGGATCTGCACTGGTCGCTAACCCCGTAAGCCCCATTTATACATGCCACGCCACAGAGGTCAACCCTACCAAGGACAAGACGTGCGTGGGTGTGTAGACATCGTATATGGTGCACAAATGTGTCGCGAGGAGACGGCGAAGTAACAACTACAGACTGATGTACTGCCAACATTTATAGCGACAGCACATCCGGTTTCGGCCATTTTTATTGCCTACGACCGCTATACTGGCCTTCACAGTCGGTCGGCACACTAGTGACATTTTAGGTGGCAGTCCTCACACATTTTAGGAGTTTTCGGGCCTGCGATCGCAGCCGAAACTTATTTGTGATTATTTTCACTTCACTTATTCACATAATCTGTTTGCTGCATGTACTTGCTACCTGATAGGTACACGAGCTTATTAACAACAACAAACAATTCAGACATAATACACAGGCTGTCTGCACTCTGCTGTGTTTACACAAAATGTGCCCAAATCTGCATTTATTTGGCCGCGGCCAAACATTTCACAACATGAATTTCAAATATCCCATGCGGATACTGCACTAATACTTGCTAATTGTACCAATTCTGCAATCACACATTGTCACACTGATCACAGTCTGTACTGGCACCGACCGTTTTGTTTTCGAGCAGCAGACCTGCCTTTCTAACAGATAAAATGGCTGCCAATATTTCGGACGAAAATTCCGAGCAGCAGTTTCGCACTCTTCTGTAACTGAAATCATGCCATCATGACACAGATGCAAGCAAAATCACATATTTTTGCAGAAAAATGTTTAATGCAGTGGAAAACATCATATGATGTTGGCTAATTAATTGTAGAACATTTTCATAAGACACAGACATGTGTTTTTTTTATATATTTACTAGAAGGCCCATAGGAAAAATTCGAAACTAACCAACTCGCCCGAGGACTGCCACCTTAGTCAGGGGTTGTGAACATCACGTGTATCAATCAATCAATCACATCGTCCAGGTTTTGTTTTAGGGAGATCTCAAACGAGTTTCCATTTGATATGGAATTTAGGAAAGGAGTCAGATATAATGTATGCGCAGAGCCATTGGCGAGGTGCAGAAAATGCCTGACGAGTTTCATAAATCTGTATGGAATGTATATCTGTATGATATATAACGGGTATGAGATTATGTTTATCACATGACGTCACATTTCAAAGGCCGACACTTTTCAGATACCAAAACGTGTCAGTGAGTAAACGTCACTGACGATTTTCGCATCAAGTAGATACTCTCCAAAATAGTTTTAAAACTACTAATAAAACAATTATAAAATGTGGCTGTGACTGGAGAAATGGGCCTATTGGGTTTTGCGTCCAGTGTAGATTCCGATCAGCCTGTGCATCCGCACAGTCTGATCAGGATCTACACAGTTCGGCATTTCATCAATGAAACGCCCGTTATGTTTTTAACAAGCAATATAGATCATTAGTAGCCTAGATGAGTGTGCTATTTGATAATGCAGTAAATTGGTCACAAATCTCATACGCCTCGTTTCTCCAGTCACATCCACACACATGCCTTATTCTAGGTTCATGTTCTGTGTACACGCTCTTATTGCCAACGGGAACACATTATAACTATTCAAGTAATTTTACCGAGTCACTGATGCTTCTAATGATGTTTAAAACATGATGACGTCAATGTCATAGCATAATTCCTACGTCGCGCCATTGGGAATCGTCATTTGAAACATCTTCATTTTGTTCATGTAGCACAACGTTAGCGCATATTACGAATACGTAATTATGGTGATTGGGGCAGCCAAAATCACTCCAGGTATTATGACACATGTGTGATACCACGTTTGTGAATTGTTTACAACATGACATTGACATTTATATAACAAAACAAAGTTTTCAATACATTTAATTTGGATAATAAAGCAGATAATGTGAGACATTTACTGACAGATGGCATTTATTAACCGAGAAGGAGCAATATAGCAATTGATATCATTCAGGTTTTGATTTTATTCGTATTCCTGTGTTTTTTCGTAAATCCAGGATCCGTGCTTCTAAACCTTTCTGAGATCCTTTCTGGGACCCGTTCCACTAAACTTCGTACGACTAAGAAGTTCGTAATTGGACATTCGCAACCAAGTTCGCATTTACAGCCGGTTTCGTGCAGTCTTTGATTTTGAATATGTGTCTATATAGTAGGATTAGTGAACCACATTCAGGCGTTTAATAAAATTATAAAAAACTATCTTCCTACGAACTTTTTATCGTATGTTAGTGAAACAATCCCCTGTACTCGTAATCAGGCAGTTTGATTGGCCGAGCTCAGCCTCGGCCAATCAAACATCCTGATTTCGAACATTGGAATGATGTAAATATTCAGCAGGGTTTCTAAGCAGGTACTCTGATGTCCGATCGCTACTTATGTTCCGGACATTCATTTGTTTATGCTCGTCCTACTGACATTTAAGTGATGTTTCCATTTCGATCGTCGGAAGTCTCAAACGATCGAAATGACATTTGAATGTGCAACGTCGCTACTGCATTGCAGCTGCAAGTCCTGTGGTGGTCAGATTCACGATTTACACTCCCGCCTGCGATTCTCTTACCAAGAATTGCAATCCAGCGGTCCTTGAATTGCAATTCGTCCCCTCTGAAATTGCAGTCTAATTGCGGTCCAATCGCGGTCCCGTTTTTGCGGTCATTCTTTCGCGATACCGTTTGTGCGGTCATTCTTTCGCGAAACCGTTTGTGCTGTCATTCTTTCGCTATTTGCGGTAAAAACTTAGCGTTACGCGTATATATACACCTAATTCTACTATTTATGTATATTTTATTGGATTTTGAATGGCTAAATACAGATAGGAAAATATATCTTTTCGTCAGAAAAAATCAACATTTCGATTTTATTGCCGCATTCTGATAAAAACAAATGTATATTAATGCGAATCAATACGTGGGTTACTGGTGAATGAATGTTTATTTTGCCAGAAAATGTCTCAGATGATGTCCTGATATAAAGAATAGTTTGTGCCTACTGAGTGGGCATGTACCTTTAATATCTTATTATTTAGATGTGTTCAATATAGCAGCTAACAGGGTGTGGAGCATTGATGCATTTTTTCTTGAAATATAACACAGACACAGGTTTCTATTTGCAGTCTCGAGTGATCGAAGTACATATTGTAATCTGTACAGCTGACACATGGAAATGTAATCGTGTGTACTTGATTAACTATGAAACTCTACTCTCTGTTTCACGAAACCTACCCAAATGCTATATAAACAATGCAAACATTCAAATATAAGAATGAGCCTTCTTTTTCGTTAAATTTCGTCAAATATTGATTTTATTACGAAAAAAGTATTTCTCTATGTGAATTTAACATGGGGGCGGGGGAGCAAGAGGTGTGGAGGAGGAGTCGAAACACGATACATTTTGGAGATTTACTCTGAAACCTGGCTAGATACCATGGAAATGATCTAACTAACAAAACAAAAGTTAGATTTTGAAAATCGGTCCACTAATTCTGAAAGTAGAAAATGCCCCCATGTTAAATTCACATAGAAAGAATGCCCATATTAAATGTTGCTATAATTTAATATTATCGAACAAAACTATTATTTTTGCATTGTTTATATAGCCGTAAAATCTGAGCAGGTTTTGTGAAACAGAGAGTAGTTTCTCTATATGTAGCTGTGACTGAAGGAATCGGGCTTATTTTATGTGTCACCAGTGTATCCAAGGTGTATGATCACGTGGTACTAACAACAACAACAAGTACCGATTCAAAGTACGTATTCTTTTATAGTGTCCTTATTACGTAACGGATTTTGATGAAATATGGCGCATTAAACGCGTCTTGTTAAGCTGCATTTGGTGGTCTCTGTACTTTCGCCCAAACTTCTGTCGTTTTTGCGAAGAATCGATTTCCGCGTCTCCGATACGGAAATCGATTCTTCGCAAAAACGACATAAGTCTGTGCCAAACTCCATAGACCACCACATGCAGCTCATGAAGACGCGTTTGCTGCGCCATATTTCAACAAAATCCGTTTCAATCAAATAATACTTATTTGGAGTGGGCGACGTTGTAACCACGTGATCATGCACCTTGGTATCTCCTGATCAAATAGCCCACTCCTGAAGCCTGTATTGCTTGTCAGAAGCATGTCTTGCGAAATAGGATGGCAAACAGTGCAGCTACTGGTCAGACTGAGCGAATGCACATGCTGATTTGGATCTTCACTGGTCACAAAGTCCACAAGCTCCGTTTCTCCAGTATAAATCGTGACCATGCAAGCCGTCGGTAACGTCGGTTACAGCAGTTGCAGGAAATTGTTGTGATTTATTTTCCCCAAGTGTCCTATGTAGTCTGCGTCACAAGATTAACCTTACAATGCTGAATTAAATCTTGTCGTCTGCTGCTTTTTGTTTAATTCCACATTTATCAACAAAAAAACATAGTTTGGCAGTACTTTAGAATCATTTCCAATGGAAATGATTCTAAAGTCTGCCAAACCATGTTTGTATTGAGAATAAAGACGAAATATGAAACAACAGCAGCCGACAATTTTCGTTTCCCGCGTTCTACCTGCAGGTCTGGCATAACTGGGCCGTCAGAAAAGGAACACTACCCCAATTGTAGGAATTGTATGTGTTGACACTCCTGCATATTCATTCACATGTTGAAGTAATGGACCAATGTGTATACATGCAGTAAACATACCTACACGTACACGTATCAGTAATTAAAATGAATAAATTAAGACTGCTTTTCTGTTACAATTGATAATATTATGTGTAACAGAGATGTAATGCGCTTTTTTACTATTCTTAGCTCTTCCGTTTAGTGTGTTACGAAACGTAATTACTATGTTAACACTCCAATTGAATGTTTTATGACACGTGTTTATTATGCTAAACTCTTTAGTGGAATGTGACATGAAACGTGTTTACTATGCTAAACTCTTCAGTTGAATGTGATGTGACACGTGCCGGCTCATCTGGATCTGCACTTTTTGCATAAACCGCTATAGCGGGATTTCGGGTTCAAAGGGTTAAGATCAGTGTAGCACCTAATCAAATAGCACACTCCTGCAGCCTGATAACGATCTATATTTCTTGTTAGAAGCAAGACGGGCGTTTCATTGACGGAATGGCGAACAGTGCAGATCCTGATCAGACTGTGCGGATGCACAGGCTGATCTGGATCTACACCGTTCGCAAAACCCATAGGCCCCATTTATCCAATCACATTTATAAAAACATAATTACTGGGGCCAGCCGCTGTTTTAGTAAGCCTGATATATATCGGTTTCTACCGCCTGACAGCTTAAAGACCACGAACATGCAGCGATAATTACCAGGCGCACAAAAACATCTATATTGTCCAGATTTCCCATTTATTCTGATTCACTATGTCCCCTATGCGATAGCAAGGGGTGCATATCGCGTTGTTCTGGATGTTCCGTACATCCGTCCGTCCGTGTACATTTACGTCGAAAAGTTTGGAAGAGTTTCTTCAACTTGAACATGTACTATCTTCAATATTACGCGAAGGATTGCTTCGGTACTTGGACACTTGAATCACCTGAACATTTGTGACACACTTGTACGGGGCGCCATGCAGGACAGGTTAATTATGTGTACAAAATTGAGTTTTGTAACACTAAAAATCACAAAATTCAATTCTGTGTCACAAAATTCAATTCTGTCAATTCTGTGTCACAAAATTCAATTCTGTGTCACAAAATTCAATTCTGCATACGTTTCGTATACAAAATTCATTTTTGTTATAAAGGATTCAATTTTGTAAGACAGAATTGAGTTTTGTGAAGAAAATTCAGTTTTGTAGGACAGAATTCATTTTTGTCCACAATAATTAGTTTGCGTAGGATAGTCTATGTCATCTCTACGTTGATTGGTTGAGATCGGTCTTAGTCCATTTTACTAGATGGTGGAGTACACTTGCAGGTTTAAATATTTAAATGCGAAAATATAACCCAATATATCAATATTATACTTCTTTATGGACAGTTATTTTGGTTATATTATGATTACAAATGAGTGGTCACACCATATAAGCATATATACTTTGAAGGAGAAATAAGAAAAATATTCAGAATTTTCCCTCAATTATGTAAACAGGGTCAAACATAAAGTAGCCGGGACATAGCTAGACCTGAGAGCATGCCCATATATAGAGAATACCAGGCTAGTGTATTTTGATATCAAGTTTATCAGGCAAGGCTAGGAAACGCGTAGGAATTCCGAGGCTTGCGTTTTATGCTCGAAAATGACATTAGATGACGTCGTATTCTAACAGTAGATCTAACCTTGTGAAACAAATGGTATTGGATCTGTGTCTACTAGTTGCGAAGTTACGTGTTCGCAACTATGTGTCTACATGCATTATTTACAGTATACACCATCTTAGTACATGTATCCATGGTATCTACACAAATACTACAAATGGTTTCCTCAAATGGCCCAATACACACATTCTGTTTATAAACAGAGACAGCAGTCAGAACACAGGCCACAGCGCGTGTATTATTGATTTAACTGGGGCAAATGTACCTTGCGATACACACTAAATGACGTCAGTACTCGCGGGAGATCTACATGTACATGAATTATGTGTACAACGCAAATGAGTTTAAATACGAATGGGTGTGTCAACGTTTGACTGTTTGGAGATAGTTGAAGCAAAATGGCAGAATGAGAAATGAATCATCGGCAGAATGAGAAATGAATCATCGACATTGAATGTGTAGATCGGCGACCGTGACCCATTTCTCCAGTGCAGTTTCTGACCAATGGTAGTCCTTCTTACATGCGTGTGCAGAATTGACAGAATTGAATTTTGTGGCACAGAATTGAATTTTGTGACACAGAATTGAATTCTGTGGCACAAAAGTGAATTTTGTGACACAGAATTGAATTTTGTGGCACAAAAATGAATTTTGTTGACAAAATTGAGCCATGTCCCACTTGGCGCCCCGTACACTTGCGCCATCATTAACACGACCCTGACCTTGGTCACGTTCGAAATGTCGCTGAAACACTTTTTTGTTGCGTCAAAAAGTATGTAAGTGTTTCTCCAACACGTAATACCTTCAATAGTCTCCAATACGTAATATCTTCAATACAACACATACTATCTTCAATAGTCTCCAACACGTACTATCTTCAATAGTCTCCAACACGTACTACATCGTATCTTCAATTTCAATAGTCTCCAACACGTAATATCTTCAATTTCAATAGTCTCCAACACGTAATATCTTCAATAGTCTCCAACACGTAATATCTTCAATAGTCTCCAACACGTAATATCTTCAATAGTCTCCAACACGTAATATCTTCAATTTCAATAGTCTCCAACACGTAATATCTTCAATAGTCTCCAACACGTAATATCTTCAATAGTCTCCAACACGTAATATCTTCAATTTCAATAGTCTCCAACACGTAATATCTTCAATTTCAATAGTCTCCAACACGTAATATCTTCAATAGTCTACAACACGTAATATCTTCAATTTCAATAGTCTCCAACACGTAATATCTTCAATTTCAATAGTCTCCAACACGTAATATCGTCAGTAGTACGCGAAGGATTGCATTTATACTTGGACACTTGAACAATTGTCACACACCCGCGCCACCATTAACACGGCATTGACATTGGTCACCTTCGAAATATCGCTGAAACACTTGGCCATTTTGTTACGTCATGTATGCCAGGGGCATAGCCATGGTTTAAGAACATAATTCCCAGTTGTATGGTGAATGCTTCAGTGGAAACTCTCTAAACCGGACACCCTGGTGAACCTCCCAGGGTGTCCGGTTTAGAGAGCTTCCACTGTGGGTGAGCACTTCCTTTCATGTTCGTGTGTGTGCTATACAATCATGAACAAGCGGGAGGCTTATGGCGCCATGTAAATTGGTTTTAACCCACAATTGGACAATTTTACTACTGACCGTTCCAAGTCGACACCATTGTTGTCACGATTACTTATTCCTCTGTTATGCGCCCAATTGAAAGAGAGGAATCTGGGCGCCTCGTCTAATCCTGCTGTACCGTAGCCGATTTCACCAACATTGCAAAGTATACTTTTCTAGCAAAGTATACTTTGAGGGAGCAATCATTTATTCTTCCTGAAATGCATTATTTCATATAGAACTAACTACTGCATATATTTGATGATTAAAAGTATGCATAATTCTTATACTGAATTTATTACATTATCACAGCCAAAATGGCTGTGATAATGTAATAAATTCAGTATAATAAAAATTAATAAATTTATCCTAAAATTTAAAATTTCTCCCTCAAAGTATACTTTACAAAGTTGATGAAATCGGCTACTGGTGAGCGGTGGCCGACAGTTGATGGACGCGCACAGTTTGTGTTCGCGCGAGAAACCTAAGTTATACTTCAGTGCTATTTGACCAGGAGCTACACTGGTCACATATCTCATAAGCCCCATTTATATACTGGCTACAAAATAATTCTATAATCGTACTGTGAAAGGACAAGTAGACCAATTTCTTCGCCTGTAACATATGCCGTAAGGTGCAGTTTTTCAGCCGGCCACCGAAGTTCAATGAGAAATAACACATTAACCCTTAGACCGATATCTTAATTTTGTTGTTGTCTGCTGTTTATTTTCTAATTTTTATCATCAAAAACATGGTTTGACAGCACTTTAGAATAATTTACAAGATGGTTTGACAGCACTTCAGAATCATTTCCATTGGAAATGATTCTGAAGTGCTGTCAAACCATGTTTTTATTGAGAAATAGCGGATCATCTCATCATAGGAGACACGCCATCTGAGTTTATAAGAAGATGTACGATTTTTCAGGATAAATATTTACAGAAACTGTGATATATTCCGTCAATGACCTCGAAAGTTGATAAAATATGCATGACGCATACGGAATTCCATTCCGCATTTGCCCTGCAAATATCGTCAACTTCCGATATCGTTTACGGAAAATATCGTAATTTGTGTAAATAAATTTGATGGGACATCACACATCTTCTTAGGTAAACAATCACATTGTTTGTATCATATGCTCTGATGAACTTGATCTGACTATGTTATCACATGCTTGAGCCATACATTGCCAATGTGCTGTGTAAGCACAGAAATAAAACTCGAACACGTATCAAACATGTGACATTTCGTATTGCACACTTAGCCATTTTCGAATAGTCCATTTCGGATACTTGGTGTATAGCTGCGACAGGTACACGACCGCCTGTGTTAATCTTGCCGACATGTCAACGTTTCTCAACATCTATTGGTAATCTCAACTCGCAATTACGCAGTTTTATTGACTGAGCCTGAGCTATGCTCTACGGGAAATCTCAACTCACAATCAAGCTATTTGACTGACTGAGCCTGAGCTGTGATCTACGGGTAATCTCAACTCGCAATCAAGCAGTTTGATTGACTGAGCCTGAGCCGTGCTCTACTAGTAATCTCAACTCGCAATCAAGCACAGCTCAGGCTCAGTCAATCAAGCTGCTTGATTGCGTGTTGAGATGACCATTAGATATTCAGAAACGTTGACATCTTGGCAAGATTAACGCTGGCGGTAGCGTAGGAGAGTAAAAACCAGTTTATGTTTTGAATATTCCGTCATCATGATATATACATACAGGTCACACATACATGTGCTGTATTACGCAACACCACATGATGGCACGTAATGCCTGGTTGCTACCTTGTGTAAAATGTCGTCATAGTTTTCACTCAACAAATTCCGTTTCCGTTGATGCGAAATAACACAGGAAATGACAAAATAATTGACACAGAAATTTACAAACTGCCCCGGTATTGACATTTATCCCGTCAACATATTGCGTATGTGCCGTGAAACACGGTGCCGTGAAACATTTTTGATATCCAGTCAATACAATTTTTGCATTGTTGACGGGATAAATAGAATAGTAGGTTAGTGCCGTGAATGGGAAAAAGTATCTGGCGCGGCACGGAAACGGGATGTGCTCGACAGAGCCTCGCCCATCCCGTTTCCTGAGCCTTGCCAGATATTTTTTCCCATTCACGGCACTAACCTATTATTCTCTATCTATTTTCCTTATTTCTGAACCAAAGTATATGTTGTGACCACTCATTTGAACCGTCTCGCCGAGACGGTTCAAATGAGTGGTCACAGCATATACTTCTGATGAGAAATAAAGAAATTCTTGAGCCTTGCCGGATATTTTTTCCCATTCACGGTACTAACCTACTATTCTCTATGTCAGATATCACTACCGTCGGTGTGTTGCTTGTTTATCTATACTGAAACGATTTAAAAACGCAACAACGAGGTTCGACACCGCCCACAGCCGTGTTCAAACATACAGCGTGTGCTGTTTGACCATAGCTGTAGACAATGCTCATTTGAAGGCCAAGCCAACACCTACGTACATGTAATGCATGTGTCTAATGACGTTACTAGAACGCGCCATTACGTCACCAGATTAGTTCACACCGGTCGCACTAAAAATTTGAATTTGATGTGCCTGCTTCATGCGACGTGTACTGCGGCCCCGGAATATGCATATGTTAATCAGCTGTTTGAATGAAACGAGTTATCAAAGTATCGAAAGTAACTGCATATATGCTCATATTACACGATAATTCCAGCGGATATGTAACAATGAAAAGTCATGCAGAGCATGATGTTATTAGCCGATCAAATCAGGGTTTAATATATGTCCACATTTTAGTAGTTACCGAATCTCAGGGAAAAGTGAGAGAAGTGTTCATGTCACCTGAATAGTGACTACATAACCACATTCGAACAAAAACAAAATTTGACCATTTGGCGGCCATCTTGAATGACATAATGACTCCATTTTGAGAAAAATGATATAACAGCGATCGGCTGATCGATACCTTCGATTTGATATATTACATGACCACATTTGAACAAAATCAAAAATTGACATTTTGGTTGCCATCTTGAATGACATAATTACTTTATTTCAAGAAACATTATATGACAGCGATCGGCTCATCGATACTTTCGATTTGACATATTACATGACCACATTTGAACAAAATAAAACTTTGACCTTTTGGCGGCCATCTTGAATGACATAATGACTTCATTTTGAGACTAGATGGCCGCGGCCTGCATATCGCGCCTTGGGGCTAGGCATGGACACTAAAACAAGAGATATAGTAGACGGAAAAACTTTAATCAAAAACCTTTAACCGGACACACGTACGTACGGACGTACGCCAACGTGCCGACTATATCGCCCTTTCCGCAAGCGGGCGGCCATCTTGGATTCAGGTCGATTTTCTTTTAACAACTTTGAAAAGGCTTCACCTAAGGAGCATGCCGGTAAAGTTTGGTGTCCATTAACCAAGCGGTTCGGTAGAAGATGATTGAAAATGTTGCCGGACGACGGACGGACAAAAAGCGGTAATGAAAATAGCTCACATGAGCTTTGCTGAGCTCAGGTGAGCTGAAAACATCAAAGTATATACAAACAAAAAAATCATCTGGCAATTTTTTTAGGGGCGGGTGGGGATGAGAATCTATAAATTTATTTGTAGTTGCCTAACCTCAGTTGACCTTATTCAACCTATTGTCACTTGTAACTTAAGTTATTTAGAGCCGGGTAGACTGGGTAGAACCAGTAATCTGCACTGTATGGGGTGGGGTGGGAGTTTGATCGCAGCATCGGTGCTGAATTTACAACAAAATATTCCGCAGTGAAATTACGACATTCTGATCTGGCGTTTCAATGTGCCCATTGTTCTTCAAACCCTACTTTATAATAGTAATTTATCAATGATCATGTGACATTTACACCAGGATCGAGCGAGCGGTTATTATTTTATACCACTAAAATATGTCAAGTTTGAGCAATAGTTCACCAATGCTCGCGCATAGCTATTGTTGTAATGTTCATATTTTTAATGCATCAGTCAATGTGAATCCCCCCAGGGTACCCCGGGGCTTTAACAGTTCATGATTCACCGGGGTTTTAACGGCAGCAAAAAAATAAAAGCCCCACTATTCCCTGGCTGTGTGTGTGTGTGTTGGGGGGGGGGGGGGGGGGGGGGGGGGGGGGGGGGTGGGGGGGGGGGGGGGGGGGTGGGGGGGGGGCGGCTGGATTTACATTTACTGATGCATAAGTAAAATAGTGAGCGATTTATAAAGTTTAACCATAAATAAGCAACAAAGGAACGAAAATTACAATAATTTTAATTACACTTCTACATACTGGAGCTAAATATCATTATCAGTCCACTTCAGCATGTTTTTTAGTAAATTGTGAAGCTGCTTTCTCACGTATTAAACTCAGTAAAATGCTGCATCTGCAGTGACGTCACGTGACATCATATCGTCACGTGAAATGATCTTGCAACGACAATGTACAAAATGGAGACAAGACTATTATTTTGTGCATTCAGAAACAGAGATGCAACAGAGACCTGTGGCGAAAAGTAAATATTAAGCGAGCATTGTCAATGCGTGAGCATTGTCAGTATCACCTCCACTCTACTTAATGACGGCCATTTTATTTTTCCTTCTTTAGTTCCTGTTTAATCAAAACTTTCCCCAAAACATCTGGCATCTAAGAAGGGCCGTAATGGCTCCACTTTTCTCTCGGTACAGTATAAATATACTGCAGGGACAATCCCCACTCGTATATTGTTAATTAACAGTTTGTAGCGTATATTCTGGGCGGTATTTATACTCAAATGTACTTTGCAAAACATATTACCTGTATCTGGTTGTCAATATTCTCCCAAATGAAGCTGGCGCGCATATCAAGATCACGTGATCGGCAACTGTTCGATTGATTGGTAAGCTGGGTGAGCCAACATTGGTCCGGTCCAACATATCACGAATACAAAATATCACGCTTTGTAACGAATAGAAGGCAAGCCGCCTAACTTTAGTTTACCGAACTCTTGTTAAAACGTTTATTTATAGCCAAATTAACGAACTCTTGTAGTTAAAACGTTTATGTATAGCCAAATTGTGTTATTTCGCTATATTTAAAACATATCCGGTTAATGTAGTTTGGAAGTGATACAACAAATTTCGCGTTTGTAGATTACCGAATATAGAAGAAAAGGGTGGTTACAAACTTTTTCACAAACCAATGGATAACCAATATATAGCCGATCTATAAATAGATCGGCTAATAATAACTTTCGACCATGTCCAGTTGTGGGTAAACGTTTGCCGTCTAGCTACGATCCTCCATCGCCCATACTGAATTGAGGCCGCCTGTACAAACAGTTGTCTCTATCGACTATGTATTGCATGCGTCAAATCATGTCGTCTGCCGCGTTTCCGCCTTCCAGCCTTTCTTAGAGACCTCGTTGATAACAAATCGTATATTCGTACAGACGCACTGAAAGAGAAAATGACCGGTGCACTGACCACTGATTGATGACCGCTGAAACAAGTAGTTCCAACTAAAATAGGGAATCGGTGAACAAAATGTTGCTTCCTATATTTACTACTCCAATCCGTACAGTTGCATCGATACCATTTTTCTGGCGTCATATAACGAGCTAAATAACTGTCTGACAAACGGCGTAGCACCAGACCAGACTGCGCAATTCGCGCAGGCTGCTCCGGGGATTCGCTGGTCGCGTACATACTAAGAGCACAAGTTGGCGTCAAATGGCCATCCGAATTACGTGGTATATGAACCATAGTGCACTGCTCATCAGGAACTTGTAGACTGACAGTGTAATTGGGCCAGTTCAAACCAACCATATGCGGTGATTGGGTCGGGTATTGGATACATTCATAAATGACAAAATTGGCTACAATAGGTTCTGCTCCATGAAATGTGTTATCTTAATACCTGGATGGATGCGCAGACTGGTCGTCTATCTCATACACGAGTAGTGGTATACGTGTAGAGATTGGTCAGTTGGAATTGTAACATTCATGTGGACGGTGGTGGGTACATCTGATATATTCATTGCTACTGTCTGTTTCACGAAACCTGCCCAAATTTTACGGCCATATAAACAATGCAAAAACAGTATTTTTTTCGATAATATTAAATTTTATCAAAATTTAAGAATGATCCTTCTTTTTATTTCGTGAAATTTGGTTAAATATTGATTTTATTACGAAACATTGATTTGTCTATGGGAATTTAACATGGATGATGGGGAAAAGGAGGTGGAGGAGCTATGGGAGGAGTCAGAAAATGAAAATTTTCGGAAATTGACTCCGAAACCTGGCTAGATAGTTTGGAAATGATATAACTAAGAAAACTAAAGTTAAATTTTGAAAATATGTCCAGTATTTCTGAAATTCTAAAAAATTCACAACGCTAAATCCCCATGTCTATGGGGATTTAACATGGGGAAATTGTTTTTTCGCAATGAAATCAATATATGACCAAATTTCACGAAACAAAAAGAAGGCTCATTCTTAAATTTTCCTTTAATTTAATATTATCTAAAATATATTGTTTTAGAATTGTTTATATAGCCGTAAAAGCTGGGCAGCTTTCGTGAAACAGACAGTAGGTTTTATAATCGGGAATAGATATATTACCACGAACTGGAAACACGTTTATATGATCAGAAAGTATGTTCCTATTTTCACAGATTATTATATTTATATACGTGCTTTATATGACCACACATTTATGTTCCTTATTGGACCTTATAGGACTACACATTTAGTTAGTTGCATCTTGTGTGTCTGTTTATTCCCATAGTTGTTATAAATAATATATATATAATCAAGGTGTATGGTGTTACAACAACAACAACAACAACAACAACAACAACAACAAGTACTGAACCTTCCAGAAGCCCTCCTATTCAAAGTACGTATTCTTTTCTTTTGGCCTTAATATGTAATGGATTTTGATGAAATATGGCGCATCAAACGCGTCTTGTTACGCTGCATTTGGTGGTCTCTGTACTTTGTTCCACACTTCTGTCGTATTTGCGAAGAATCGATTTCCGTGTCTACTGACACGGAACTCGATTCTTCGCAAAAACGACATAAGTATGTGCCGCACTCCCGGGACCACCAAATGCAACTCATGAAGACCCGTTTGATGTGCCATATTTCATCATAATCCGTTTCCTATTAAGGAAAATATCAAATAATACTTACTTTGGAGTGGGCACGCTTTCTACACTTTCAGCCATTGTTGTTGTTGTTATTGTAACCACGTGATCATGCACCTTACTAATGCAACTATCATTGCCATACTATTAGTTTACTGTTGGCATAGAATCAGTACAATATTACTTAATCATCTCATTCGTCCTTTCCTCCGTTATAATCAACTTTCATCGTCATTCATCCAAACGAAACTTGGATGAATGCGCTCTGAAGCATGTGAATTGACATTATGATATTCTGATGTCTGAAAGATTATCGAATGTTTGAATGTCATTCGCGTACTAAGCAAACCGTCAACACGTAGCAACAGAACAGAACAGAATAGAACACATCGTTTATTTATACAAAGAGTTTCAGTCCACACGCAGGTGGAATAAGAAACAAGCAAGGCATGTATGATAAATACAAAACAATGTGACGTCTATAAAGCTCATGTAGGCAGGCAGTGCGCCACGACGAGACGGGGTCCAAAGATTACTAAAATAAATTAACATTAATAATTGATAATCAATGAGTAATATTCAAACTATGAACACAAGAAGGCTCATTCTTAAATTTTGATGAAATTTAATATTATAAAAAAATAAATAAAATGTTTCCATTGTTTATATGGCCGTAAAATTTGGGCAGGTTTCGTGAAACAGACAGTAGAGCATTTATATTGGGCGTTATTTAACCCATTATGGACTGGATTCCATTATAGTTGTATGAACCTTTTGAGACAACAAATCAATATTTGATTTCGAAATAATATGTTTTTACCACTCATTTGAACCGTCTCGACGAGACGGTTCAAAATAGTGGTAACAACATATACCTTTATGGAGAAAAAAAAAGAGATTTTTTTCAACAAAATGTATCGTATCCTTAGGCTGAAATGGACTAAGAAAGACAAACCAATAAAGTATCAACTAAATTATGGTACTGGATAGTTGTAAACGTTTGTTTATACAATATATAGTTCGTATCTAATGCCAAGAAATGAAAATGAATATCGGTCAGGTTGAACTAAGGCTACACCGGTCGCATAAATCGTGAGGTGTCTTTTTCCAACTGGCGCTCCACTTAACATCTATAGAAATGAATACAATGGTATGTGGGGTCGTTTTGCAAACATCATAAGATCATGTATGTATCAATAATGGGTACGCTAACGGAAACGGATGTCGGCCACGCTGAACTAAGGTGACACTGGTTGCACACATCGTAATGTAGTTTTTCTCAACCGGGTCGCGGTTTAACCCTTTCACCCCTATATATCCAACATTGAATGTTCCACGGCTCCTTAACCCTTTCACCCCTAAGTAACTGGAATGGATTTTGATATGTTAATTTTGCAACCAACCAACCGTCACAAAATGGTTTTCAGACTAGTCCATTTATGAAATGGGGATATTTTTTGTTCTCAAAAATATTAAAATTACTTTCAGAAAGTGCAGAGCCTGATGAGACGACTCGTTACGAGCCGGCTCATCTGGATCTGCACTTTTTGCATAAACCGCTATAGCGGGATTTCGGTTTCAAAGGGTTATAGGAGACGGCTCATCTGGATCTACAGACAGTGTTTGCACATGTTGGCTTTATGTTCCGTAGGGTCAAAATGGTTAATACGCCGTTAGAAATGGATAAAGGCTTATGGTGGGACGATTGAAAACACCATAATATCTTGTTTTAATGCACGTATCTGTCGGGGGTATGTAAATGGAAACGACTGCCGGACAGGCTGATTCAGGCTACACTGGCCGCACAAGTCGTAAGGTCTCTTTTCCCAACCCGTTTAACGGTCTTTATAAATGAATGCAATGTGATGTTGGGACGTTTGCAAACACCGTAAGATCATGTTGATCCCGTCAACACAGTGCATATGTGCCGTGAAACACGGTGCCGTGAAACATTTTTGATATCCTGTCAATACGACCTAATCACTGCGTATGAATATGTGCGGTGACTGGGGTTATTTATTTCTTTGCATTTAAAAGCCATGTGTAGGTGTTGGCGGGATAAATAAAATATTAGACTAGTGCCGCGAATGGGAAAGATATCTGGCGTGGCACGGAAACGGATTGTGCTCGGTAGAGCCTCGCCCATCCCGTTTCCTAAGCCGTGCCAGATATTTTTCCTATTCACGGCACTAACCTTCTATTCTCTATTTCAATGTACGTACGCATCTGTCGAAGCTACGCTAATGGAAACGAATGGCGGACACCGTCCGGAGGAGTATTACAAAATGCATGATTAGATTACATAATATTCGTTACCGTGCATTCAACGATAACTGGAAATGGCTTTTGAGCTGTTATGGTATTATTCTAGCAACCGATTCATCAACAACAATCTGAATTCCGCGGGGGATGGATCACAAGAACAGTTTAGTGCATCGGAGGCAGTCTCCATATGTGAATTATAAATTGTGTGCATGGACATTGAATGCCGAAAGAGCAGACCGTGGCCGAGGGGTAACACCGTCGGACTGCCACGCTGGCCACCCGGGTTCGATTCAGGGTTCAGTTCCAGGGCGTCAATATTTCTGAAATACTGTATTTCCTACTCTACTAATCCTTTCGGATGGGGACTGTAAAAGGCGGTCCCGTGTATCAGATTTGAAGGAGAGTCTGGGAACGTTAAAGAACCAGAGGTGACAATTCTAATAAGAGCTAGGCCCCCTGGGCCCGGTTTCCTCTTTCCATGCAAGATCATCGAGCCAGTGCCGTCGTTAAATCCAAGCATTTACATTTACATTGAATTCCGTTTAATTGCGATTTTATTTGGGGGAATTGAGGGAATACAACAATCTGCGCTCTCATAGAAGGAGGTAACAAGTACAGGCTGATGAAAAATGTTCGCACCGCGCGCATAATGCCATGTTCTTTCATATATACACATGTTACCAAGATATTAAAGTGAAACCTCTCTAAACCGGACACCACGAAAACACATGTGCTCTTATTTTTTATGAGTTTCTTGGTCATTTATCTCGGGTGATAATATATGTTCGTTGTCACATACAAAATAACTATGGCTCAGAATGATAAAATGTCTGATTTACAGTGAAACCTCTCTAAACCTGACACCCTGGGGACCTCCCAGGGTGTCCGGTTTAGAGAGGTTTCACTGTATATAGGGTGTGGTGGGAGATATAAATAGTCAGGCGCGGATTCAGGATTTTCAGTTACGGAACATGTTTGATGTGTACATCGCATTTCCTGCGTTTTGACCTATTTTCGAGCGTATTTTACGGAAAACAATAACATTGCAATTTGGTGATTATAAATTATTTATTTAAAAAAAATCGGCGAATTTTATGGACGGGGGAGGGCGCCGGGTGTCCAGCCCCGCCCCTTAATCCGCATTGATAACATAATGTACTTGCGTCATATAATATGCACGTGGAAATGGGAAATGGATGGTCGTGGTACCGACTTGGAACGTGTAGAACGTGTAGCCTCAAAGAAATCAAACGTTATCGCGCTTTCTAACTAGCATATTATATTATTTAACATATCGCTGCCGGTGAGACTTGACTGCTGCCGAACTTGCAAGTTAATCAGTTCAACGTTATAATGAACCCGGTGATACGATAAACTACAAATAATGTCAGACGGACACAAAACCGAGAATGCAATTCTATTAATTCTACAGAACTGTCACATCCACGTGTATACGTTGACTGTCATGTTTCCGGATAATAATGACGTTACACGCCTGACAAGTGGGATACGAAACTCGCCATGACATAACGGGGTTTATTGAGTTTGCGGTCAGCGTAGACCCTGATCAGCCTGCGCGTCCGCGCAGTCTGATCAGTGTCTACGCTGTTCGTTACTGGGTTGGGGACACATGTTCAACCCTTTCACCCCTAAATATTCAACATTCACGGTTCCATGCTAATTTTTGGACTATTCCATTAATGAGGAAATGCGGTTATCTTTCTAAAATGGAACAATACTGATAAATACTGCCGAACATGATTAAACGATTAAAGTACTATATGTATGCTATGTTTCGTTGTAAGGTCTCTTTCCTCAGCCGGGGGCCCGACCACCATGATAACAGATGGATGCGCCGATGTGCAGTCTGATCTGGGGCTATACTGATCGCAACGTCAATATAAGCAGATTTTGTAATAGCCAATGATATATTTCTACTTCACACACTTTCCATTGGGTGCAATAGTATATCAAACCAGCCAATAATTATTGATAGGGTCCATTCTTGTTGAAGCTAATCATATTAGGGTACAACCATGTGCCCCTTGTTACTCGTTTCGATCCACACATACGAACGGCAACAAATTAACTATGTCCCCATTAATAAGCCAATACCGCGTTATAGTTTTAACGATATATAAATGTGCTTTAACCCTTTGAACCCGAAATCCCGCAATAGCTGTTTATGCAAAAAGTGCAGATCCAGATGAGCCGGCTCGTAACGAGCCGCCTCATCTGGATCGGCACTTTTTGAAAGTAATTTTAATATTTCTTAGAACAAAAACACCCCCTTTTCATAAATGGACGAATCTGAAAATCATTTTGTGACCATTGGATTGGTCGGAACATTAGTATATCACAGTCTTTTCCAGTTCCTTAGGGTTGGAAGGGTTAACATCGTGTCAAAAATACATAGCACCTTCATTTTTGAATAACTAATGAACCGCTTCACCGTTTTTATAATATTTCGCCACAATGTGTGTCTATGGATGGTGCTTCGCTTTGCATACGATTCACGTCCGACCGCCCAAGGTCAAGGTCACTGATGAGTTATGGTGACAATTGTAAAAAATGTTATTTTTTTTTTTTATTATCAAGACTTCCTACGAGGGGATTATCTTCGTTTAACGATGCCATTTCCTATTGATAGTTTTGCTTTGTGTTCACATATCGAATTGATATTGATAGTGCATTTTTGTCTCATCACGATATTCGTCATTGTGTCTCTGCTCTGCATGTCCATACAGAATAATTGATATTTCTGTCTGTGACTGGAGAAATGGGGCTTATGGGATTTTTGGATTTGTGATCAGTGTAGCTGCTGATAAACTAGCATAATCCTATTTCTGTCTGTGACTGGAGAAATGGGGCTTATGGGATTTTTGGATTTGTGATCAGTGTAGCTGCTGATAAACTAGCATAATCCTGTACATAACACGACCACGATATGTAGTGCTTGTTAGAAGCATGTCGGGTGTTTCATTGATGCAACGACGGAAAGTGAAGATCCTGATCAGACTGTGCGGATGCACAGGCTGATCTGGATCTACACTGGTCGCAAAACACATAAGCCCCATTTCTCCACTCACAGCCACATTTGTCTCTCAGACGTAGTGATGTCCGCAATCAAAACAACCGACTTGTCCAATAGATGTATCGTCGTTATTAGATTATCGTTAATGCGACTGAACGCATCTAACGTATATGCCAACACGGGAGAAAAACGGGCGTATTAACTTTTGTTTACCAGTGTAGCTTCCGATTAACTATATTACTCGTAAACCTGGTATGGGCGTAAATCTTGTATTAAGGCGTTGGAAATGTTTCCCCAACACAATAGCGGAAAGTTTAGTCCCTGATCAGCCTTCGCGGAAAGCGCAGGCTGATCAGGGACTACACTGGTCGGTTGGTCGCAGACAGAATAAAACTCATTATACCATGGCGGGTTACATATTGCAACGGATTGCAGATGTTATTTTTGGTCTATTTTGATAAACAATTATAAGCAATTTTCATTATTCCTCATCTCGCTGATATTGTTTTGTTCGATTAGTGTACATTTAATAAAAGCAATCACGTTTAATGTGGAATATCATACAACTCGCCACACATTGACTGAATACAATGACTGATAACAGTAGAGCATGCTGTATCGGACAATGACGCCGATACAATGTATTACAGTCAACCGGTTTCTATTTTATCCCGTCAGCACAGTGCGTATGTGCCGTGAAACACGGTGCCGTGAAACATTTTTAATATCCTGTCAATACGACCTAATCACTGCGTATGAATATGTGCGGTTGTCATACTAGTCGATTCTCCGATTTTGAGGATGCGGCTGGGGTTATTTTGTTTGCATTTGAAAGCTATTTTAGGTGTTGGCGAGATAAATAGAACAGTAGGTTAGTGCCGTGAATGGGAAAAATATCTGGCGCGGCACGGAAACGGGATGGGCTCGGCAGAGCCTCGCCCGTCCCGTTTCGTAAGCCTTGCCAGATATTTTTTCCCATTCACGGCACTAACCTACTATTCTCTATCTATTTTCCTTATTTCTGAACCAAAGTATATGTTGTGACCACTCATTTGAACCGTCTCGGCGAGATGGTTCAAATGAGTGGTCACGACATATACTTCTGATGAGAAATAAAGAAATTCCTAAGCCTTGCCAGATATTTTTTCCCATTCATGGCACTAACCTACTATTCTCTATATATGCCCCCCCTCCCCCCGGTCTCCGTGGTACACTATCAACTGCGTTAATCTTGTCAATACTTTATTAGTTGTTTATGTCAAAATAAAGCTGCTTGATTTTGAGTTGTCATTTCCAGTTCATGTCCAGAAACGTTGGTAGTATGGCAAGATTAACGCAGGCGGTTGTGTCCGTGTGTCATGAATCTGGTTCAGAAGTTTCTCCAATCTGCCACCGGGGATACTTGGGTGCTGACAGGCCATACTTTCGTGTTTAATAAATTTCGGCATTTTCATTTTTGGAAAATGCATTTTTATTTTAGCGCCACATTGGTAATAATGCAACTATACGATTGAAATATTGCATGCAGTGAATTTGTGACAAAGTATTCTGAAATAGTGTGCATGGTTTGTGAGATATGATGGTCATTTTAAAGCTGGGGTGTGGAGTCATCTTTTTGTATGTGCTTCAAGTAGATTTTCTTTAATGTTTCTATGAAACAAAGCGCAGAAAATGCGTAAATGGCTGCCATTTATTGCACAGTTTGCTTTAATCTTTAAGTCTGTCCTTTTGACGAAGACTCGATTACCGTCAATGTAAATTATAATATATGCACGTGAGTGTAAGAAATAACTGTACTCGATTCTTCGTATTAGTTATTTTAAGAATACCAAGACATTCCCAACTAGTAGGCGACACCACCAATACCAGTGCCATCTTCGGAGTACTGTCGGTCCGCACTGTGAGCTAACAAGAAGACCCGTATATTCTCATCAACGATTACAGCAGGGCGCAGCCAAGTATTAAAACCATAAAAATGTCGAATTAAGAATCTCGCAGAAAACTCTGATAAAATCTTTGATTTCATCTATATTAAAAATATTCATAATTGAGTAATATTGTCAATGTGTAGCTTTGAAACTAGGTCATCATCGGTTCAAGATTTCAGTTAGTTTCAGTTTCGATTGACCCATTCAGTCTAAATTTTGTTGAAAAAATCTCATTTCTTTTTGTTTATTTCTCCATAAAGGTATATGTTGTTACCCCTCATTTGAACCGTCTCGTCGAGACGGTTCAAATGAGTGGTAACAACATATACTTTCGAGATGAAATAAAGAAAATAGACCCCCCCCCTAAACAATTTCGTACTACTATAATTGTATTCCGTCTTTAACGGTTTTAAGTAACTTCCCTACCCAATATGTGGTATCTCGTGGCCAAAATAAGACTTCGATTTCAAAATATGTGCCAAGATCTTCTAACAAAACGGGATTATGCGTTCTATTATATTTGATGCACATGTATATTATACGATACTAGACAACATATTTCAAAATATGTATGTTTAATCACTTCTGGCAATGCATAGAAACATTCCATGTATATAAGTCGCCATTGTAAATATCTATTTTGCTTATCCAATGATTGCGTTATGCTTTTTTATTCTTCATTGTAATATTGCTGTTTATCCAAAGATTGTATGCATGATGCAATCTTTGAATAAACAGCAACGGTGCAAACAATAATTTTCAAGTGAATATGACATCATTTAATTAAATAAATATAGTTTCCTTATCATTCAATATCAAGGTCAAGGTCAAATAAAGATTTTGATAATATTTGGCCACAATGTGTGTCTAGGGATGGTGCTTTGCTTTGCATACGACCCACGTCCGACTGCCGAAGGTCAAGGTCACTGAGGACTTGATTATTATTGTTTTGTATTATTCTCAATGCTGCCAGCGAGGGAATAGATTCGTTTTAATTTGTCAATGTATCTGTTGCTACATTATATATATCTTACTCTGAGATCACCTGTGGCCCGTTTCACTAAACTTCTTACGACTAAAATGTTCGTAAGTGCAAATTTAAGATCGTCTGTAAATTTGAATTTATTGATTTACATTTATTGAGCATAGGCTGCATATGCAGCCTTTGCTCAATAAATGTAAATCCAATATTTATTTACAGGAAAACAATGTTAATGTGAAATTTACAGACTATCATAATTTTGCACTTACGAACATTTTAGTCGTACGAAGTTTAGTGAAACGCACCCCGTACTAAGTCTGGAAATTGCAATTGATGGATTTACATTTATTGAACATAGGCTGCATATGCCAACTGGTTTCCAAGACCATGTTTGTTTTTACCGGATACGCACGAGGTAGGTTTTTGCCATCTGGGTGGACGCTTAACAGAGAAAATAATGGCATTGCCTAAGCGTTTCCTCACACCCCCCGCAGACGCTCATAAACCACAAATATATTTAATTGTCGTTTTACCGGGAAACGGCGCTGCCTAATTCACGGCTAGTACCAAATACTGTGGGATGGCACATATCGTTCCGGAAACAGCATTGAAACAAACACCTAATATTATCTGACTCGTCATGGCAAAAGGGTCAAGGGGCTTGTTGCGTGGCAACCAGTATTTCCCAAGATGAGTCCTCGCATCCGTTTAGCATAATCAGGACAGCCACTGTCCGCTGTTGAGTTTGGAAAACGTTCCAGATGCCTCTAACGGCAATTTAAAATCACAGTAGTTAACTGCTTAAAATCACAATCAGTATTTTGTCGTGGTGTGTCATTTTTATTGTTGCTAGCAAACAACTTTTTTTTCATCTCGTTCCCACAAGGTAGGATATCATTATTACGAGTTAGCTATCTCGTTCCCACGAAATAGGATCTCGTTCCCATAGGTTAGCTATCTAATTCCCACGACATAGGATCTCGTTCCCACGGGATAACATCTCGTTCGAACGACATAAGCAGCCAATAGAGTAGAACATATTACTTCACCATATTGAATGACAATGGTGTTGCCTGTTGATTGGCTGACTTTGTTGTGGGAACTAGATTATATCTTGTGGGAACAATATGCTATGTCGTGGCAACGAGATAGCTAACTCTCGTCCTATATCATGTGAACGAGATCTCATCTTGTGGAAAAGAGATGCTATGTCTTGGCAAAGAAAAGGAAAAATAAAATCGGGTGTCCCTTTTAAGCTGCCGTACGATTATGATCTGGAAAATGGTATGGAATACTGTTGACTTGGCAACAAAATAATAGACGAAAATTCTCTAAACAATGTATCGAAATATGTGACTGGAGAAATGGGGCTTATTGGTTTTGCGACCAGTGTAGATCCAGATTAGTGTGCGTATCCGCACAATCTGATCAGGACGTGCACTGTTCGTCATTCCATCAATGAAACATTTGCCACGCATCTAACAAGCAATATATATCGTTTGCTAGGCTAAACATGAGGAGTGTACTATTTTATCAGGAGCTACACTGGTCACAATTCCAATAGGCCACATTTCTCCAGTTACGGCCACATATAAACTTTTTTTCCCCGAATAACTGTTTTACCCATTGTCTGAAAATGAGGGCAATTGCGAAATGCGTTCATGAGAAACGAGAACAGTAACCCGTTAGGTGCTTATTATCGGCAAACTACCAATTACCGTCATTGCGGGTGATATCATGGCACCAAGGAGTTGCTAATGCAGGTTATTGTTATTAAATATTTATTTCCTTGTCTCTAAATTGGTTCACTTGTAACACAATCGCAGAGAAAGGTAATGAGAAAACGTACAGAATGAATGAAAACATATTTTGGCATTTCATTAGAATTGTCTCCTTGGAGACAATTCTAATGAAATACCAAGATGTGTTTGGGTTTCCAGACAACTGAGTAGAGACATTTACTGTGAACAGCGGTATACAAGAATATAATTGGTAGGATTGGTAGATATTTTAACCCTTAGAATGTTGGACACGAACAGTTTCGTTTGCTGCTGGTTATATATTGCCTTCTTTCTCAATAAAAACATGGTTTTGCAGCACTTTAGAATCATTTCCATTGGAAATGATTCTAAAGTGCTGCAATACCATGTTGTTTTTTTTGGAAAATGGAAATCAAAAGTGTAAGCATTAATACAGCTAGACACCTAGTAGCAAGGGCAATTGATATTGGATATTAACCAGGGGCGTATCAAACTTGATTTGGTGGTTGTGTCAGGTAGAAGTCAAGATTTGGATATTCTTTCTTGAAAACTTTATTTGACGGCTATGTCAGGTATTAACCCTCATTTTTTTTGTCGTCTGCTGTTTATTTTCTATTTTCCATTTTTATCATCAAACACATGCTTTGACAGCACTTTAGAATAATTTACAACGTGCTTTGACAGCACTTCAGAATCATTTCCATTGGAAATGATTCTGAAGTGCTGTCAAAACATGTTTTTATTGAGAAATAAGACAATACATGAAAGCAACAGCAGACGACAACTGTTGTGAGTAGCGGTCTAAGGGTTAAAAGGAAGAAATCTACATAGTACGTACTGTTGAAAACCACGAAGAAGGACCAGCGCTGGAACAAAATATGAAATCAAAGCACGTTAAGCATGAACGGCTTAAGCGTAGCGTGTGATCAGCGTTGTATCTGAACAGGGGGCCGTTTCACTAAACTTCGTACGACTAAAATGTCCGTATGTACACATTTAGGATAGTCTGGAAATTTCAATTAATGGATTTGCATTTGGTGAACATAGGCTGCTATGCTCAATAAATGTAAATCCAATAATTATTTCCAAGAAAACATTGTTAATGTGAAATGTACAGACTATCATAATTTTGCACTTACGAATATTGTAGTCGTGCGAAGTTTAGTGAAACGGGCCAAAGTGGCTAACTAATACCATCATTTGCCGCCTACATATACACGTCATTACCATGGTTACATGTGCATACATCCATTAAACAATTACCAAAAACGCCTATCGGTGAAAATGTTATTCTAATTTCACATTTCGCAATTACGAAATTCTTAGTCGTACGAAGTTTAGTGAAACGGGCCCCAGATTCTTAAAGCAAATTTCCACAGTAAAACACCGTGAAGTAGGATTACTGTTTACCTATTTCATTATGTCGCTGACACATTCGACCCCCGCTTACTAAGTTGTAGTGACGGACCTGCAAAGATCATAGGCAGCTGGTCTGTTGGTTATTTTACGAGGTTTTTCACTTCAGAAAACCTAATAAGCATGATAAGTGTGGCCATTCATGTGGCCATATGTGGTTGCAACTTGAGCAATAGGGCTTATGACATTTGTGGCCAGTCAAGCCCCTGATTTGCTGGTATTCTTTTGAAGCTTGATGTGGCCCGTCGTAATATAAGAACAGAGACATTTAGTGGCAAGAATTATAATTAATATATCTGGCATACACTGGAGAAACGGGGCATATGTGATTTGTTTTCAACGTAGCTCCTGGTCAAATAGCACCCGCGTTTGTATCCTGATAACGATATATATTGCTTATTAGAAATAGAAGCATGACAAGTGTTGCATTGATGGACTGGTGAACAGTGCATATCCTGATCAGACTGTGCGGATGGATATACACTGGTCGCTAAAACCATGAACACCATTTCTCCAGTCATAGCCACATATATATCTGTAGAATAATGTTCTATTCGGATTTCAACAAGTGTATATTTCATTACGTGTCAGACGTACCGTTCTTCCGTTATGTAAGCTCAAATTAATATTTCTATTGAGAATACCAGGGAAATATATGTTGATTCCAATGAAGCAATTCTAGGAAATGCGTAGGAATTCCGAGGCTCGCCTAGAAATTCCTACCGTTTCCGAGCCGAGCCTGATAAACTTGATATCACAAGACACTAGCATGGAATTCCGTTTATCAGGTAACGATTTATGCCAGAGAATGGGCAAATATAACATGGTGTTCGTTGTAGATAACGTGGACATGCGTACGTTAGTTATTGTACTGACGTTATTCGGTGGTAGCGTCATGTGACGTCGTTCGCCCAATGAAACGCTAGATTTGAATTCCTTATTTATCCCGTCAACACAGTGCATATGTGCCGTGAAACACTGTGCCGTGAAACATTTTTGATATCTTGTCAATACGACCTAATCACTGCGTATGAATTTGTGCGGTTGTCATACTAGTCGATTCTCCGATTTTGAAGATGCGGCTGGGGTTATTTTATTTTGCATTGTAAAGCCATTTGTAGGTGTTGACGGGATACATATAATAGTAGGTTAGTGCCGTGAATGGGACAAATATCTGGCGCGGCACGGAAACGGGATTTGCTTGGCAGAGCCTCGCCCATCCCTTGCCAGATATTTACTAGTCTCTATAACCCATATATATGCGTATCTAGTTAACGCAGGATACGACGATGTGTTATCAGTCGGTACGCAGTAGGTCAGTGCAAAGCTCGTTACCTGGTAAATCACGATACAGTGGAACCTCTCTAAACCGGACACCCTGTGAGGTCCCCAGGGTGTCAGGCTTAGAGAGGTTTCACTGTAAATCAGACAGTTGATCATTCTGAGCTATGTGTGTGTGTGCTATGCGATCACGAACAGACAGTATCACCTGAGATAACTGACCAAGAAACTCATCACAAATAAGACCAAGGTTTTCTTCGTGTCCTGGGGTGCGTTTCACTAAACTTCGTACAACTAAAATGGTCGTAAGTGCAAAATTATGATAGTCTGTAAATTTCACATTAACATTGTTTTCTTGTAAATAAATATTGGATTTACATTTATTGAGCATAGGCTGCATATGCAGCCTATGCTCAATAAATGTAAATCCATAAATTCAAATTTACAGACGATCTTAAATTTGCACTTACGAACATTTTAGTCGTAAGAAGTTTAGTGAAACGGGCCCCTGGTCTAGAAAATGGACCTTGTGACATCTGTAACCAGTGTAGATCCTTTGTATTCACATATTGGTCAAAGCGGTTTGCTATATGCGTACATAAAGTCCGAATAATGGGATGGCTCACAGCGTAGGTCCTGATCAGATTGCGCGGATGTTTCAGCCGAAACCCTTGACTGGTGCTTACAGCATATATTGGTTTGTTGAAGATACACAGATCAGACTGATAGTGTCTACACTGATCGCTAATATAATTGGACCCCTTTAGTCATGACGGCTTACATATTATCGGTTGGTTTCTTATATGGTAGTGACTGGAACAGTGGGGCTTATGGGTTTTGTTGCGATCAATGTAGAATCCAGATCAGCCTGTGCATCTGTACAGTCTGATCAGGATCTGCACTGTTCGCCATTCCATCAGTGAAACACCGGCCATGCTTCTACCAAGCAATATATATCGTTATCAGGCTATATGAGGGTGATATTTGATCAGTAGTCGATTTCACCAAAATTGCAAAGCATACTTTGAGGGAGTAATCTAGCAAAGTATCTAGCAAGGTATACTTTGAGGGAGTAATCATTTATATTTCCCGAAATGCATTATTTCATTTAGAACTAACGACTGCATATATTTGATGATTAAAAGTATACAGAATTATTATACTGAATTTCTGTGGCTGTGATAATGTAATAAATTCAGTATAATAAAAATTAATACATTTATCCTTCCTAAAAGTATACATTGCTAGATAAGTATACTTTGCAATGTTGGTGAAATAGGCAACAGGAACTGCACTGGTCGCAAATTCCATAAGCCCCATTTCTCCAGTCACGGTCACTTTGAGCTTCGTACGACGTAAATGATTGTAAGTGCAAAATTATATTCCGAAACAGCTGTGGACATTTTGTCAACTTTAAATATCATTTATGGAAGATTTATGGAAGATTTCGTAAGTTTTGTCAACTTTAAATATCATTTATGGAAGATTTCGTAAATTTTGTCAACTTTAAATATCATTTATGGAAAATTTCGTAAACTTTTTTAAATATTTTTCATGAGATATGATATCGCACATCTACATATGTCGCTGTAACTGGAGAAATGGGGCTTATGGTTTTGCGACCAGTGTAGATCCAGATCAGCCTGTGCATCCGCACAGTCTGATCAGGACCTGCACTGTTCGTCACTGTTCGTCATTCCACCAGGGAAGAATGAAACGCCCGCCTCTAACAAGCAATATAGATCATCATCAGGCTACAGGAATGTGGTACATGTATTTGATCAGGAGCTACACTGGTCACAAATCCCATAAGCCCAATTTCTCCAGTTACAGCCACATATGTAAAGCATCACATGGCTGATCTCTTGCACAGATGGGAATGCACCCGGGGGCCGTTTCACTAAACTGTGTACGACTAAAATGCAAATTTAGGATCGTCTGGAAATTTCAATTGATGGATTTACATTTATCGAGCATAGGCTGCATATGCAGCCAACCTCTGCTCAATATATGTAAATCAAATAATTGTTTACAAGAAAACATTGTTAAATTGAAATTTACAGACTATCATAAATTTGCACTTACGAACATTTTAGTTGTACGAAGTTTAGTCAAACGGCCCCTTGAGCTGGGGACATGTTATAATCAACGGCGTATGTTACAACATCATAATTTTCAACTTCCATGAGCTATGACCAATTAAAAATGTTTTCGATAAAATGCTATGTTCTCTTTCAGGCGAATAGTGGTGCCTACAATAATGCCACGGTTGACTTTAGATGGGGGGACACGTTTGATTAGCTACTCAAAATGGCGTTTTCTACATTATATACACTGTAGGCTATCGTTACATATAGTAGAATAATTATCTGTCAGAGAGTGCTATTTGACCTGTAACCGATTTCACCAATATTGCAAAGTATACTTTTCTAGCAAAGTATACTTTGAGGGAGAAATCATTTATTTTTCCTGAAATGCATTATTTCATACAGAACTAACGACTGCATATATTTGATGATTACAAGTATGCAGAATTATTATACTGAATGTATTACATTATGACAGCCAAAATGGCTGTGATAATGTAATCAATTCAGTATAATAAAAATTAATAAATTTATCCTTAAATTGAAAAGAATTGCTAGAAAAATATACTTTGCAATTTTGATGAAATCGGCTACAGGAGCTACATTTTTCGCATATTCATTTCTCCAGACACGTCCACATATTAGAAATGCGCCATATATGTCATTATTTCTATTTTCAGACTGACTATGGAACAATCGTGGGACAGAATTCTCGTTTTCGGCCTAAGTATAAACCTCATTGGACACTGTGTATGTACGTATAGTGACGTCAGAGCTGACGATGCAGCATTAGTAGACGACTCTGTGTTCTACCCAGACTCGGCAGAAGACGGAGGTGAAATAAACAAACGACTAAGTCAGTTCGTTCGCATTGGAAAGGCGTTGAGTTCCTTCGTTCGAATAGGCAAAAGTGATCCAGATCAGGAAGAATATTTTAACTCTGCTGATGTAGCAGACGATAATTCTATTGAAAAAAGAAAAAGTGCCTTTGTAAGAATAGGACGCGGTGACATGGAGTTAGAAACACCCGATAAAAGGCTAAGCTCGTTCGTACGAATTGGTCGAATGTTGCCGGATTATGAAAAACGCGGAGGAGCATTTATTCGAATGGGGAAATTTCCCTCCTCCGCGTATCTACGAAACCGAGCACGGTTACTTCACTCGATCAGTCCACAGCCCTACTTTCGCCGCAGAGGACGATTCGGAAAATCTTCATTCATCAGAATAGGAAAACGTGATACAATGGACGCACTGGCACGAAAGGCAAATAACGACAACGGTGAAGAAGATCAGTACCAAAACGGTATTAACCGCAACCATTTTTTCGACCGGGAACCAGAAACTAAAACTTCGTCTGCATCGCAAGAATTAGTGGAAAAATACTCAAGTAACGGATTTGCAGAGGCAGACGGGGACTTTGGATACAACACGCTCGATAACACCGATACAGATATGGACAAAGACAAGCGATACTCTAAAATCGTTCGAATTGGACGAAATGGTAGGTATTGTTCTTGAAGAGTATAAGTATCTGGGGCCCGTTTCACAAAACTTCGTACGACTAAAATGTTCATAAGTGCAAAATTATGATAGTCTGTAAATAGTTTGAAATTTCACATTAACCATGCTAACGGAAATAATTATTTATTTTCTCTATTTCTTTTTTTATATTTTTATTTTACTTTCTGTTTATATATTTTTCTTAATTGTGTGTGTTCTTTTCTCTTTTTTTCATAGGTATATATATATATAACTGAGTCCTCCATCCTCCATGTTTTCCTCAGTAAATCTTTAATTATTTTTTTATCTTTTTTGAATTTTTATTTTACGATTTATTTTGTATACAATGATCTTACTTTATAATATTTCGAGAAATAGAGAATAGTAGGTTAATGCCGTGAATGGGAAAACATATCTGGCAAGGCTCAGGAATTTCTTTATTTCACATCAGAAGTATATGTTGTGACCACTCATATGCAGCCTATGCTCAATAAATGTAAATCCATTAATTGAAATTTCCAGACGATCCTAAATATGCACTTACGAACATTTTAGTCGTACGAAGCTTAGTGAAACGGTCCCCGGATTTCTATAAATAAATTCAAAAGGACATAGCTAGCTATGACCCATCATTAATACGAAGTAGCGACAAAGTAGCGTTATGCATTACACTACATCTTTTTCGTCTGCTGCTTTTTTCTAACGTTCAATATCTCTCTAAACTATATATTGAAAGGCGGGGAAATCGTTTCGTCTGCTGTTGTTCATTGTTGTCCTATTTCATAACAAATTAATTATATATGTAGATGAAACGGGACAGTAATTAAATCAATAGACGAAACTATTCGTTTCCCGCCATTCACTATTTAAAAGGATTTGCATCTGTTAAATCACAGGTGGTTCGTGGAAACAGGAGTCGGATATGGACGAATTGGCGGGATCAGACGACACTCGGCAGACGGCAGACAAGAGACGCGGAAGTTCTTTTGTACGTATTGGCAGAAACCAACTGACGGCTGAAGAACAACCGATGCTTGACCTCATAAACAAACGTCTAAGCCAATTCGTAAGAATAGGGAAGAGTGGCTATCCATCATTCCCGGGATCTGATGAAATGGCGAAACGAATGAGTTCGTTTGTACGAATCGGTAAGCGTGGTACACTGGACAATGAGAATAACGGCGACGTCGATGGTAAACTAGACAAGAGGATGAGCTCCTTTGTGCGCATTGGAAAGAACAGTGTTAATCCTGACAGCACGTTACTCGAAGACAAACGAATGACTTCAATTGTTCGTATCGGTAAAAAATCCGAGCCGGCGAATTCTGCGGCCGTTGACAAAACAAGCGCAGTTGAAGATATTACAAAAGAGGTTCATGTAGATATGGAGGCAGATGAATCAAAACAGGACACAGGTTTCATGTGATATTATACACAGTGTATACAAAATAAAGTATATTATGTTCTTCATTGGCAATATCAAACATATCGTTTCATAATCTATAATGGTAACAGCGTTACATGAGCAACTTCATTTGTCCATATCGGGAATAACAGTCTAATGTATTTTGATATCAAGTTTATTAGGCAAGGCTAGGAAACGCATAGGAATCGGAGGCCCGCCGAGGAATTCCTACCGTTTCCGAACCGAACCAGGGGGCCGTTTCATTAAACTTAGTACGACTAAAATGTTCGTAAGTACAAAATTATGATAGTTTGTAAATTTCACATTAACAATGTTTTCTTGTAAACAATTATTGGATTTACATTTATTGAGCATATGCTGCATATGCAGCATATGCTCAATAAATGTAAATCCATCAATTGAAATTTCCAGACGATCCTAAATTTGCACTTACGAACATTTTAGTCGTACGAAGTTATGTGAAACGGGCCCCTGATAAACTTGAACTTGATATCTTCAAACACCTAAGAGTAGGTTCGTATTCTATTATCAGGTAACGTTTTATGCTAGCCGATACTCTATAAAACTATTGTTTTCGTTGAAAAGAACGCGGACTTGTTCACGTACCGACGTCATTCGGTAACGTTATATGACGCTGTTCGACCAATGAAACGTCAGTTATCAATTAGTCGTAACCCGGATATTCGTATAAGGTCAATGCCTGATGCGACATTATGATATTAGTCAGTACTTCGTGCCAATACAAAGCTCGTTACCTGATAAACTGCAGCTAGGGAGCGCGTATTCGTACGATGCATGCACCATGGGTCCTAAGAATTCAAGGATGCATACATACAAAGATTCACACCTCAATGGTGAATCCAAATAATTTGGAATTCACACATGTGGCAAAGTGATATGGTGTGGTAAGGACACCCTGCCACCAGATTAGAACATTGTCAGGTCAGTTCTGGAACATTATACTGATTTTTCAATATGCTCCCATATCGGTGTCTTCTGTATGAACTTGCTGTTCAATGGACGCAAGCCTCCATTCAAACAAGTCCATCGTATAATCGGTGGCTCTTTCTGTTGGTGTTACATACATATAAACATAGTGAAAGGTTTTAAGATGCCTGGTATAATTTGAAATTACAAAGACCCAATAAAATACCGGTTTCGAATACAGTGAAATACTGTGTTGGCACGGTATATGGCACAACGTATCCTGGCACCAACGTATGCGAAATTAGATGTACGATGCCCAATTCCAAAATTGTGTCAAAGGTAACGGCCACACCTGCCTGTTTTCTGTCGACGCCAACAAAATATCCGCTGTCGATGGCAGTCTCACATTTCTGTCACAGTCTCATGATGGGTCTAACCCGAATGTTCTGTCTGTAACGCAGGGCGACATACGCACTGCGTTACAAACAGAAACTTCGGGTTAGTACGTACACGTGTTTTGCACAGTGGTGAACGATACGTATGGCGGTATAATGTCGCCATTATATTGGGTGGATGATAAAAATGATCCCAACTTTAAATTACCATATCTCACGAAATACGCATATAAATACGTATAATATACTACATGCAAGTACATGCAAGTTTCAACTCTAGTTATAATATTACATTTCTAGTGGCAAAATTGACAATGCCGGAATTCATTGAAAAATCCAACAAGTATACCATAATGTCAACTTTCTAAACACCAGTGGCAGGTTTCACTAAACTTCGTACGATTAAAATGTTCGTAAGTGCAACATTACGATCGTCGGGAAATATTAATTGATGGATTTACATTTATTGAGCATAGGCTGCATATGCAGCCTATGCTCAATACATGTAAATCCAATACTTGTTTACAAGAAAACATTGCTAGTGTGAAAGTTACAGACTATCATAAGTTTGCACTTACGAACATTTTAGTCGTACGAAGTTTAGTGAAATGGCCCCCAGAAAATGTCTATGCAGTGGGCGTGCAAAAATATACAAACACGCATGTCAACCCTTACATTGACTGGCTGGCGTTTTCTGACGCATTTCAAAATTTACTAATTTGCGTTATTATCGATTATTGTATTTTTCATTTTATTCGATAATGGCGGATTTTCTCTTTCAACCCACAAACGCTTGCTATTTGGCGTTTGTGCATATCATTGATTGTAGGTTCGAATAATGAATCCATACTGCAACTGATATCATTGTTTATAGATGTGGCCAGGCACATTTTGGTCAACCCTCATTTAAAAAATCCAGAATTTTAGTGTTCGGATCATGATTTTTTGTTTTTATCACCACGAGTTGAAACATTTAGACGTCACAAACAATTGCATGAAGCGATACAAAAATGAGAAATTATACTGGAGTATTATGCATAGCTTTTTCGATATGGTATTTTGAAAGTTGAGCTTATTTTTTTGTATCCATCTATAAAATCTATTAAAAAATACCGTATACCTGTTCAACGTTTATTGTATATCATGATGATTGCATAACACCGGTTTTCTCCAACACACTGCATTAAAATTATAAGTCACGAGGGTAAATGCCAATAAGACCGCTTAAGAAAACGTATTAGGTGATCAGTGCAGCCTCAACATATGGTTATGTCTCCTGAAATAAATATAGTGTAACATTTCTGTCGATGGAAAATTATATTTATTAAACTCGTTGACTGATTTCATAAGAAACTCGGTGAGTTTCTTATGAAATCAGTAAACGAGTTTAATAAATATCATATTAAAGCATTACTTATTTATTCCACAAAGTGTTTTGGCAGTTTACTGACCAGTAGCCGATTTCATCAACATTGCAAAGTATACTTTCCTAGCAAAGTATACTTTGAGGGAGAAATTTTCAATTTTAGGATCAATTTATTAATTTTTATTATACTGAATTTATTACATTATCACAGCCAAAATTGGCTGTGATAATGTAATAAATTCAGTATAATAATTCTGCATAGTTTTAATCATCATAATATATGCAATCGTTAGTTCTGCATGAAATAATGCATTTCGGAAAAATCAATGATTGCTCCCTCAAAGTATACTTTGCTAGGAAAGTATACTTTGCAATTTTGATGAAATCGGCTACTGATGTATTCTATCACCACCTACCTAAGATACCATAGTCTTTGGAATCACGCAGTTGCTCATTGCTACGGGGCCCCGCACGGTTCATGGATTTTTTGTTATTAATTCGTTCCCACGAAATAACAATTCGTTCCCTCAATTTAACAATTCGTTCCCTCGAATTAACAATTCGTTCCCACGATATAACATTTCGTTCCCTCGAATTAACAATTCGTTCCCACGGAATGACAATTCGTTCCCTCAATTTAACAATTCGTTCCCTCGAATTAATAATTCGTTCCCACGATATAAGAATTCGTTCCCACGATGTAAGAATTCGTGTGAACGAATTGTTAAATTGAGGGAACGAATTGTTAATTCGTGGGAACGAATTAATACGTCCCCTTCGGGGTTCCGTACATCGCACCCTTACCCGATCATGGTGAACTGCTGTGCCATATAGTGGTATCAAATAGCAACATTATTGTCGCTGTGCTAAATTTCGTTCAGCTTCATTGTTACCATAGCATATGTGTCTAAACATTAGAATGCGGGAGACGAAGCTTGACGTCTGCTGTTGCTTTGTATTTTGTCTAATTTCTCAATAAAACATAGGTTGTCCAATGGAAATGCTTCTAAAGTGCTGACAGACTATGCTTCGTTGATAAAAATGGAAATTAAACAGTGAACAGAAGATGACACACTTTAATTCAGCACTGAAATGGTTAAATTACTTGGGTGTAAGGCACACTTAACACGAAAGAGAGTGGAATCCTTATACTTATATCTAGAAACATATATTCTGTTGCGCAGAAATAAGGAGAAGTGCAGATGTTCAACCGAATTTTTAATGTGTAACAATGGTGAAATAATTACGCCAGTAACAGCGACATGGTTGGTTTTCACCATCGTGCAAAACAGAATACAGTTACATGTAAATACCATCATTATATTGGCGGTATATTGGTTTATGGCCCGTTACTACCAGTGTTGACTGGGTGCATCTATTTTGTTTACAATTCAGTACATGAAAGCGAAACACTCATCATCTGTCTGACAAAAGGCCTGCACGTGACTGTGTCTGGAGAAATGGGGGTTATGTGTTGTGCGACCGAAGACGAATATTTATAAAAAACTACTGCACATTTTATTGAAAATAAATATATATACATTTAATAGATGGTGGCAATCTTGAATAAAATATGGCATGGTCGAGTATTGATATTGGTGTAATATGTGTCGGTGACTGGAGCAATGGAGTTTATTAGTTTTGCGACCAGTGTATATCCAGATCAGCCTGTGCTTCAGCACAGTCTGATCAGGCTATGCACTGTTCGCCATTCCATCAATGAAACACTCATCAAGCTTCTAACTATCTAGTTACAAACGGTAACTCTTGCAATTTACTCCCGTACCGTCCACTACGGACGGTACGGGAGTATATGTCAAGAGTTACCGTTCGCAACTACTAACTATCACTATATATCGTTATCAGGCTACAGTAGTGTAATATTTGATCAGGTGCAACACAAGTCGCAAATCCCATAAGCCTCATTTCTTTGTGGTATGAAAGACATAACGCTCTTTAAATCATGCCCAATTTTACTTTGATATTAAATATCTACAAGGTAGGACATTCGCCATCTTTTCAACCAACGGAAGTGGTACTAGTGTACCTTGGGCCCGGCTCGCTGATTCAGTAATTGTAACGCTCGAGCAGGCCGGGACCCTGCTGGTCCCGAGGCCGGGACCCTGCTGGTCCCGGCTTTGGCGCGCGTTACAATTACTGAATTAGCGAGCCGGGCCCAAGTTAATTAATTCACTTCCGTTAGTTGAAAAGATTGCGAGTGTCCTACCTTGTAGATATTTAATATCAGAGTTAGAATGGGTCTGATTTAAAGAACGTGTTATCATTCATACCACAAAGTGCCTGTGGAGCAATCAGGAGCTAGACTGACTACATATAATATTAGCCTCATTTCTCCAGTTAGTCATGGAGACGCGTCAGTCAACCTCATCACGTGACCTGTACTGACGGCAACAGTGTGTACATTTAGCATACCCATACCAGACTATTGTCTTTTGATATCAAGTTTGTCAGCCTAGGTTAGAAAACGGTTAGAAGAAATTCCGAGGCTTCCCGAGGAATTCCTATGGTTTTCGAGCCGATTTAGATAAACTTGATACCAAACGACTATGGTAGTTTCTTTATCAAGTGGCCTGTTATGTTAAGAAATACGTATGTATAATTCCAGAACAAAAATATTTACACAATTCCCTAACATTTGATTGGCCCGTAGCAAGTCTCTGTCCAAAATGTATATCCAAGTAAACTCCCACGCCGAACTACTTTCCGTAACCGTCAGGCGCAGTTAAAATAATTCTTAAGAAAACGGAAAATAAACACATTTTCTTGATGAATTTATTTAAAATGCTGGAATTATAAGGAATGAATGGCCTTTTTGTGAAATTTATCGGGGATATAAACTTGGAAAAGTCGCGGGAATACTGGACGAGGCGTTCCGGCCTTCGTCCAGTATTCCCGCGACTTTTCCAAGTTTATATCCCGATACATTCCACAAAGAGGCCATTCATTCCTATAATGTATGTAGTATACAGTCATTACATGGTCATCCGGGGAACAGTCAAAACTATTGCCCCGACGAGTTGTGGACGACTCGAGGTACTATTGCCCGAGCCTGAAGGCCGAGCACAGTTGTGCATCGGGTCGGCCATAGCACCGAGGGGCAATATGTTTTAACTGTTCCCCGAATAACGATAAAATAACTGTGCAATTACTCAACCTGTAAACAGTGTGTGTGACACAATGAACGTAAATGTGGCATGGGGCGCGTGGACTGTCCAATCTAAATTACGTAATGACGTAATCTTCGACGAAAAGCATGTCGTCATGATTTTCAGGGGTGAAATAGTTTTGACTATTGACCGGGCACGCGGAACTATTGACCGGGCACTCGGTACTATTGCCCAGGCACATCAAAACCCAGAACTAGTCAAAACTATGCAATATCAACTTTTGGAACGTCAGTTTTCACTTCGTTGTAACCCGGGTGTTTGTATCAGGTCAATGCCTGATACAACAATATGTTATCAGTCAGTAAGTATTGGTCAATACAGGACAGGTTACCTGATAAATACTAATATGGGCGCAGTTAAGCGCGGCTGTCAAACAATTACGAAGTTAGCGATCATCTTTGATCAGCCAGCACATCCGAATCGGTGAAGTTGCACTAAGGCTACTATCTACAATTGGTACAAATGGCATGTTATTTGTCAGCGTTTCTGGTAGTATTTCACCCTGTAGATGACATAGTCTAAAATCTGTAAATCTATTTAATATATATACAATATAAGAGGTTGAATAACCATCACTATCAGCTGAATAAATACTAATTACCTGAGCAATGGTAGTAGTTGTTATACATTAGTTCCATGATATGAATGATATGACCAGTCGCAAAATACCACAATAAATTATCAGGGGCGTATCCAGCATTTGGGGGAACGGGGGGGGGGGGGTCTAGTTGCGAAGGTAACTCTTGTAATCTACTCTTGTACCGTCCGTAGCTAGCTACGGACGTTACGGGAGTACATGTAATTGCAAGAGTTACCGTTCGCAACTAGGGGGTTGTCCTATTTTCGAGCTCTTCGAAATGCACTTTCCTGTGTTTTACGGCATTTAAATTCGGACTTCAACTGGTGGTAAACTGTGATCTATGTAAACTCCGTGGCTGAACGGGCGGGGGTGGGGGGGGGGGGGGCCGGAACGTCCCTCCTCTAGATCCGCCCCTGATAATGCATATTGTTATGGTGATAAATCACGAAACTCGGACCTTTGTCGTTGACTGCGATGTTGGACCTATTAGTACAGTGGAACCCTCTAAACCAGATACTCTGGAAAATATAGATGTTTACCTTAGATGTATTTCGCTGTTATGTATCTCTGATTAAAATGACTTTTCATGATTACAAAGCACTGGAATGTGCCATGAAGTGCTCACATGTCTGATTTACAGTGGAGTATCTCCAAACTGGACACCCTGGGGTTTGCGACCAGTGTAGATCCAGATCAGCCTGTGCATCCGCACAGTCTGATCATGATCTGCACTGTTCGTCAACTCCCAGGGTGTCCGGTTTGGAGAGGTTCCACTTTATTGTCATGTTGAAATTATTCCATCCCAGTTTGAAATGTTAAAGAAGTATGATTTTCCTAGCCCATTATTTGTTATTTACGCATATCTTCAAACTCAGCGGTCATGTTGGATGCCATCTTGAACTTCCAGGCCCGCACTAAAAAATCCCAATTGATGCCGGGAGTCTGAATCAAAGGACTGAACGTCCTGAAACTGTTCGCAGTATGTGTTTGTGAATGACAAATAGACTAAGAATCTAGAGTAGAAAGTGTTTCGTGAAAACTAAGCGCGGGATTTCACAGCAACAGCAACAACAACAATACATTTTCAGAAACCTTACGAACACTAGCCCATATCATGACAATTCCCTATATCTGATGCGGTTTTCCGATCTCTAACAAGATGCCCTCTGTAGACAAACTACAGGATGTCGTCATCAACAGTATACAAATAAACATACAATCGGTGACAAACCGTCTGAGTGCTCGTTCTGGGCCGAATTGACAAGGGGGTGAAAAACATCGAGTTAAAAATTGATTTTTGGAAAACCCAAAATGGTAAATAGAGATTTCTATTCTGAGAATGGAAGCGGAAACCGAAGATTGTATTCCTGCACCGAACCATGGCGTTACGAATCGTGAATAATCAAGTATGGCGGTTAATCGTCCCATCTTTAGACTACGGAAACATTTGCAATAACATAAATTTAGCACAAAAAAAACAACAACAACATTTATCACACCGAAAAGGCTATCAGGTTAAGTGGTTAGAACTATTGTTATGACGTAAGTCCCGTGTTTTTAAAAAGTTCAACCCGCAAAATATGCGCTGCGATCTACATATGCTCATTTGCATAAAAGCTGTAAGACCTCAAATGTGGATGTTGGTTGTATAACTCTTCGCTAGCGCTCGAATACAAATTTAACTTTTTCCTGAACTGTTTGGTATTTGATGCGCCTTGTGATACCGGATGGCAACCTACATCTCTGAAAATGCCCAATAGGTCCTCTACTGCAATGGAACCTCTCTAAACCGGACACCAAGAAAGCACCTGGGATATTATTTTTGATCAGGTTCTCGGTCAATTATCTCGGGTGATCATGTCTGTTCGTGATCGCATTGCACACAACTACGGCTCAGCATGTTCAAATGCTTGATTTACAGTGAAACATATCTAAGCCGGACACCCTAGGGACCTCACGTTTATGCTTATCCTCTTGCAAAAAATATATGTTGCCAAACCACCTTTTTGAAATACAAGATGGCCGCCACACGTGTGACCGAATAGTTGGTACCATGTTTATGTTTGTATTATGTCACATAATGTGTCATAAAAACACAGTACCGTATAGAATGCTGAAACGAAAACTATCGTTGTTTTACAGTTTATCTACTTGCTCAATAAAACATGGTTTGGCAGCACTTTAAAGTACCGCCAAACCCTGCATAAGTGGGGAAAATGGCAAATAGAAAATAAACAACAAACGACAAAAGTTAATTCAATATTGTCAGCAGTGTTAACCTGGTTGACCCTTTGTATTGAACAAGAAAGCCCGCTATAGCCGTTTATGCAAACAGCACCGATCCAGATGACCCGGCTCGTAACGAGCCGTCTCATCAGGATCTGCACTTTTTGAAAGCAATTTTTCATATTTATGAGAACAAAAAACACCCCCTTTTCATAAATGGACTAGTCTTAAAATCATGTTTGGCGGTTGGATTTGGTTGCAAAAAATCCAATACAGTAGAACCCCTCTAAACCGGACACCATTTATCTCCGCTGATACTGTTTTTCCTGATCGCATAGCACACAACTATGGCTCATAATGATCACATGCCTGATTGACAGTGAAACCTCTCTAAGCCGGACACCCTGGGGACCTCCCAGGGTGTCCGGTTTAGAGAGGTTTCACTGTATATGAAATTACAAGTCTCGTTTAAGACTATTAATACAAGTGACCTTTGCAATTTGGAAGCATGTGAACATGTTCGATGTACCAAGTATTATGTACATGTGTAGGCCTATATTAAGTAAAAATATATTATAGGAATGAATGGCCTTTTTGTGGAATTTATCGGGGTATAAACTTGGAAAAGTCGCGGGAATACTGGACGAAACGATAAAAGATTACAATTTAAAAAAAAAAAAAAAATGGTATTTTTTTAAGGCCTCGTCCAGTATTCCCGCGACTTTTCCAAGTTTATATCCCCGATAAATTCAACAAAAAGGCCATTGATTCCTTATAATTCCAGCATTTGAAATAAATTCATCAAGAAAATGTGTTTATTTTCCGTTTTCTTAAGAATTATTTTAACTGCGCCTCACGGTTACGGAAAGTAGTTCGGCATGGGAGTTTACTGGGATATAAATTTTGGACAGAGACTTGCTACGGACCAATCAAATGTTAGGGAATTGTGTAAATATTTTTGTGCTGGAATTATAATCATATAAGTACGCAAGTACGTGCACGTATTGTATTTAGGTAGAGTGTATATCAATGGTACATATTTATGATAGACGGTTTCTTTAGTACCTTTGTAATGAAGATACTAAACCATGTTTTAACAAAGCAAGCATATTGCAGTTACAACCACTATTATTTATGAACACTGGGCTCGTTTTATCCCGTCAACACAGTGCGTATGTGCCGTGAAACACGGTGCCGTGAAACATTTTTGATATCCAGTCAATACAATTTTTGCATTTTACAGCCATTTGAAGGTGTTGACGGGATAAATAGAATAGTAAGTTAGTGCCGTGAATGGGAAAAAATATCTGGCGCGGCACGGAAACGGGATGTGCTCGGCAAAGCCTCGCCCATCCCGTTTCCTGAGCCTTGCCAGATATTTTTTCCCATTCACGGCACTAACCTACTATTCTCTATCTATTTTCCTTATTTCTGAACCAAAGTATATGTTGTGACCACTCATTTGAACCGTCTCGGCGAGACGGTTCAAATGAGTGGTCACAACATATACTTCTGATGAGAAATAAAGAAATACCTGAGCCTTGCCGGATATTTTTTCCCATTCACGGCACTAACCTACTATTCTCTATATAGCAAGCTCGGAGCACCAGCCCATCGTCTGTTGTCATTTCATCTGTAGGCCTATGCCTTTGCACTTTCTGTTTCAATTTTGGATAAACGCCGAGGCAGTCCAATCAGACTTCAGTTATTTCCGCAATTACGTTTCGGGTATTTTCAGGACGGGAGTGTAATATTGTAATATTCCCCTCTAATATTGACCGCTGCCTTGTGAAGCCGGCGAAACGGTAGCATATTTTATCACGTGATATGAAATTGACCAATGCAACGTCTAGAAATTTCAATGGAGTATCATACTATGATACGAGGGTCATTCAATATGTAATGACACTTGGAACTTGAATTGGTGATTCGATTAATCCATTTGAAAGTCTGTATCACATAATGTGTTTTGTTGCCTAGCAACCATGGAACATCACCGAGGCATGTGCGTTCGGAAGGTAGCTATTTGTTACCATGGCAACACCATCACACTTAGAATATTAAAATTTCTTTTAATTGGAGCACATCAATATAGTGAACATTTTAGTGTAGTTTTGAATATAAAATAATGCATATTTGAAAAATAATTTATTTTTTTTTTGATTTTTGAGAAAAAAAAGGCTAATTTTTCGTTGACTATTTCCCCCAAAAATCTAAATATGCCATTAATGTACCACAATAGCATATATTTTAAATGTTATTTTGCTAACAAAGCTTAATATATGGTCAGGTATGTAGTCATTTATTATTTTTGCACTACTTGTAAGTTACCTCATATTCCTTAACAACGAAAGAAGGCAAAATCTAAAACTTAATGGAAAAGTCTATTATTTGATTGCTAGGCAACATATAAAACATTTGCTAATAAATATGGAAACATTTTTAAATGAAAGAATTAACAACATATCACATATTTAGTATCATATCATACTTCCGCTTTATTCCAACACGATATACTACTCACGACGTTCAGAATTCAGAATTAATTTAAAAAATATTCCTGAAATCATGAAATATCCCCCCTCCCCGCACTGTCGCACACAGGCACGTGCAAAATGACGTCATTACTTAGAAAACATAATTTTACGGTTGGATGTTGTACTATTATAACCGACAGTGGCCAACGTTTACAATGTCCAAATGTTATTGGTTCACGACAAGCCAAACAAAAGATACGACTCTACGGTCATTACTCTATAAATATCACGTAATCTGATTGGCTGATACGCCGCAAATTTGAAAATTACAATACAGTTAACCCTATATTGAATGACCCTCGTATATTATATGAATATAGGGTTAACTGTAATGTAATTTTCAAATTTGCGGCGTATATCAGAAAATAATAGGTCGGAAAACCTGTTTAATAGCGACGCGCTAGCGGAGCCATTAATCATGTTTTCCGACCTATCATTTTCTGATATACGCCGCAAATTTCAAAATTACAATGCGGTTAACCTATTTCTAATGCACTCTTTTACTACTGGTGTAGGAATACATATTGAAATAATGTGCGACCATTCATCAACAATGATATACCTGTAATGTATGACCATCAGCCAATCAGATTGCGTTATATTTATAGAGTGCATTAGAAAGGTATGTGTTTAGCAACATTGATATCCTTTTATTGTCACTAATTTTATATATGTTTTTCGAACAGCCCTTGTAGTTGTTTGGTGATACATTGACTATTGTCATCAACGCTTATACGAAATGGTATATACGGCGGCCATCTTGAAGATGTTTGCATGTGATAACTATCTGGTGATGTAAATGTTTTAATACAATCTTTATTGATCTCCCAATAGTTGATACATTGTAATATTGGATTGTATCCCGTCAACACAGTATTTTAAAGCCATTCGTATGTGTTGACGGGATAAATAGAATGGTAGGTTAGTGCCGTGAATTAAAAAAAACATCTGGCGCGGCACGGAAACTGAATGTGCTCGGCAGAGCCTCGCCCATCCCGTTTCCTAAGCCTTGCCAGATATGTTTTCCCATTCATGGCACTAACCTACTATTATATTTATAGACACCAACATCAATGCCCTAGTTGTTCGAAAGTAACAAACACAAATTATGAAACTGTACATGTCGGATTTCAGCAAATTAAAAAGGTTGTAAATATTTCGAACTGTTAAACATTACGTAATCGAAATTATGAATAATATAAACTGTCTCGGAGTAGTTTATTCATGCTTTATAGAAACTACTAGTTGTATTTAATAACTCATTACAGTACTGCCGTTTGTGTGATCATGTTTTAGGTGTGCTCTAATTTTGTGAAAACTTGTTCCAGCGGATCTTCGCCAGGCGCAAATTTTCAATATTCCACATCAATATGGTGAAACTGCATACCTTTTGACGAACGAAAGTCTAACAAAACCTTCTTGGCTCTTAAGCTAATTGTATCAGCGCTCGCTAAAGAAAAACGACACAGAGTTCTGTTTTTGGTATGGCGTCCATTACAGCATCGACTTCTAGTTAACACGGATATCGATTCTGACAACAAGACACGTATCCGTCTTTTTCAACACAACTTTACTGTAACAGAATCAAACAATCAAAGGCGTGTATTGGAATTGCGTTAATTACATTAATGGTAGTGTTTCAAACATACTTGCTACAAATACCAACAACGGTGCAGCACAATGTGATATAAAAACATGTGCGAGATTTCATATAAAATATTTACAAAATATACGATATATAATTTCCGTAAATGACATCTACAGTTGAAATGAATTCCGCATTTGCTATGGAAAGTTCGGCAACTTCCGACGTGAATTACTTAAAATATCACATTTTCGGTAAATAGGTTTCATGAAAAATCTCACATCTTCTGAGGTACAAAATCACATGGTTTGTCTCCCTTAAGTTAATAATTCATAATTCCAGCACACACATATTTACACAATTCCCTAACATTTGATTGGTCCGTAGCAAGTCTCTGTCCAAAATGAGTAAACTCACACGCCGTAACCGTGAGGCGCAGTTAAAATAATTATTAAGAAAACGGAAAATAAACACATTTTCTTGATGAATTTATTTAAAATGCTGGAATTCTAAGGAATGAATGGCCTTTTTGTGGAATTTATATGGGATATAAACTTGGAAAAGTTGGAAAAGTCGCGGGAATACTGGACGAGGCCTACCGGCCTTCGTCCAGTATTCCCGCGACTTTTCCAAGTTTATACCCCGATAAATTCCACAAAAAGGCCATTCATTCCTATAATGAACTCTCCTTATAAATCTCGTACATCAGGTTTTATTTTGCAGGAAATACTTTTTCTGCATCTCTATAAATTATCGATATTTTTTGTCAAAGAATTCCAGAACAGACGCTTTATTTAAACAAACTATTCCATTAATAATGTGCACTACTGCAAGGCGAACTATAGTGGAACCTCTCCAGACCGGACACCCTGGGAGGTCCCCAATACAATGGAACCTCTCCAGACCGGACATCCTGGGAGGTACCCAGTACAATGGAACCTCTCCAGACCGGACACCCTGGGAGGTCCCCAGTACAGTGGACCCTCTCCAGACCGGACACCCTGGGAGGTCCCCAGTACATGACCCTCTCCACCAGACACCCTGGAGGTCCCCCATAAACACCACTCCAGACCGGACACCCAGGGTGATGAAGAAAGTGAACTTCTAAGTACCCCCAGAGACCTCCCCTCACCCAGACCACAGGGGGGGAGTCCCCATACAGAAACCTCCTCAGGACCCCGACACCCTGTGGGAGGTCCCAGTACCGTGGGAACCCCTCTCCAGACGGACACTGGGAGGGTCCCCAGTAAACCGTGGACCCCATCTCCAGACCAGGGTAGACCCCTGAGGTGGGCCCCAGTAGAGTTTACCCTCTCCAGACCGGGGGGGACCCCACTGGAGTCCCCAGTACCAGTGGGACTCCCAGACCATGGGACCCCATCATGGAGTCCCCCCAGTACCCCAGTGAACCTCTCCATACCGACACCCTGGGAGGTCCCCATTACGTACTCCACCGGACACCCGGGTGGGCCCCCAGTATAGGTAAACCTCTCCAGACCGGACACCCTGGGAGGTCCCCAGTCCCCCCCAGTGGAACCTTACTCACAGACACCCAGGGAGGTCCCCCAGAAACAGTGGAACCCTCCAGACCGGACGGCCCTGGAGGTTCCCAGAACAGTGGAAGCCCCCCCCTCCTCCAGACCGGAACACCCTGAGGTCCCCAGTACAGTGGAACCTCTAACCAGAACCGACACCCTGGTAGGTCAACCAGTACAGGGGTAACCTCTCCAAAAACCGGACACCCTGAGCCCCGGGAAGAACAATTGAACCCCTCCATACCGGACACCCTGGAGGTACCCCAGTACAGTGGAGCCTCCCCAGACCGGACCACCCTGGAGGTCCCCAGTACAGTGTAGCCACTCCAGAACCGGACACCTTGGGAGGTCCCCAGTTACAGGGTGAGCCTCCTCCAGACCGGACAACCTAGGGAGGGTCCCCATACAGTGGAACCACTCTAAAACCGACAAGTACCCGGGGATGTCCCCAGTACAGTGTAAAGCTCCCCAAGACCGGACCCCCTGGGAGGTCCCCAGTACAGTGGAGCCTCTCTAAACCGGACACCCTGGGATGGTACCCAGTACAGTGCCGCCTCCCCAAGAACCGGGACACCCTCCTGGGATGTCCCCAGTACAGTGGAGCCTCCCCAGACCGGACACCCTGGGAGGTCCCCAGTACAGTGGAGCCTCTCCAGACCGGACACCCTGGGAGGTCCCCAGTACAGTGGAACCTCTCCAGACCGGACACCGTGGGAGGTCCCCAGTACAGTGGAACCTCTCTAATCCGGACACCCTGGGATGTCCCCAGTACAATGGAGCCTCCCCAGACCGGACACCCTGGGAGGTCCCCAGTACAGTGGAGCCTCACCAGACCGGACACCCTGGGAGGTCCCCAGTACAGTGGAGCCTCTCCAGACCGGACACCCTGGGAGGTCCCCAGTACAGTGGAGCCTCTCCAGACCGGACACCCTGGGAGGTCCCCAGTGCAGTGGAGCCTCTCCAGACCGGACACCCTGGGAGGTCCCCAGTACAGTGGAACCTCTCCAGACTGGACACCCTGTGATGTCCCCAGTACAGTGGAACCTCTACAGACCGGACACCCTGTGATGTCCCCAGTACAGTGGAGCCTCTCCCAGACCGGACACCCTGGGATGGTCCCCAGTTACAGTGGAGCCTCCCCATGAACCGGACACCCTGGGAGGTCCCCCACCCAGTACAGTGGAGCCTCTCCAGACCGGACACCCTGGGATGTCCCCAGTACAGGGGTAACCTCCCCCAGACCTGACACCCAGGGAGGTCCCCCCAGTACAGTGGAACCTCTCCAAGACCGACAACCCTGGAGGTCCCCAGTACTGTGGACCCTCTCCAAACCAGACACCCTGGGAGGTCCCCAGTACAGTGGAACCTCGCCAGACCGGACACCCTGTGATGTCCCCAGTACAGTGGAACTTCTCCAGACCGGACACCCTGGGAGGGCCCCAGTACGGTGGAACCTCTCCAGACCGGACACCCTGGGAGGGCCCCAGTACAGTGGAACCTCTCCAGACCTGACACCCTGGGAGGTCCCCAGTACAGTGGAACCTCTCCAGACCTGACATCCTAGGAGGTCCCCAGTACAGTGTAGCCTCTCCAGATCGGACACCCTGGGAGGTCCCCAGTACAGTGTAGCCTCTCCAGACCGGACACCCTGGGAGGTCCCCAGTACAGTGGAGCCTCTCCAGACCGGACACCCTGGGAGGTCCCCAGTACAGTGGAGCCTCTCCAGACTGGACACCCTGTGATGTCCCCAGTACAGTGGAACCTCTCCAGACTGGACACCCTGTGATGTCCCCAGTACAGTGGAACCTCTACAGACCGGACACCCTGTGATGTCCCCAGTACAGTGGAGCCTCTCCAGACCGGACACCCTGTGATGTCCCCAGTACAGTGGAGCCTCCCCAGACCGGACACCCTGGGAGGTCCCCAGTACAGTGGAGCTTCTCCAGACCGGACACCCTGGGATGTCCCCAGTACAGGGGAACCTCCCCAGACCGGACACCCTGGGAGGTCCCCAGTACAGCGGAACCTCTCCAGACCGGACACCCTGGGAGGTCCCCAGTACTGTGGACCCTCTCCAAACCAGACACCCTGGGAGGTCCCCAGTACAGGGGAACCTCGCCAGACCGGACACCCTGTGATGTCCCCAGTACAGTGGAACTTCTCCAGACCGGACACCCTGGGAGGTCCCCAGTACGGTGGAACCTCTCCAGACCGGACACCCTGGGAGGGCCCCAGTACAGTGGAACCTCTCCAGACCGGACACCCCTTGGAGGTCCCCAGTACAGTCGAACCTCATCCAGACCTGACATTCCCTGGGAGGTCCCCAGTACAGTGGAACCTCTCCAGAACCGGAGGACACCATGGGAGGTCCCCAGTACAGGTGGAACCTCTCCAAGAACCGGACACCCTGGGAGGTCCCCATACACAAGTGGAACCTCTCCAGACCGGACACCCTGGGAGGTCCCCAGTACTGTGGACCCTCTCCAAACAAACCAGACACCCTGGAGGTCCCCAGTACAGGGAACCTCGCCAGACCGGACACCCTGTGATGTCCCCAGTAAACGTTGGAACTTCTCCGAGACCGTACAAACCCCTGGGAGGTCCCCAGTACGGTGGAACCTCTCCAGACCGGACACCCCTGGGAGGTCCCCAGTAACAGTCTGAACCAAACCCTCTCCAGACCTACATCAAGGTGGGAGGTCCCCAGTACAGTGGAACCTCTTCAGACCGGACACCCTGGGAGGTCCCCAGTACAGTGGAACCTATCCAGACCGGACACCCTGGGATGTCCCCAGTACAGTGGAACCTCTCCAGACCGGACACCCTGGGAGGTCTCCAGTACAGGCGAACCTCTCCAGACCTGACATCCTTAGAGGTCCCCAATACAGTGGAACCTCTCTAGACCGGACACCCTGGGATGTCCCCAGTACAGTGGACCCTCTCCAGACCGGACATCCTGGGAGGTCCCCAGGATGTCCGGTTTGGAGATGTTCCACTGTAGATGGGGATGTCCCCAGGGTGTCATGTTTAGAGATGTTCCACTGTAAATCAGACATGTGAGCCCTTCATGACTCATGTTAGTGCTTTGCAATCAAGAAAAGTCATTGTAATCAGAGATACATAACAGCGAAACACATCTAAGGTAAACATCTATATTTTCCAGAGTGTCCTGTTTAAAGGGGTGCCACTGGGTATATATTTTAAAAGTTCTATGGATAACATTAGCATTTTGTGACGGAATGTAAGTTTTGTGCAATTTTCCTTCATTATTTTTTTAAAATATTTTTGAACATCGAAAACATTTTTTTAAATATATATTGGCTCTTCGGAGGTACAAATGTACGTGTTGTGAATTCATATTTGAATGTGTGTGTTAAATCATATGTCGCAGTGACGGGACAAATGGGGTTTATGGCATTTGTGACCAGTTTTGATCCAGACCAAATAGCACACTCCTGTAGCCCACAGGTTTAAGCAACGTACCAAGGTCTATAAATACATTAAATATAAACAGTATCAATAAGTGGGAACAAATCTGTTGAAAAAAGCTTACTCCCTGTTAGAACAGAACACACTACAGTATTGTGTTCTAACGGGGAGTAAACCTTTTTTTTTGGCTGTAGACCTTGGTACGTTACTTCAACCTGTGCTGTAGCCATATGCATTTCACAGACACGGATATTCTCCGTGAAGAGAACACCCGTAATCACTCGCGCGCACTCCCGCAGTCGTTATAAAATAAACACAGCCCACAAAAATTCATACGCAGATGCACAACACTCCGGAGACATTATAAAACGCATTTTTGTTCGAATATTTTTGTTCAGAAATGTATTGTTTGAATAGCTTAAAATAATACACTTGTGTACGACGTCGGCTTCCGCTTTCGCTTACTCGTGTATGTGGAAGCCGTATATGAATGGCAACATGCTGCAGTTGTTTATACGTGTGTAAGGTTGTTATTTAACTCTATTGAATATCACACGCAGTAAATAATGAAAAATAGTGCACATGTCAATGAAAAGTATTCTGCAGGAATATGTTATAGGAATGAATGGCCTTTTTGTGGAATTTATCGGGGTATAAACTTGGATAATTCGCGGGAATACTGGACGAATACTGGAAGAAGCGATAAAAAATTAAAATTTTCGGAAAAAAAAAAAAATTTTTTTTTTTTTTTTTTTTTTCGAAAATTGTAATTTTTTAACGCCTCGTCCAGTATACCCGCAACTTTTCCAAGTTTATATCCCCGATAAATTCAACAAAAAGGCCATTCATTCCTTATAATTCCAGCATTTGAAATAAATTCATCAAGAAAATGTGTTTATTTTCCGTTTTCTTAAGAATTATTTTAACTGCGCCTGACGGTTACGGAAAGTAGTTCGGCATGGAGTTTACTGGAAAATACATTTTGGACGGAGACTTGCAACGGACCAATCAAATGTTAGGGAATTGTGTAAAAAAAAATTTGTGCTGGAATTATACTAAACTGAGCTATCATTGTATCGTAGTTGCGATCACCACCAGTAGGCTATTTCACCAACATTTCAAAGTATACTTATCTAGCAAAGTATACTATGAGGGAGAAAGTTTCAATTTAACGATACATTTATTAATTTTTATTATACTGAATTTATTACATTATCGCAGCCATTTTGGCTGCGATAATGTAATAAATTCAGTATAATAATAATCTATATGACATAATGCGTTGCAGGAAAAATAAAGGAATTTCCCACAATGTATACTTTGCTAGATAAGTATACTTTGCAATTTTGTTGAAATCGGCTACAGAGCAACTCGGGTGGTGATCACAGCATCTTCTGGAACCTTTCTAAGAGGAACAACATACTACATGTAGTTCTGTAACATACTTTTATCAGGTAACCTGTCCTGCATTGACCGAATACGTACTGACTGATAACATATTGTTGTATCAGGCATTGCCCTGATATAAACATCCGGGTTACAACGAAGTGAAAACTGACGTTCCATTGGTCGGATGACGTCACGTGGCGTCAGTGTAATGACGCAACGTAAACAAGTCCGCGTTCTGTCCATAGAATACGACGTCAGCTAATGTCATTTTCGAGCATAAAACGTTACCTGATAAATAGAATACCAGGCTAGTGTATTTTGATGTCAAGTTTATCAGGCTCGGCTCGGAAACGGTAGGAATTCCTCGGCAAACCTCGGAATTCCTACGCGTTTCCTAGCCTTGCCTGATAAACTTTTTATCAATAATATCAAAAGACACTAGCCTGGTATTCTCTATGTATTGGCACGCAATCGATCGGATAGTGGAATTAGCCTGAATCTCTCCTGTGTACAGACTATGAAACGGCGCCCCAAGGTGACGCTGCGTGGGTCCGATCTTCTAACCAATCCAACCTGAGTGTATAGCGCAATGCTATATAGCAATCGACTCACTGACTAGCCAGTCCCAACAGACGGCCTTATATAATTATATGCATGACATGTAATGCGATTGCGTCAGAATTATCTGGTTTCAGCCAGGTACAACGACATTCTCCGCGAAACTGCCAATATGTTACAGGACATTCGGTCTAAAAAATAAAATTGTTTTTTTTTATGATATTTAAGAGCTTTTTAGCATTTTAGTATATCAGTCATATAAGAAAAGCTAGATAGCACCAGAAGCGCATACCAAAGGAAGATGATTTCATTGAAGGTTAGAATAAAAAAGTAAACAAAAAAAAATGTTTAATTTCATTTTTTTTTGTAGTCGGATATTCGGTCCGGCGACTTCCGGTTTACCGTCGGACCAGTGGCAATTTTAACGGACATGTCCGACGGAACGACGATTTTCACGGAGACTGCAACGAATATTATTTATCAACACGTAAGTCACACCGATATGAACCCTGAGGAACAGACCATATCGTTACACCATTGCTATGTATTGAGGTATGGCGATACAACGAAACTTCTCGTCCTGTTTTAACCCAATATTATTGCTCGCATGCGGCGAAATCCTTTTATCTTCAAAGTGTTCTAACTGCCTGAGATCACCGTCTGAACCTGGACGTTCGTTCGGCTTATATTTAAGGGTGGGAATTGGATCGAACACCTTCCATACCCGGTTCATAAACACTGCTTGTATCGATTTAAACACCCATGCAAATAGTTACATGTATACATGCCAAAAGTAACCTGTGCATGCGCAACTCTTAATACTCGATTTAAGTATACATACACTTAAATCTGACATGCTAGTAACACGTGACTGGGCTTGTCCTGGATTTTCGCGATTTCTGATTGATACCTATGCGTTACAAAACAAATGCTACTACCGTTGTAAAACTTACTGCCAATTACAGTTCCCTGAATTATATAATATATTGTCCCCTGTGTGCATTACTGGCCAGTGTAGACCCCGATCAGCATTGGCAGTTGTCACCTGCCACTAATGATCATGGTTGTTTCTGAATAAACTGTCCGAGTGGCGAGCACGTACCCCATTCGTATGCCCCACATCAAACAAAATATGTTTTGGTTGATGCTCAGTTGTGCTCAGTATCGGAAAATCAAACTGTGAAATTTGGAGAATGCATCCAGAAAGTTTAATAAGCACAGTGATAGAACCGCGAACACCGTAATCCCTGATCAAGGGGCCAGTTTCACTACACTGCATACGACTAAGAAGTTCGTAAATGCAAAATTGAAATCCACAATAACTTTTGTTTTGACAACGATTTTGGAAAATCGTTCGTGGATGTGCTCCATTTAATGACATGAACCCGTAGTTACAAACTGGTAGCATTAGAGAAAGACGTTCTATAATTCATAGAAATCTTCGTACGAACATTAGTCAAATGTGTCCCAGATATGCAGGCTGGGTTGACTACAATAGTTGCAAACGTAGTAATCCAGCCTCAGTAACATTGTGAACCAGATAACAGACGCCTTGTATATTGTTGTCAGTTTTAAATGGTCACATGACAGCAGGGTATTGAGGGTATGTCTGCGGAAATTTAAATAAAAGCGGGATACCCAAGGGGTATGGCTAGAATTCAATTGTATAATTATAATATTTGTATTAAGCTTATAATAAATTCACCAAACTATATCATTTGATCTCAGGTCTCATTTGATCTCCGTGCAATAATTAGTTAGATAATGTCTTAGTTAACAACGCGTGGGAGAATTTAAGGCTGCCGAAATACGTCTCGCCTAAATTCCCCCATGCGCTGTTAACTAACCATATTCGACTCGAACACATTATCTATATAACTTATACTAAAAATAAAGATACAAATGAAAAGTCATGCAGAGCATGATGTTATTAGCCGATCAAATCAGGGTTCAATATATGTCCGCATTTTAGTAGTTACTGGGTCTCGGGGCGGGGGGGGGGGGGGGGGGGGGGGAGGGGGGGGGGGGGGGGGGGGGGGGGGGGGGGGGGGTGGGGGGGGGGGGGGAGTGGGGGGGGGGGGGGGGGAAATGAATGAGCGAGTGAGTATTGGTATTTAACGGCCTATCAACAGCTAAGGTCATTTAAGGCCGGGCCAACGGGTTGTACTATCACGGGTCCACGATGAGCAAAATTCCCAAAATTTGAACTCAATATTTCCATGCCACACCAGTCATTTTAGTAGCTCGGCCCGAAAGTAATATGAATTGCCATAAGCTTATTACTTCTTAATGGAGCATAACAGGTTAACGTTGTCACTTTTTTATCCCTGTTTATCGATTTAAATGGTTTAAATCGACTCGAAGCTTACGTTCAACGGCCGCACAAACTCGATTGAACTGCACGCCTTCCAATGATTTAAATGTTAAATAGTCAATTAAATTACGTTTTTTTAATGTGCGCACTGGTCATTTAAAAAGGGTCCCATCCGTGATTCTTTGCGCGATGTCGGGCGCAAGACAATCAATAATTTGTTGAATTGACAATAATTAAGGGGGATTGCCGCAATCGCGCGTGCTGGATGCATCCCTGACATCCCTGCATGATTCGTAAACAAATCAAAGTTCGCTATGAAGGGCAATTCTTCGTTTTGATTGGTGGACACTTTTGTGAATATTAACTAGCGTCAAATGACGCGCATACGCGATCCAATGGGATAAACCCGAGATGCTGGGGTTGCTAGTCGGAGGAGATTTTGAGCAGAGGTCGATTATAAATTAGCCGAATAAACACATTTTACGCGATTATACGTGGCTGAAACTTGTTCTGTTTAATAAATAAAAGCTTTAAATTATCCCAATAATCGGCGTATGTTGGCGTATATGGCCATTAGAGCCAACTATGGACTTCAATAACAACAACTTCCGGGTTCAATCTCTTCCGGCGTTCAGCTCATTACGTATTCAAAATTGTGTTATTTGGTTATATTTAAAGTTTTAAACGGAGATAATTGCCAAAAATGCAAACTTTATCGGTTGATGCAATTTGGAAGTGATACAGCAAAATTCGCGTTCGTAGATTACCGAATAGCGGCGAAAAGGTTTGCTTCAAACTTTTTCAGAATTCAATGGATGACCAATATATTAGCCGATCTATAAATAGATCGGCTAATAAAAAGTGTTGTTTATTGCAGTGTCACCCTTATTGAAAGGCCAGCCAGTTTCGACTTATGAGACACTCTAACCTCTGCACATTGGGATTTGTTTTAATGATGGCACTTGCAGGAAATACGTCGTAATAATTCCAGCACAAAAATATTTACACAATTCCCTAACATTTGATTGGCCCGTAGCAAGTCTCTGTCAAAAATTTATATCCCAGTAAACTCCCACGCCGAACTACTTTCCGTAACCTTGAGGCGCAGTTAAAATAATTCTGAAGAAAACGGAAAATAAACGCATTTTCTTGATGAATTTATTTCAAATGCTGGAATTATAAGGAATCACGGGACGGTTGAAAATAGCTAAAATTTACTGCTTTTCTGAGGGCGGCGGGTGACTTATAAAAATAACCGTCTCTCACAATCAGTTAAGGAGGCTCTTGCGACAAGTATTGAAAAATACTCGCAAATGAAGTACAAATCGCGCGCCACAATAAAAATTCAGTAACCGCATCAGATGTGTTCAATTAATCTTTTACAAAGTTACCACACCCACCTATTTTTGGCCAGAAATTTCAACACGGCTGAATTTATCGGAATTGTTTTCATGAAAATATGAGGCACAGATACTTTGTTATGTCTTGTTCTATCACTTGTAACACCACACCATTTTTTGAAAATGATTTCAAAGCGGGGTCATAACCAGCTCAAATTTTCGCTACAAATGCCCGAAAAATAGCTTAAATTCTGATGCGAAACCGTACCGGCGAGACAGCATAGCAGGCGACATTTTCCAAGATGTCAAAATCAACCGGAGCTAACATTCAGTTTCGTAGAATTATGAAATACTCTAAAAATTACACCTAGTCAAGCCTCCCAAATTCAAGAAATATCCATAAACCTATTTTTCTAGACACACTGGTGTAACTTACAGGGTCGGTAGTGAAGTATATAGAAAATAGTCCACCCCCTTTTTAAAGCTAGCTGCCCACTGTCCCGTGAGACCTAAGGAATGAATGGCCTTTTTGTGGAATTTATCGGGGATATAAACTTGGAAAAGTCGCGGGAATACTGGACGAGGCCTTCCGGCCTTCGTCCAGTATTCCCGCGACTTTTCCAAGTTTATACCCCGATAAATTCCACAAAAAGGCCATTCATTCCTATATTAAAACATGATCAAAATAGCAAATATTAATATAGTATGTGTAGACACTTTCAGTTCAGTGTATGCTTACGGAGCCCCGCAGCGGACGTAGAATTCTTTCTTTACTAATTCGTTCCCACGAAAAAACTATTCATTCCCACTATATAAGAATTCGTTCTAATGATATAACAATTCGTTCCCTCGAATTAGCAATATATAGTAGGAACGAATTGTTAATTCGTGGAAACGAATTATCAATTCGAGGGAACGAATTGTTATTTAGTGGGAACGAATTGTTAATTCGAGGGAACGAACTGTTAATTCATGGGAACGAATTATTATATCGTGGGAACGAATTGTTATTTCGTGGGAACTAATTAATAAATTGAGGGAACGAATTATTATTTCGTGAGAACAAATTAATAAAAAAATCCATGTCCACATGTAACGTCGCAAGTTGTTTGCCAGTAATTTTTTTTTTCGAAAATTGTAATTTTTTATCGCCAATTGTTTATTTTTATCCTATTGGTTATTATAGGAATGAATGGCCTTGTTGTGGAATTTATCGGGGTATAAACTTGGAAAAGTCGCGGGAATACTGGACGAAGGCCGGAAGGCCTCGTCCAGTATTCCCGCGACTTTTCCAAGTTTATAAGCAGATTTCACCAACATTGCAAAGTATACTTTTCTAGCAAAGTATACTTTGAGGGAGTAATCATTTATTTTTCCCGAAATACATTATTTCATACAGAACTAACGACTGCATAAATTTGATGATTACAAGTATGCAAAATTATTATACTGAATTTATTACATTATCACAGCCATTTTGGCTGTGATAATGTAACAAATTCAGTATAATAAAAGTTAATAAATTTATCCTTAAATTGAAAATTTCTCCCTCAAAGTATACTTTTCTAGAAAATTACACTTTGCAATGTTGGTGAAATAGGCTACTGAGCATTTATAGGACGATATCCGTCCAAATCAAGACAAACAACTTTATCACGTTGTGTATTCTTACATATCTAAATTCTCCCAAAGTTGGCAGATTTTTTTGCAAAACATAATCACTGAAGCTGCTATATTGACTATTGATCGTAGCAAATGAGTATTTAAATCTAATAATTAGTGATAATTGGAATGAAGAACGCGACATTCGCTGAAATCAGACAATGACATTTAAGGATTATTTTCACCGGTCACGGAACAACAACAAATCGGTCCCCAAATAGACAGAGCGATTGTCATTGGATTGTTCAATCTGCTACGTGGTATTCCTACTACGGAATACTTACTAAGATTTTCTAATATGCAGTTTTTCAGCTGGCCGTAAAGTGTTTTTTGCAACTGGTTGTTGTCTAAAATTAGAACAAATGCAGTTTCCAGCGGTTATTACATTATATCAAAGTACTGAAAGTACTGAGACGAGGTTATCTCTAGAATGGGTTGAATGTAAACATATATTGAATAATTATATTCACAATAATATTTAGAAATTAGGCCATATAGCTTAGCTAAATGTTGCCAAATAATGGTATTATGATAGCTTAATAGGAACTAATTTAACACACACAATGGTTACAATGGCTAAACCAGCTAAGTAGAAAATGTAGGTCAAGGTTACATGCTATATGTCCGTTCCTTATTTCAGGGTCTGGTGGCAGTACCTTCAGTAATTTCATTCTATAATCTTTGCCGGAACTAATACATAAAGAACACACCACACTATATGTCCAGTGCCGTGTTTTTTAACATAATTTGTAAGCAACAATATGGCATTAGGTGTCATTAATTTACATTTTTCTGTCAGCTTCCCGGTTCACAGACGAGTGGAGATAACGGAAATGACAATAACCGCCAACTATTGTTGGCGGTTATTGTCATTTCCGTTATATCCACTCGCCAACTATGAAATGCACCACTGTCAGCAATAACCGCCAACAATTGCTATGAAATACGAACACCAATTGGTCTGCGCTTTGCAGTGCACCACTGTCAGTCGAGTTGGGACAGCGAATAATCGCCAAGGACACGAATTAGTCTGCGTTTTACAGTTCACCACTGTCAGTACAGTAGGTAACGCATGTGAATAACGCGGGGCAGGGTTATAACCTTGTCTAATTATGTTTAGAAACCAGCAGAAAGTCAGAGAAACAAAAATTGGCATGAAAAAAAAATCGCCTCTAAAGGCCTATACTTTTAGTGGCGATTTTGGGTTGTGTAATGGCAATTTTTATTTATTAAAATAAAACATGATAATTATACTTTCAGAACACTGAATCTTTCGTCAACGTTCGATTTTATGTGAGTGGAGAAATGGGGCTTGTGGGATTTGTGAAAAATGTAGATCCGAATCAGTCTGTACATCCGCACAGTCTTATCAGGATCTGCATTGATCGCCATTCCATCAATAAAACACCCGACATGCTTCTAAGAAGCAATACAGATCGTTATCATGCTCCAGGAGTGTGCTATTTGGTCAGGAGCTACACTGGTCACAAATCACATAAGCCGATAACTCCATTCGCAGCCATATGTACCAATGGTGGCAGATCTTTGAAATCAAATACTAAAACTTCTGATACGCGACTATAAGATAATATATTCATACAGTGAAACCTCTCTAAACCAGACACCCTGGGAGGTCCCCAGGGTGCCCGGTTTAGAGATGTTCGACTGTAAATCAGGCATTTGACCATTCTGATACGGATATGTGTGCTTTGCAATCATGAATATACATTAACATCGGATATAAATGGCCAAGAAACCCATCAAAAATAGGATCACAGATGCTGTCTTGATGTTCGGTTTAGAGAGGTTCCACTGAGACACTGACCAAAATATCCAACGTACATTAGGTGTGTGAAGTTAGCAATTAACATTTACATCAAACAATATGTGGCCGTGACTGGAGAAATATGGCCTAAGGGTTTTGTCATAGTGTAGATCCAGATCAGCCTGTGCATCCGCACAGTCTGATCAGGGTCTGTACTATTCGCCATGCAATGAATTACCTGCAGTGCTTCTGACAGGCAATATACTGTTCACTGGTGTATGCTGTTTGATCAGGAGCTACACTGGTCACAAATCCCACAAGCCCGATTTATCCAGTCATAGCCACATACAAATATTCACCTTTGTAGGCGATAAGGCAGAATATATCTCTCCTCCGGCCTCGTATCGAATGGCATTTATGTCTTATGAAGGCGGAGCAACGAGATTGATATTTTCAAGCATTACCTATTAAAATCAGAGCACCTTTCAAGTATCTGTTATTGTGTTTACAAAGGCCATTATTCCTGGGAAGTCTACTTTAGGAAATATTGTAGCTGTAAGACTTATCTCAAGCTCCAGATTGCGTATCTCTGTCTGTGACTGGAGAAATGGGGCTTATGATATTTGGCACCAGTGTAGAGCCTGATCACATATCACACTCCTGTAACCTGACGACGATATATACTGCTTGTTAGAACCATGGCGCGTGTTTCATTGATGGAATGGCGAACAGTACAGATTCTGATCAGCCTGTGCGGATGCACAGGCTGATCTGGATCTACACTGGACATAAAACCCATAAGCCCCATTTCTCAAGTCACAGCCACATGTTCACACGAATTCAAGACCAATTGTAATCATCCTACGCACGTGTATGATATATAGAGGATATCATATGAGCAACAATACGATTTCCTAAACGAGTTTATTGATTTATTAAGTTTCGTCTGCACGATGTGTAGTAACGAAGGAACGACATTTAGTAACGAAGGAATGACATTTAGAAACGAAGGTACGTAATCTCCATAACGAGAAACCGTTTGTAAGTGTCATATGGAAAATTGGATTTCAGTCTCAGCAACACAACGTGTGGTCCACAAACATGTATCAATCAATTACGCCTGCCCCGCACTAACGACCCCTAACTATCGGCGCAAATCCACACATGGGTTTATGGTAAGAAATGGCATCGGAATGGAAGCAATAGTGCTTATTCCGGGTCACATGGGAGACATTAATTTTCTTTTTTGAGAAAACAGAGACTTAACAGGAAGGCGGTATTTTGTCAATCTCTTTGAGTTATTAATCATCAGTTTAACGGTACCGCTTACACCACATTTCAAACGAGAATGGACTTGTGTTGCAAACCGAAAATCAACTTGCTTCATTTTGGAACTAACAGACTATATACCAAAATCGATTCGAAGAACGTATTTTCTCGAGAATAAGAGTGGCTGAATTGTGTATGTATATATTATACAAGATAGTAACCTTGTCCATGACCAACTGTGCATAGACCATTAAACGACATTGATGTGTCTCAGATAATACCTCTGCAGATGCATTTCACAAAAGCAATTGAGATATACTAATGAATATATGTTTGTATGAGCACTGTCGCAACTCGTCTTTGGTTATAAACATGCGTTTGCCGGCTAATTATCACATTTGCATGTCAACATTTCATGTCGTTAAGAGCTAGTCTAGGAAGGTCCATGCTCATTTAACTTGGCTGCATTACGTCATCTATCTGGAACTGCCATTAATTATGTTGTAAGTCATTTTCACCGATTCATAGTTACCACAGATTTCCGTTTTGTTTTAATATTCGAGGCAGAGCCAAACCAGAGCCAAAACTTTATTACATACGTACTTGCACACTTCTATATAACCAGCATAAACACTGTAATTACATGGCGTCGCTAAAAGTACGCGTAAAATTTTATCCATACGTCCTGTACGGAAACAATTCATTGTAGAACCACAGGCACTTAGTGATATGAACGACAGAAGACTCTTTAACTCATACCCAATTTTACTCCGATATTAAATATCTACAATGCACGACACTCGCCATCTTTCCAACCAAGGGACGTGGTATATTACTTGTGTACCTTGGGCCCGACGCTCTAATTCAGTAATTGTAACGCAGGGTCCCGGCCTTCGTGCGCGTTACAATTAATGAATTAGCGAGCCGGGCCCAAGGTAAATAAGCCACTACCGTTAGTTGAAAAGATGGCGAGTGTCGTACCTTGTAGATATTTAATACCTCTCTAAACCAGACATACTGGGAGATAAATGTCAATGGAATCTATAAACAAAAGGGTCATGATGGCCCTATATCGCTCACCTGTGCAATGTCATAAAACTCAAGCAAATACCGGTATGTAAAGTTGTCACTAAATAAACACCAACATACGCCCATGACAGGTGCATGTACATAGTGACAATGTGACAAGCTTGAGAAGTCGCCAGGGTTTGAGCTGTCTCGCTATATGTACAGATATATCTTACTCAACTTCGCGGGGTTTGGAGACCACAACGGGATGTTATTACACATGCCCAGTAAGACAGGCATACACCGTTCATCACATGATGGTGAAATTCGATCATATACAGTCGACACTCGTTTACTCAAAGTCCATTGTACCAAGGCAAATACTTTGAATTAACGAACATTTGAGCAAACGAGAGTCATTATATAGGAAAACCTGTACTTGCATTAGCGACGATCTCCATTTTAACAATACTGAAAAGGCTTCACCAATACATCATCCCTGTAAAATTCAAGTTGACCAACATTGCACAGCGATTCGCGAGAAGAAGACGTCTGGAATGTGTAATAAAAGGATAACATTATGACAATTCGGAAGCCATCTTGGATGACGTATTCTTCTGATTTTGACAAGAATTGATCGAGACGATCGATGTGGTGCAATTCTTGTCAAGATCAGACGAATACGTCATCCAAGATGGCTTCTGAATTGTTATAATGTCAATACCTTCGATTTGATATATGCCATGACCATATTCGGTCAAAAATGAAATTTGACCATTATTTCCACGCCCATCTATGACCCTGGGTCACCATTTTAACAACTTTGAAAGAGCATTGTACAGCGATCATTTCGTCGAAATCCGTCCGGTGGTTCGCGAGAAGAATATGTTTTGTGTTATTATTAGACGGCGGCCATCTTGGATTAGCTATGACCTCCATTTTAACAAATATGACACGTCTTCACCCAATGACCATAATTTTGATGTTTGGCTACCATTGACTAACCAGTTCTTGTAAAGCAGACGTTTGAAATCTCAAATAGGAGGATGACGTTTTGATCTTTCGGCGGCCATCATTGAAGACGTAAATCATCCCATTTCGCGGAAAACTGTACCGGAGCGATCATCTCCTCGATATATTTCATTTGATATATGATTTTACCATATTCGGTAAAACAATCATATGCCACATTTCCCATATTTAACCCCCTGGGCAACACCAATTTTTGACTCCGGGGTAACTATTTTAGCAACTTTGAAAGAGCATTGCACATCGGTCATTTCTGCCAAGGCTGGTCGAAATCCGTCCGGTGGTTCGTGAGAAGAGAGTGTTTAAGAATGTGTGCTATTTTTATACGGCGGCCATCTTGGATTGGAGACGATCTTCATTTTATCAAGTGTGTAATCCCCCTACTATTTACTATGTGTATGAAGTTTGACCAACATCGGCCTAGCGGTTCAGGAGAAGAAGACGTTTGCAATTGTGGACGGACGACGACGGACGACGGATGAAAAGCGGAAACAATAGTTAGCCGTGCTAATTTTTAGCTCACATGAGCCAAAGGCTCAAGTGAGCTAAAAATTAGCACGGCTAACTTTTCTCTATGTTCGGTTTAGTGGGGTTCCACTGTAGTTGGGATAAGACAATATGATTATCATTAATACATGTACAATGAAACGTCTCTACAACAGCCGCCTATGGGAAGACGCAAAACTGGCTGTTGTAGAGAGGTGGCTGTTGTAGGGAGGTTAATGCTGAATTAAATTTTGTCGTCCGATGTTATTTATTTTCTTCGATAATTATCATCAAATACAAGCTCTGACAGCATTTTAGAATCATTTCCAATGGAAATGATTACAATGGAAATGATTCTAAAGTGCTGTGAAAACATGTTTTTATTGAGAAAGAATGCTAAATCAACATCAGGAGACAATTTTCGTACCCAGCAGTCTAAAGGTTAGATATAGAGGAAATCATTATTATAGTAATAAAAAGCGTTAACGCATTTGCCTTACACACAAGGTGAACATTAGTCCTCAGTGACCTTGACTTTGGACGGTAGGCCGTATGCAAAACAAAGCACCAATCCTAGACACATTGCAGCCAAATATTAGCAAAATCGGTGAAAAAGTTATTGAAACATGAAAGGTGTTACTAACACACGTGTATGTATATAACGCTAGTATGCCCTCTTGCCTATCGGCGAGGGGATAACAGTGTTTCCCGTTCTCCTGTTTAGTTTAATCATTGGTGCTGCACTATGCGTTAACGTAACCTGTTTCACATCGAAAAAGGCGCCAGATTCCTGACGAATTCCGATTCAGTTACATGTAGAAGATACTGCATGTACACATGTTCGTCTAGTAACCGGCGCAAGAAATATGCACCAGTTACTAGACGAAAAGTTCATTTATGTGATAGCTCAAAGTAGAGTTGAATGTCATCTCGTCAGGAAACCGGGGCATTTATCGGCATGAAGTATTTTACGCGGAGCGAAGCACCAGTATTGATGATAGTGAACGTCGTAGTTTCCAAATGGAAGTTGCTCACCGTTTATAAGCAGGTCAAATGAATTACGTGTTTTTTTTTAATGTTGATTATCTCTCGCCCCAGAAACAATGACAAATATCCCAGGGGTAATCAAATGTAAATCTGACCCATGTAATTGAGTTAATCCTTACACCGCTATCTTAATTTTTTGTCGTCTGCTGTTTATTTTCCATTTTTTATCATCAAAAACATGCTTTGACAGCACTTTAGAATAATTTACAACATGTTAACTTTAGAATAATTTACAACATGTTTTTTATTGAGAAATAAGGCAATACTATAAAGCAACAGCAAACGACAATTGCTGTGTGTAGCGGTCTAAGGGTTAACCCTTTAAACCTTAAATAACAGGAATGGACTGTGATATGTTAAGGTTCCGACTAATCCAATTGTCACAAAATGATTTTCACAGTTCATTTATAAAAAAGGGCTGTATTGTTTATATAAAAAATATAATATTTATTGCACAAAGTGGAGATTCTGGTGAGACGGCTCGCCACGAGCCTGCTCATATGGCTCTACACTGGTTGCAAATACATATCATGGATTTATTATAGGAATGAATGGCCTTTTTGTGGAATTTATCGGGGTATAAACTTGGAAACGTCGCGGGAATACTGGACGAAGGCCGGAAGGCCTCGTCCAGTATTCCCGCAACTTTCCCGCCATTCATTCCTTATAATTCCAGCATTTGAAATAAATTCATCAAGAAAATGTGTTTATTTTCCGTTTTCTTAAGAATTATTTTAACTGCGCCTGACGGTTACGGAAAGTAGTTCGGCATGGGAGTTTACTGGGATATAAATTTTGGACAAAGACTTGCTACGGACCAATCAAATGTTAGAGAATTGTGTAAATATGTTTGTGCTGGAATTATTTCTAACATAATACTTTTAACCCTAAATAACTGGAATGTTAATTTTCCGACCAATGCAATTGTCACAAAATGATTTTCCGACTATCGCATTTATAAGTGTTTTTTTTTCCTGAAAAGTAAATAAATTATTTGCAAAACTGCAGATCCAGTAGCCGATTTCACCAACATTGCAAAGTATACTTTTCTAGCAAAGTATACTTTGAGGGAGCAATCATTTATTTTTCCTGAAATGCATTATTTCATATAGAACTAACTACTGCATATATTTGATGATTAAAATTATGCAGAATTATTATACTGAATTTATTACATTATCACAGCCAAAATGGCTGTGATAATGTAATAAATTCAGTATAATAAAAATTAATAAATTTATCCTAAAATTTCTCCCTCAAAGTACACTTTGCTAGAAAAGTATACTTTGCAATGTTGATGAAATAGGTTACTGATGAGACGGCTCTTCTGAATCTACAATGTTTGTATGCACAGCTATAGTGGTCTGTAGTGTTGAAAGGGTTAAAGGTACATGCCCACGCAGTAGGCACAAATTGTTCTTTATATCGGAAACATCATCTGGGACATTTTCTAGCAAAATAAACATTCATTCACCATTAGCCCACGCATTGATTGACATTATTATACATTTTATATCAGACGTAAAATTCCCACACTGACATCAGGGGCGATAACAGTGTTTCCTTAAATGTTAACGGACATTACCATTTATTATTTGTATTTATTTTTTGGATGTGCAATGATCATACTTTATAATCTGTCTATAATATTATTTTTTCAGGTGACTCATTTAATTATATTAAATAACTAAAAAAAATCACGCCTCATTTGTATATGAAAATAGCCTGATACCACCGCGCGTCACTATCAGTAAAATAAATAGTACTAAATGATTATATCTGTATAGCGGGCACTTGTAACTTTTAGAACTGGTGGAATAGTGGCACAATTATACACTTATTTAATTCCTATAAAGAACATTTTGTGCCTACTGAGTGGGCATGTACCTTTAATATTAGCGGGTGAACTTTTAAACCAGTTGAACCGGCTGAACTTCAAAGCCAGTTTAACTATAATACATGCACGGATCAAAACGAGACGTCGCGACAATTTTAATAAGAAAATATATTAAATTTCAACGACTGTAACAGAGAACTATAAACTCATTTACAAAAGCGCGTACATTTACACATCATAGAATGTCAATACGATTAAATAAATACACAATACGACTCCCAACTATAATTGCTGTATCCTGTTGAAATCCACTCAAGATTTATGTTAATGACGATGATGATGACGATAGCTCTGCTTATGCTGCGAACAATGATGGATATTACACAAAGATGATGCTTATAATGATGCTGGTAATGATGGTTTCGATGGCAACATTTGATGGAATTTTATAATGGATGTTGAAGATAAGGAAGAAAAAGATGATGATGATGATAGTAATGATGATGATTGTGATGACCATGATGATGATGATGTTGATGACTACTATGATGATGATGGTGGTGGTGACCTTAATGATGAGTGTGATGATGTTGATGACCATGATGATGATGTTGATGACGACGATGATAATGATGATGATGGTGACCATAATGATGATGATGATGACCATACTGATGATGATGATGACAATGATGATGATGATGATGGTGACCATAATGATGATGGTGATGATGGTGCTGTTCATGCGGCAGGATGGTTGTCGTATTGGAGTCATCCACTGGTATTAACCCACTTACCGCATAGCTCATGTTCGCCGAAATTGCTTTCGAAAAAATGCTCAGACGTTTTTGCTACGTGACGTGATAAAAACAAAGAGCCCGTGCCAGAGACATATTAATAAGATGACAAACCAAGTGACAAGTTGTCGTGTAAGGGAGACAGCCGATATCGAAACATGATGTCGTATATATGTCGTAATATGTGGCTTGACTGGAGAAATCAGGGATTTTTGTGACCAATGTAGACCCATACCAGTCTGATCAGCGCCTGCACTGTTCGCTATTCTGTCCGTGGAACACACGTTATAAATAAAAGTATACAGTAGTACTTCTCTAAACCGGACAGACAGTAAGTCTCTTGTCCTTAATTTATGGGTTTCATTGTCATCTATCTCTGACGATAATGTAATCATGGCCCCAGTATATGTCAATGAATGCGGGTGTGATTTGCGGCCACGAACAGGCATGCCTGTTCGTGGCCGCAAATCACACCCGCATTCATTGACATATACTGGGGCCCGTTTCACTAAACTTCGTACGACTAAAATGTACGTAAGTGCAAATTTAGGATCGTCCGTAAATTTCAATTGATGAATTTATTGAGCAATATATGTAAATCCAATAATTGTTTGCAATAAAACATTGTTAATGTGAAATTTACAGAATCAGTTTGCACGTACGAACATTATAGCCGTACGAAGTTTAGTGAAACGGCCCCCAGATATCTAAGTTACAGTGGAACCTCTCTAAACCGGACATCCTTGGAAGCTCCCAGGGTGTCCGGTTTAGGGAGGCTCCACTGTATATCCGTACCAGGCTGCAGAAACATGCTAGCGAATCAGGATCTAGATTTGAATTACTGGTGTTTAATGGCTTATCTACAACTAATGTCATTTAAGGCCGGGGAGTAGGTAGACTGACCCAACATCTGATAGGTGGCAAAACACCATTTCTCCATTCACAGTCACATATCTATGGAAGCGTCCTGAGAAAATGCATGACAGTACCTTATAGTATAACAAGGCGATCACCGGGGAGTGTCTCGCCCACTAAACGAGGCCATCGCCACGAATGTCAAGGTCACCAAGGTCAAGGTCACACTGTGAAGTCCATATTATTGATACAAGGTCGCGGTCACCAAGGTCAATGTCACACAAAGGACACTTGGTGGATCGCCATCACAGTGAGAAAGGAAGCTATTAGTGAAGTTTGGTAATGATCCGACTAACGGATCTAGAGATATTCAACAAATGGACGTATGTACATCAAACATTATTGACACAAACGTCAAGGTCACCAAGGTGACGGTCAAGGTAACCAGAATGACACTGGATAGCTATTAATGTGAGGAAGCTATTGATGATTTGGTAATGATATGACTAACGGATCAAGAGATAGTCATCATTTGGAGGTACATGTATGTTCAAACTTGTTGACACCAAGGTGAAGCTGCTAACCAAGGTCAAGGCCAGCCGAGTATACTGGTAGATATACATCAATGTGAAGAAGCTATTGATGAAGTTTGGAGATGATCCGAATAACGGATCAATATATATTAAACGTTTCAATTTACGTCCAAATGTATTGACATGAAGGTGAAGGTCACCATGGTAACGGTCACCCGAATGAGATAATGGGTGGATAGCCATCACTGTCAGGAAGTTATTGATGAAGTTTGGTAAAGGATCCGATCCGGTGGTATTCAACATTTGGACGTATGTACACAATTATTAACACAATGGTTAAAGTCTAGGTCACAGTGGGTGAATAGACAACAATGTGAGAAAGCTAGTGATGATAATTGGTAATGATCCGACGAACGGATCAATAAATATGGGCAAGTTGGCTACGTACAAAAGGTACGTCCCACACAGGTTAACGTCACCATGGTGACGGTCAAGTCCCACAAAGGTCAATGTCACCAATGTGAAGGTAAAGGTCACCCGCATAACACTAGATGGATAGCTATCAATGTGATGGAATTATTGATATAGATTGACAATAATGTGAATAACGGATCAAGAGATATGTGAAATTTGAAGTCCAAAATTTAAGTCCCAAATTGTTGACGAAACCGACACCGACGCCGCCGCCGACGACGCCTGAAATGTGACCGCTATGTCTCACTTTCCACTATCGTGGGTAAGACAAAAACTATATCATCAAGCGAATTATATTTTCTGCTACCTGTGGTACAGTCGATATGGAAGCGTCCTGGTTTCAATGCTAACATATATGTATCTCCTAATTAGGAGATACTAACTCCTAATTAGGAGATACTAAGTCCTAATTAAAATATATGTATCTACTGACTCCTAATTAGGAGATATTAAGTCCTAATTAGGAGATAGTAACTCCTAATTAGGAGATGTTAAGTCATAAGTAGGAGATACTAAGTCATAATTAGGAGATAATATCTCCTAATTAGGAGTTAGTATCTCCTAATTAGGACTTATTACGGATATAGTATCTCCTAATTAGGAATTACTATCTCCTAATTAGGACTTAGTATCTCCTAATCAGGCAATACTAAGTCCTAATTAAGAGATACTAAGTCCAAATTAGGAGTTACTATCTCCTAATTATGACTTAGTAACTAGGAGATAAAAACTATGTTAGCATTGGCACCAAGACGCTTCCATAAGTCGACCCTAGCCAAGCTATGTGGACAGGCGGGATTTGGGTCTACAGTGAATGTAATGAATCGGCATGTTTCTTCAGATCATGGACTAATGACATTACTTGTATGGAACATCTGTGGAATGTCAGCGAGTGTAATAGAACTCACAAACTACATTTATAGAACCTCAGTATGTGAATTGTTTTGATGCATTTGGACTAACAAGATACATTGCACTATCTGAGACCAGTGTAGCTTCTGACAAGAAGTGTGTCATTTGCATACAGTGATTTGATTTGATTTGATGTATTGGTGTTTAACGGCATATCAAAGGCTGAGGTCATTTAAAGCCGGGACAACGGGTTCGATCCCGCATGTAACATGCTGCATTGGGGAAAAATATCAGAACGGAATACATGTATGTACCTGAAATTAGAATAACCTGACCTGGTGCCAGGTCCACACCAAAGCCGCTTGGCCCATTCCCCTAAAGTAATAGGATTAGGAATAATTGTATTACTCATACAAGGGGTATAACCAGATTAAACCCTCACATACAGTGACATCTCTCTAAACCGAGCACACTGGGAGGTCCCCAGGGAGGTCCCCAGGGTGTCCGGCTTAGAGAGGTTTCACTGTAATAAATGACCAAGATAAATGATCAAGAAACTCATCAAAATTAAGATTGAATGTGTTTGCTTGTTGTCTGGTTTAGAGAGGTTCTACTGCATTGCATGAAGAACATGAATGACATGATCAGAATGTGCAACATAGAGATACATAGATAGGATAGGCGTCATGTGCATTTTGTCAGCTGAAGCTCTATATGACACACTGGTTTTAAACTGATACCATCTTGCATACACAGTTCAATAAATTGCTTCAACTTTGCATACCAAGTACTTTTATCCCTTCAACACAGTGCGTATGTGCCGTGAAACACGGTGCCGTGAAACATTTTTGATATCCAGTCAATACTAGTTTTGCATTTTACAGCCATTTGTAGGTGTTGACGGATAAATAGAATAGTAGATTAGTGCCGTGAATGGGAAAAAATATCTGGCAAGGCTCAGGAAACGGGATGGGCGAGGCTCTGCCGAGCACATCCCGTTTCCGTGCCGCGCCAGATATTTTTTCCCATTCACGGCACTAATCTACTATTCTATTTATCCCGTCAACACCTACAAATGGCTGTAAAATGCAAAAATTGTATTGACTTGATATCAAAAATGTTTCACGGCACCATGTTTCACAGCACATACGCTCTGTGTTGACGGGATAAAAGAAGATATGCGATTTTTCATGAAAACAATTTACTGAAACTGTGATATTTCATGCACTTTTTATAGCAAATGCATACTTCTATATAGGCTTCTGCGCTGCAATCATGCTGGCCTCAATGTATGTGACTGTGACTGCTGAGATGGGACTTATGGGTTTTGCGACCAGAAAAGTCTGATCAGGATCTGTAATGTTCATTATGCCATCAATGAAACATCCGTCGTGCTTCTAGGAAACAATACAGATTATCGAGTGACAGGAATGTGCTATTTACCGAGGAGTTACACTGGTCACAAATGCCATAAACCCCAGTCACAGCCACACATCGAGAATGCAAGGAGTTGGAGTCCAGTAGCATATTTGACCAAAATTACAAAGTATACTTTGAGGGAGAACTTTTCAATTTAAAAATTTATTAACTTTTATTATACTGAATTTATTACATTATCACAGCCATTTTGGCTGTGACAATGTAATATATTCATTATATTAATTTTGCATACTTGTAATCATCAGGTATATGCAGTCGTCAGTTCTATATCAAATAATGCATTTCTGGAAAAGTAAATGATCACTCCCTCAACGTGTTGTTAGCTAGATACTTTACAATGTTCAGCTTGGTGAAATATGGTACAGAGATGTCCGCCTGTAGAAATAAATAGGATGTGGGACTATGCATTCAAAACAGGCATCCTACCTGCCATCTTTATAAACCATATTCATGAATAGATTACCGATCTCGGAAAATCAAGAGTAACTTCGAGTATATAGGGCTTGTTCGAGATTGACGAGTGTTTCATTGATGCAATGATGAGCAGTGCAGTTCCTGATCAGACTGTGCGGATATACAGGCTGATCTGGATCTACACTGGTCTTATAATCCGTGTCTATTGGCTATAATTAACGATAACAAAAATAGAATCCAGAACTGGTAACACAATTGTATCCATACATTCACAACTTGTTCTATCTTGGAAACAACATATTGTATTGCCTAGTTATGGGAGTTTAACCCAATAAGCTGGACGTTGGGAACCGTCAACGGTACCAATGGTAACCTAATTGTGATAGAGACTGGAAAAATGTGGCTTATGGGATTTGTGACCAGTGTAGCACACTCCCGTAGCCTGATAGCAATTTATATTCCTTGTTAAAACATGACGGGTGTTTCATTTATAGAATGGCGTGCATAAGCTGTTCAGACTGTGCGGATACACAGATTGATCTGTATTTGCATTGATTGCAAAACCAATCATAGCCATTTATCCAGTCACAGCCACAATTGGAGAAATGGGGCTTATGGGTTTTGCGACCAGTATAGATCCAGATCAGCCTGTGCATCCGCACAGACTGATCAGCATCTGCACTGTTCCGCCATTCCATTAATATAATATATGTCATGATTCTAACAAGCAATATAGATCGACATCAGGCTACAGGAGTGTGCTATTAGATCAGGAGCTACACTGGTCACAAACCCCAGACGCCGTATTTCTCCAGTCGCAGCCACAATTGACGACGACCAAAACTTTATGATGGTTCAGGATGATAACGAGACTGGAGTTAAGTCAATAACTTCCTCACACAATTGTGAGCGTTCCTTGAGAAACGGGACTTATGGAATTTGTCGCCAGTCTAGATCCAGATCTGATAGCAAATTATAGTTTCACTTAACTCCGTACGACTAAAGTGCTCGTAAGTGCAAATTTAGGAGCGTCTGGAAATTTCAATTGATGGATTTACATTTTTCGCCAATGCCATACGGGAGAAAAGCCAAACGTATTCAGTCACAGACATTTGTGAAGTCGGATAAAACTATGCAAAAACGAGTATAAAGTGTTCCGTTTCCAAAGCAACATTTAATCAAATATGCAAACTCAATATAACACAAATGCCACTTATATCCGGTTGACTTATTAGGTTCGAAAATTCATACAGCACTTCCATTTCAAAATAGTTCAGTGCACATACATCACATCAAAGGCCGAGTGTCAGATATCATAAAGTACTTCAATGGCCGAGTGTCAGATATCATAAAGTACACCAATGGCCGAGTGTGAGATATCAGAAAGTACATCAATGGCCGAGTGTGAGATATCATAAAGGACATCAATGGCCGAGTGTGAGATATCATAAAGTACATCAATGGCCGAGTGTGAGATATAATAAAGGACATCAATGGCCGAGTGTGAGATATCATAAGGCACATCAATGGCCGAGTGTGAGATATAATAAAGGACATCAATGGCCGAGTGTGAGATATCATAAAGTACATCAATGGCCGAGTGTGAGATATCATAAAGCACATCAATGACCGAGTGTGAGATATCATAAAGGACATCAATAACCGAGTGAGATACTGGTCATATATCATAAAGGACATCAATGGTCGAGTGTGAGATATCATAAAGTACATCAATGGCCGAGTGTGAGATATCATAAAGGACATCAATGGCCGAGTGTATATATCATAAAGGACATCAATGGTCGAGTGTGAGATATCATAAAGGACATCAATGGTCGAGTGTGAGATATCATAAAGGACATCAATGGTCGAGTGTGAGATATCATAAAGGATATCAATGGCCGAGTGTGAGATATCATAAAGGACATCAATGGTCGAGTGTGAGATATCATAAAGGACATCAATGGTCGAGTGTGAGATATCATAAAGGACATCAATGGTCGAGTGTGAGATATCATAAAGGACATCAATGGCCGAGTGTGAGATATCATAAAGGACATCAATGGCCGAGTGTGAGATATCATAAAGGACATCAATGGCGGAGTGTGAGACACCATAAATGACATCAATGGCCGAGTGTGAGATATAATAAAGGACACCAATGGCCGAGTGTGAGATATAATAAAGGACAGCAATGGCCGAGTGTGAGATATCATAAAGAACATCAATGGCCGAGTGTGAGATATCATAAAGTAAATCAATGGTCGAGTGTGAGATATCATAAAGGACATCAATGGTCGAGTGTGAGATATCATAACGTACATCAATGGCCGAGTGTGAGGACCTATCATAAAGGACATCTGGCGAGTGGTAGATATCATAAAGACACAATGGCCGAGTGTATATATCATAAAGGACATCAATGGTCGAGTGTGAGATATCATAAAGGACATCAATGGTCGAGTGTGAGATATCATAAAGGACATCAATGGCCGAGTGTGAGATATCATAAAGGACATCAATGGCGGAGTGTGAGACACCATAAATGACATCAATGACCGAGTGTGAGATATAATAAAGGACACCAATGGCCGAGTGTGAGATATAATAAAGGACAGCAATGGCCGAGTGTGAGATATCATAAAGCACATCAATGGCCGAGTGTGACATATCATAAAGCACATCAATGGCCGAGAGTGAGATATCATAAAGTAAATCAATGGCCGAGTGTGAGATATCATAAAGTACATCAATGGCCGAGTGTGAGATATCATAAAGGACATCAATGACCGAGTGTATATATCATAAAGGACATCAATGGTCGAGTGTGAGATATCATAAAGTACATCAATGGCCGAGTGTGAGATATCATAAAGGACATCAATGGCCGAGTGTGAGATATCATAAAGGACATCAATGACCGAGTGTGAGATATCATAAAGGACATCAATGGCCGAGTGTGAGATATCATAACGGACCGTGATCAATTACTGAGTGTGATATATCTTAAAGGACATCAATGACCGAATGTGAGATATCATAAAGGACATCAATGGCTGGCCGAGTGTGAGATACCATAAATGACATCAATGGCCGAGTGTGAGATATCATAAAGGACATCAATGGCCGAGTGTGAGATATAATAAAGGACATCAATGGCCGAGTTTGAGATACCATAAAGTATATCAATGGCCGAGTGTGAGACACCATAAAGGACATCAATGGCCGAGTGTGAGTCACCATAAAGGACATCAATGGCCGAGTGTGAGATACCATAAAGGACATCAATGGCCGAGTGTGAGATATCATACAAAATGTCAAGAGTTTAATTACTATTGAATACCGCTTAACCCTGTCGCCCCTAAGTATCTGGAATGGCTTTTGATATGTCAATTTTTGAAACCAATCCAATCGTCACAAAATGATTTTCAGACTACTCCATTTATGAAAAGGGTGTGTTTTCAGGCCCGTACGCAGAGGGGATGCGACGGGTGCGTACGCACCCCCCTTAACCCCTTCAACACCACAGGCCTGTATAGTGGTATTGGCAAAAAGAGTAGATTCAGATGAGCCGGCACTTTTTGAAAGTAAATTTCATAATTTTGAGAACAAAAACACCTCATGTTCATAAATGGACTGGTCTGAAAATCATTTTGTGATGTTTGGAATGGGTTGCAAAATTAACATATCAAAATCCATTCCAGTTATTTAGGGGTGAAATGGTTAATCTGCTGAGGTCTGTCCGTGAATGTGCAAAAAACAATGTTTAGCCCTTCGCGCCGTCGATAACGCACCCCACCCCCCCCCCTAAATTAATTCCTGCGTACTGGCCCGGTTTTTGCTCTCAAAATATGAAAATTACATTCAAAAAGTGAAGATCCTGATGAGACGGCTCGTTACGAGCCGGCTCATCTGGATCTGCACTGTTTGCATAAACCGCTATTAGGCTTTTTGGTTCAAAGGGTTAAGATACAAAGACACAACCGTTTGAAACTATTCAAATGCTTTATTAAAATGGCCGAGTGTGAGATACCATACAAAATGAGCATTGCCAGGAGTTTCACCAGAGTGGCTTGTTGCAGGCTAATATTTGACACCGGTGGAAGACATAACAAAAATACCCATTAAGCCGGCTGTATCTCTGATGGTATTTCCGAAGATGTATTTCACAAAAACAGTTGAAATATGTTAATTGATGTTGTATGAATATAGTCGCAACTTGTCACTGGTCATAAACATGCATTTGTCGGCTAACGATCGCATTTGAATGCCAGTTTAACCCCAATAAATTTCATGCTAAAACTTCGCTGTAGGCCTATGGCTTCATAGATTCATCAGAAAGCCATGCGAGTAGTGGCGTAACCCTTTTCCCTTTCACCCCTAAGTAACTGGGGCCCGTTTCACTAAAATTCGTACGACTAAAATGTTCGTAAGTGCAAAATTATGATAGTCTGTAAATTTCATATTAACAATGTTTTCTATATAAACAATTATTTCAATTGAAATTTCCAGACGATCCTAAATTTGCACGTACAAACAGTTTAGTCGTACGGAGTTTAGTGAAACTGACCCCTGGAATGGATTTTGATATGTTAATTTTGCAACCAATCAAACCGTCACCAAATGATTTTCAGACTACTAGGCGAATAGACATAAAATCGCAAAAGATCGAAAAAAAACATGCCAAAGCTGAATTACTCAGTATAAGTCCAGAATATATTTAAGAGAAACATATAAAAACTCCCCATTAATCACACTGGAGCTTAATCAATAATTCAAGATGGCGTCCAAGATGGCTGACATAACTGGATTAAGCACATACAGTTGACTATAATGATCACACCACACGTAATTGATGGTCCCAATGTGCAGTGATCGTATCAGGAGGTATGCAAGTGGTTAGATATGTACGGTACCTACACCGTTTTATTCAAATTCATAAAGAAAGTTAACGCAATGTAATTTGACCTTGACTCGGGTAGCTATGCCAATTGGATGAGCTGCAGGATGAAAGTATGGATGGTGACAAACAAGACGTTTGGGATTTCAAGCAGACGCGACCTAGCAGTACTTATATACAAGTGATATGTAGCCTATTTCACCAATATTACAAAGCATACTTTTCTAGCAAAGTATACTTTGAGGGAGTAATCATTTATTTTTCCCGAAATGCATTATTTCATATAGAACTAAGGACTGCATATATTTGATGATTAAAAGTATGCATAATTATTATACTGAATTTATTACATTATCACAGCCGTAATGGCTGTGATAATGTAATAAATTCAGTATAATACAAAATAATAAATTTATCTTGACTCCGAAACCTAGATAGATAGCTTGGAAATGATCCAACTAAGAAAACAAGTTATATTTTGAAAATCGGTCCAGGATTACTGAAATTCTAAAAAATGTCCCCATTTTAAATTCCCATAGACATCTTCACTCTGTGAAGATATCTATGGGGATTTAACATGGGGAAATTGTTTTTTCGCAATAAAATCAATATTTGACAAAATTTCATGAAATAAAAAGAAGGCTCATTCTTAAATTTTCCTTTGATTTAATATTATCGAAACAAATATTGTTTTTGAATTGTTTATATGGCCGTAAAATTTGGGCAGCTTTCGTGAAACAGACTATAGATAAGTATACTTTGATATGTTGGTGAAATAGGCTACTGAAAACTTAGATTTCGGACTAACTCTCCCACGGATGTACAGTGACACATGTACTTCTGAACAAATGCCACGCATAGCTCCTGCCTTTAATATGACCATGACATTTTGACTTTAACATCTTTGCTTAAACACGTTTTTGTTAATACATCTGTCAGAGTTTCGAAATGCTGTTATACATGTAACTCATATAGGATTATTTTATAGGATTACATTATACTTGTGAAGTGCACAAATACAACACACCCATTCTGCCATAAATCTGACCTTGACCTTTAGACCTTCACTACCTTGCTTAGACACTTTGCTATTACGGTTAAGAAGTTTGCCGGAGTTATCAATCTGACATCGGGGGCATTCGTGCCGACATACCAAAGTTTCATGTTTTGTTTGTGCTCATATGATAAATAACCAAAAGGCTCCGGCCCATTCACAAAGCCTAGGAAAACCGTTCTGAAACACTTGTGACTGCAATCTGATGGTATTTCTCTTCTATAGCAAATACTCTGTTATTATTACAGGACAGCTCGTAGAAGACAACTCCGGTTATTGGAAGTTTAGCATCAATTCGTTCCAGCCAAATAACTTTCCCACCTGGTACCACAACCAACAACTGAAGCAAGACATCGTCATAGCAGAAATGGACCATTAACGAAATAAGACTGGGATCCACCAAGCCTATTGCCAGGCAGTTACATGGCCCGCGTCAACATTGTTAATGTTGAAGTTATTGGGCCTTATAGTACAATATATGAATTCCCTACAGCGTATTGACGAAACTGATCATACACATTATACACAATACCTATGAAGTTGTTGTGACTGCATAATATATTATATATTCTGGCCACAAGAGAATGATTTTGCCATTCATGATTATGCAATGCCACAACCATCCTGAACAACACTAAGTCACAAGAGTGAACGAAGTGTAGTTTCGTCTACAGTATCATCAACATTGTTCGTTAAAATGTATTTCAATATGTTATACCTGGTTAAGCCATATAAAGTTAATTTACTGAATATCATCCAACTTTTTGAAAAAAATGAAGGTTGGAGATCTTATTTTTGTATTAAAATTTGTCGCAATTATCACCCCGGTCTCGGTAGATCGGATGCATATACTGTGTGTCCGTCCGTCCGTCCGTGTGTCAGGCGTTCTATATCCCTTGAAGGATTGCTTAAATAGTTCAACACAGCATACGTGTGGACACATGCCACACATCCATGCTGCCCTTAATGTGACCTTTTGAACTTCAGAACTTTGAATTTTTTCGCCGAAGTTTCTCATTTATGTTATACATATAACTTATATATCCCTTGAATGATTACTTAAATATTTCAACACAGCATACGTGCGGACAAATACCACACATCCATGCTTCCCTTAATGTGAAATTGACCTTTTGACTATCACAACTTTGAACATTTACAAACATTAAGAAGTTTGCCGGAATTTCTATATGCGTGTGTCGACAGGCCACATTTTCTTATTTTAAGTGTTACAAAAAACAACAATTAATGATTTTTCCTCAAATATATATTAAACAAACAAAACATTAATCAGTCATGATTGTTTAGGGGGCGGGCGGGTGGGTGGATACTCAGTAACTCAATTTCATGTGAGCGTTAGCCGGACGTCAAACTTTGAAATGCTAGCAGATCTTGAGGTACTGGCCATACATACCATAAGCACCATTTTCTCCAGTGAAAAATATAAACATGTTACGGGCTTGTTGACATCATTTACATGAATATTTGTAGTTTAAAAAATACTTTAAGATGTTTTGCACGTGACCAACGTAAACACGGTGGTACATGTTGCCACATATTTTGTTTACGTTTTAGCAGTGCTAAAACAAAATAGTAGATTTAAGAGAATCTATGTTTTCATCTGGGTAGATTCAGTGCATTAAGGTTTCAGTCTATGGAAAAGTATGGATCTGCAATGTTTACTCTTGCGGTAGAATTAGCAGAATAGCACACACCTGTAGCCTGATAACAATCTATGAATATTGCTTGTTAGAAGCATGACGGATGTTTCATTGATGGAATGACGAGCAGTGTAGATCCTGATCAGACTGTGCGAACGCACACTGTGCGGATGCACAGGCTGATCTGGATCTAAACTGGCCTTATAATCCAGGTAAATAGAAACACAAATAGGGTCCAGAACTGGTAAATTCGAGACTTCATAGCTCGAACTGGGTAATCGCTGTGGCTGCATTTTGGCTGTGATAATGTAATACATTCAGTATAATGATTCTGCATACTTTAAATCATCAAATATATGCAGTCGTTAGTTCTATATGGAATAATTCATTTCGGGGAAAATTAATGATCACTCCCTCAAAGTATACTTTGCTAGAAAAGTTTACTTTGCAATGTTGGTGAAATATGCTACTGGCGTCATCGTGAAAAGCTGCATTTTGACAAGCAACATTCTTCGGGGTAGTTGTTTCCGATTCTCTGATCCTGAAATGATCCCAGCTCATAATTCCAACTTCACTCCAGTCCAAGATGTTGCAAGCCAACATTGGCCATCTGTGCAATCAGAAATGTCTCAGATTAGCGCAAGATAACATGTTCCGGCCAAGTAGATATGTAAATGGTAGAAATGTGTTAAATTGAACATAGATACCCAAACGCTAAAGAAACTGATATCGCATGATGTACCAGGCCATATTACAGCCATTATTTCCTGGGTTAGCTGTCTGAACTTTAGGCATGTTCAGAAAAACAAAAACAGATCCAGACCCATATTTGGGTATACTAGCATAAGGGGTATGTACTGGTCATCAGCACAGTTATTGATGGGTTTGGCGGCTTCGATTCAATTTTGTGAGCAGCTGTTGGTAAAATGAGATCCAGTCACAAACAAAGCAAGAAACGACATTAAGAAGGCAGCAGCTTTAAATTGAAGAGATAATCACCGGTGACACTATCAGATTTCATAAGATAAAGAAAACAACGCTCCAAATTAGCAATTATAGTCCGCAAAAGCAATGCCTGGTCAATCACTGAAAAGACTGCAGATGGCGCATCACATCGTCATAACAGAAGTTTTCTCATGAAAACAAGAGAGAATACAGTGTTTGCGTGTGTAATGCAATATAAATGACATTAATATAAAGTTTATTATCTTAAGCAAAACACACGTGCCAATCAAGATATCATTTGCAGGAATACAATACAACAACAACAATACTAGAATGTGCAATACATATCACTCGTTGAAGTGGCAATATATATGTCATATTTTTTCAGCAATTATATATAATCGGCCATTTTGAATATTATGATGGCTAGTACCACAGTATTAGTTAAAACTAATCTGAACCGGCTGTTGTGTTCAAAGAATTCGCATAGCCAGAAAGAAAATACAAAATATTGCCACTACAATAAAAAATACAATAAATATTGGATGGCCAAATTAAAAATGGCATCCATTTTGAAAGCCAAAATTGCTACCATCTCAAAATATATTAAAGTAATTCTGCCAATATTACTTTTCCATATTAATGATTTTGGGTGAGAGGGAAAACACTACACATAATGACTTTCACGTGAATATAAATTTCAATGGCGGCCATTTTGCATTTCAAAATGGCGGTCATACGGCTCATAAAACAATGGAACCGACTCCAGTTTTGTTTTGTGTCGTCTATATGTGATGATATGTATGCAAGCAAAAAAAACATGGGCCGATAAAAAGATCCTAAATATAGAACATAACTAAAGCCACAACACTTCTTTGAAGTGCCAGTGTATGTGACGAACTTATCTTCAAATAAATATTAGTATAACCAGCAGGAACATACAAAATATCACCATAGCGTTCAAAAATGTACAATAAATACTGGATATCCAAGTTTGAAATGGCGGCTATTTTGAAAACCAAACTGGCCGCCATATCAAAATATATTCAACTCATTCTGCCATTACTACTTGTCCATAATAATGTGTTTTGGCTGCAAAAACACCACACATAATGACTTTGACGAGAAAATATAAATGTCAATGGCGGCCATTTTGAATTTCAATATTGCGGCCAAACGGCTGTAAAAAAAAATGGAACCACCCTCAATTTTATTGTATGTGGTATATAGATGAAAAATAACCTTGGTTAAAAAATTTCAGCAAACAAACATCGGTATCGCACCGGCGGTCGTAAAACATTGTCAATCACAGCATAACACAGAACATACCAATCAAACTTCCGGATTTCGACATGTTTTACTTTCGGTACCAGTCCACCAAAATTTGAGACTTTTTTAGCAATTCTTGGCCCAGCGAGCACTTCCGCAAGTCTTTTTCCCAGATATCCTCTTCATATATTCACAGAGGCTGTTTGCTGTATACACCTGTTATATTATATGTCAAGAAACTTTAGTAGCTACACAAGTCAAATTGGCATACAGCTAAGAGCATTTATTTTGTGTAAAAGTTATCATTTCTGCACTTATTCCGTCATGGCGCTGGACTAAAGGCGCCAGAAAGCTATGTGACATGCAGAGTTTGCACTAACAAATAATGTGTGTTTCTCAATTATACATGTATACCTGCCCACACTGATCATAGTCTGTACTGGTACCGAGTGTTTTGATTTCGAGCTACAAACCTCTGTTTCAGACTGTTAACCGTTACACTGCCGAATTAAATGTTGTCGTCTGCTGTTTATTTTTTATTTTCGATTTTTATCATCAGAAACATGGTTTGATAGCATTTTAGAATCATTTCCAGTGGAAATGATTCTAAAGTGCTGTTAAACCATGTCTTTATTGAGAAAGAAGGCACACTATAAAGCATCAGCAGACGACAATGTTCGTGCTCAGCAGTTTAAGGGTTAAAATTGCGCCCAAACAACAAACACACATTTCGAGCGGAATATCTGAATATGCTCACTGAAAGGACCAGTTCACAGTTTAGAACATAATTTTACAAATACTTGCCTTAATTCTCATCACAGCTCAGCCTCGAATTTCGTGAACCACATATCTCGCCTGTTCAGATACATGTCGTTTTCAGTTAACGCTTATTAATAAGCAATTAAAGAGGAAATATGTTCCGTAAATTATGTCGCAAATTGACAGAAATGTTTGTATGAAACGTTTGGCGTAATTTGTGGCGAGTAATCATCATCGACGTTAAACGCCGATGCAATAAGGGAGGCAATACTAAAACTGTGTTGCCTACTAAGTAAAGGGAGTGACCTCCCTGGCGTAATATGTGACAAACGTGTCAATCCGTCGCTGTAAAACGCCAATCAATACATAAAACCAATCAATCAATCAACGAAATAGTTACTCAATCAATCGATTGATAAATTAATTATTTAGCCGACCAATCAATGAACTACTAAATCAATTAATAAAATCAACCAATCAGTCAATTAGTATGAAACCGTCAAATATAATCATCATATAGGATAACACTGTTACGGCTGAGTCTCCATATATCACACGCACTCACGCCTTTTTAACGGTCTTACATACCGGCTTCGTGCGATAGGAGAATGAACTAGCTAGGTTAAATTAACCGCCTGATTGCCGCCTTCATTTAATGCACATATTTCGACTGTATGGCAGATATTAGTAAATTCGGAAACAAACGGGCTAACGGTCATTGGCCTGCCATTTTTGGGCTCAAATGCCCGGGTTTGGAAGGTCCTCGAGCAAATTCCTACCCTTAAATATAAGATAAGGCTATAAGACAATTAGTATGACTCATGAGGACTCGCGTTAAAAACACGACATGTGTTGAGGTGCGATATTATGAGATACGGACCCATGCTCACTGGTGCTGTACTCCGCGCTGGCGTAAACTGTTTCACGTCGAAAAATGTTCCAATGTCCAGACGAGGTGCGACTCAAGAATACTTATAGCTGTCGCATAAACTCATTTCTTGCACCGGTTACTAGACGTAAATATGTGTATGCAGTATCATTGTAATTGATGGCTTTACAGTTATTGAACATAGGCTGCATATGCAGATTGTCTCATCAAAATATGGAACGGCGACCTGGGACTGAGAAAGTCGTGTATTTTTACCGGCCGTCACTTATCTGAAGGTTACCGGCGGCGGCCATTTTAACTATTGGAAATTAACTTATATTTTCATTCCGTTTATTCTTATTCACTGGATTGTTACTTCTGGATTTGCGAAAAGGTAGGTCGGGGCTGGGATGGGCTTGTGCTTGGCGATTTTCGGCTGGAATTGAGCTAACTTTAGACTAGTTGTTAGGACATGTTTTGTTCTTATTTTTTATATCTACGTGTTCTGTGTGGATGACTGTGGCACCTTCAGGATCTGCCTGGCATCTCGGACAGTTGACTACTCGTTGCATCCGACTGCCACTTATAGAACACAACCCATGTATATATGGAAGGTAATATCCGCCATAATTATATTAGGCCTGATGCTTGCTTGCTGATGACATTCTAAGTTCTATCCGTCTTATTACAATTCTATGTGGCTTGATGCTTGCTGACTGGTGCCATTACAACTTACTTTCATGTTATTTTATTCGTCATTCGTTTTTATGACATTTGAAATATTATTGGTTGTAGCCTAAATTGCATGTGCATTTGGCTTGATGCTTTATTCATTCGCACTGTTTCAATGCGTTTGTGTTGATTACATTCTAATCGGCTTGATGATCCATTCTTAGTGACATCCGGAGTTCCATTATTGATTATTGCATCGCTGTTTTTGCCATGCGTTTTGTTACCTCGCTAAGCCACGCCCCTTGACAACAACAATTGCTTAAAATAGTTCTCCTAAAATGATTTGATATGCTGGTACCCGTCCTCCAATGCGTTGCTCTCTAAATTGGTTCCATGCCCCGAACGGTGTTGAGTCCCAGGCAGTCTTTCCTACTTTCACTATTCGTATGGATGTTGTGGGACCAACCTCCTCATGTCCCCCACTATTGTTTACATTCTTTGGCCACGGAAACTTTGTTTACATCCCGTGACCAACAGGCTCAGTGTTTTCTTTTAAATGCTTCAACTATGCTGAAAACTGGTGTTAAAAACACCACAACATGTTCCTCAAGTGAAACAGGGTATTAATGGATCAAGATTTGCAAACAAGCTGTCTCTGTGACCTTAAAACACCCGGACTATTTTTATGCCGGACTACTTTTGCATACTCAATTTCTCTAACCTTAAACATAGAGTGCTACATGCCAGGTTATAATATAGGGAGACATGTTTTTCTTTATTCTTTCAATCTGACATTTTTCTGGCAAAATGAACATTGATTTACCATTACCAGACGTACTCATTGACATTATTATACTTTTTATATCAAACGCGAAATGCCAGTTTGATATCAGGGGCGATAACCGGATTTCCTTAAAATGATAACGGAAGCAACTATTTATTCCATTTATTTATGTTTTGATGTGCAATATCATACTTTATGATATGTCGATACAATTATTTATTCAGCATTTAGTTGATATAAATAATTTAAAAATACTGCATCATTTGCATATGGAACTAGCTTGATACCACCGCGAGTCTCTATGAGTACAGTAACGATTACTAAATAATTATATCTGTGTAGCTGGCACTCGTATTTTTTAAAAGTGGTGGACTAGGTGCAATTATACACTTATTTAAGTTCCATAAAGAAAATTGTGTACCTACTAGATGGGACCCCAGCTTCAACAATAATTAAATCCATATTTTAATTAGTCAATATCGAGAGCAGAATGGGTGTAGGTTGTTGGAAATTAGGTCCCACAACATCCATAAGAAAAATGAAAGCAGCAGAGAATAGAAAAATGTGTGGTAACGGGTTAGTTTTTTAGGGAAAATCAATGGTGGTGGCCAACCTTAGTCTGATCCCGGACGGTTATTGGTTTGCATCGGTAACGGGCCAGGTTGACAGTCAACCTGTGTAAGTTACCATATAGTAAAACTATTTGGTGTCTTCTAACGTATACTGTGATCGTTTGTAGGTGAAATCTTACATCAACACCGGCATTGGAGGTGTGCCTCAAACAGCCAAACACATATTGTACTATTATTTATTAGTCGGAGGATTCCTAACATTGACAGCAGTGCCATCTGGCGTCATAATGAGGCACTACTAACTCATATATTGCTTGCATCATTCTGCTTTTGGCTTGATGCTTTCTGCTTGCGGCTTTCCGCTTTCGGACTGTGGCTTGATGCTTACTTCCTGCGGCTTTGTCCATACTGCTTTCGGCCTTATTCAAAGTGCTAAGTGCCTTGTTCTTACTTTCTATTGCAAATGCTTAGTGCAATAAAACAGGGACACGAATTAGGGCGTATCAATAATTGTAATGTAAATAAGACGAATGAACAAAGCAATCAGCAGAATGGACATGTAAGAAAGACAAATACAATAACAACAAGCAGATTTAAGATGTAATAAATACAAATGACAAATGAAATAACATGAATATAAGTTGTAATGTCATCAGCACGCAATCATCAAGTCACATAGCATTATGGCGGATATTACCTTCCATATGTGTGTAGTCCTTCCGGGACTCGGAATGGTCTGTGGTGACACCCGTGTGGTTCTGCCTGGCTGCCGATATAGCGGATAAGCCTGGCGGTTTGACAAATCTTGGTACATCCCGTGGCCATTAACGTTACCGGGTTCTGGGTTGAATATGCGCATGGGTGAGATATATACCATATCCATATTATTATTATTATCTGGTGTCTAGTCGTACTGTGGCCAGTTCGCGCCAGAATGTTAACACCAATGTTACAATTCGTTCCCACGAAACAACAATTTCGTTCCCACTGGAACGAATTATTAATTCGTTGGAACGAATTGTTATATCGTGGGAACGAATTGTAAATTCGAGGGAACGAATTGTTAAATTGAGGAAACGAATTGTTAATTCGAAGGAACAAATTGTTATATCATGGGAACAAATTGTTAATTCGACGGAACGGATTGCTAAATTGATGGAACGAATTGTTATTTCGTAGGAACGAATTAATAAAAAAAATCCATGTACCCTGCGGCGCTCCGTATAAACCACATGTGCCTTGGGTGGCATTGGCCTACCGTTTCCTCTTTTACTCAGACATTGTACTTGTGTTGAAATATAACTTGAAAATGCTTCAGCTTGATTACAATACGCCCAGGCACACATAAAAGAAAACATAGTTTACCAAAACGTTGTAATAATCAAGCTATGCCTTTCCCAGATAGTTCTTTTAATCATGTTTTACTAAGTGTTGTATGTAGATTAAATCAATTTAAAGACCCAACAACAATGCTTTAACTTGATTTTAATTGTACATACATTTGTTTACAACCATTTTACAACTCGTATCGTATTTCATACTTTGTCAAGTGTATACTCGTGTCACTCTAGCCATGCAATTTAACACCACTTAAAAAAGTCTTTTGTTTTTAAGTACAATCATATCTAATATCTAATTTGCATACACGTCACGTGAGAAAATGGATCCAATGGCGACCAGTGCTGCCTCAGATCAGCGCGCAGTTTGATCTGGGGAAGCACTGTTCGCACTTTTATCAGGAAAGCAACACTACTAATATCTGCTGTGTAACATGCATGCTTTATGGGGAATATGTATAGGCGCTGATAGGTGATACAGGTACATGTAGCTAGTCTGGTTAACACTTCCCATGGCTTCATTATGTCAATGTATGCCTCGTATTCGTTTAATAATTCATATGTATGTTTATGAGACTTTTGTAACGAATTTTCACAGTTCGAGCTGACAGAAATATGTTTTAGTTTCATAGATAGTCGAACTAAATAATATGTCTTCCAACACGAACGTAAGTATAATTATTTTAATTTTCTATGCTTAAAAGAGAAACGATAATATTTCGATAGCATGTAGCGTACGTTTAAAGAATATGATGAATATTTTACCATACAATGTTTTAACTGGATGTCCAATTTCATGATTTTATGATATACTAGTATTACGACACGGATGTCAAATTTGTGTTATTGCATAAACACAACATCAATATTGAAGCCGTACTGATAACACAACGTGTTTGATGCAGAAGTATTATTTACATAATTATTTATTAAACTAAATTAATGAATTACGATTTTCATTCACTGTGTAAGAGCTTCGCGACGGGGCTAGGTAAACAATAAATACGTTATAGTTCACATATTTAATTTTTAATAAATTATTTTCTCGCTAGCGCTCGCTACAAAATGAATAAACTATAACTATTACGTAATGTTGGTTGTTATGCTTGTTTCCAGTCCCACTTTCCGGGCGGTATGAGCGGGCCCGATACGCGCCGGAGTCTACAATACGTAAATGTACACCACTTACGGGACGACCCTGTACCTCCCCACCATCGGTGGTCGCCGTATGAGGGACCCGTCATTTGGACAGGTACTGTACAGCACAAACAGCTATACTAGTAATACCTGTAGATACATGGGCCGTTTCACTAAACTTCGTTCGACTAAAATGTTCGTAATTGTAAAATTATTATAGTCTGTAAATTTCACATTAACAATGTTTTCTTGTAAACAAATGCAGCCTATGCTCATTAAATGCAAAATCATCAATTGAAGTTTCCAGACGATCCTAAATGTGCACTTTAATGTGAATATTTTAGTCGTACGAAGTTTAGTGAAACAGGTCCCAGGTCCTGCTGCGCATTCAAACAGTTATCATTATGACATGAAGGCTACGTCATACCCCAGTCCCACTGAGAGATCAGACAACTTACATCAGTAGCCTATTTCACCAACATTGCAAAGTATACTTTAGTAGCAAAGTATACTTTGAGGGAGAAATTTTCAATTTTATGATAAATTTATTAATTTTTATTATACTGAATTTATTACATTATCACAGCCAATTTGGCTGTGATAATGTAATAAATTCAGTATAATAATTCTGCATACTTTTAATCATGAAATATATGCATTTGTTAGTTCTATATGAAATAATGCATTTCAGGAAAAATAAATGATTTGTCCCTCAAAGTATACTTTGCTACTAAAGTATACTTTGCAATGTTGATGAAATAGGCTACTGGTTACGACCGGCTACAACTGGAAATCGCAAGGAATATTAGAAAAGTCCTGCGACAAGTTCTGCGTGGTATTGGATGGTATTGAATGTTATTGACTGCACAACGTGTCGTGCAAATAGTCATGAACGTCGTACCACGGTCGAGCAATATAGGAATGAATGGCCTTTTTGTGGAATTTATCGGGGTATAAACTTGGAAAAGTCGCGGGAATACTGGATGAAGGCCGGAAGGCCTCGTCCAGTATTCCCGCGACTTTTCCAAGTTTACATCCCCGATAAATTCCACAAAAAGGCCATTCATGCCTTATAATTCCAGCATTTGAAATAAATTCATTAAGAAAATGGGTTTATTTTCCGTTTTCTTAAGAATTATTTTAACTGCGCCTGACGGTTACGGAAAGTAGTTCGGCATGGAGTTTACTGGGATATAAATGTTGGACTGAGACTTGCAACGGACCAATCAAATGTTAGGGAATTGTGTAAATATTGTTGTGCTGGAATATTTAGTCGTGACTTTAAAAGACCTATCATGGGAATTTCTTCTTTCTTTTTTTTCGCAATGAAATAAATTTTTGATGGAATTTCATAAAATAAAATAAATTGGGGAGGGTGAATTTTTTGTTAGTGATGAAAAAGCAGTTACATTTAAATAGTTATTGAGTATTTAATAGCCAAAATTTCGTCGGCAGAAAAACGTGGAACAGACAGTAAGCACTTTATTACACTCTTGTTTCATGACTGTAATACATGTATACTGTATTATTACACTGCGAATGTCAATTTTATGTAATACAATTGTTTTTGAATTGACAATAATAAAATAAATAGCCCAGACATACATGTTTTACATTTCCCGCTTTGGACAGCAGTTACAACCTTTGTTTTTCTCCAGGTCCCGATGGAAACACACAGTACCGTCTAAAGACGTTCCCTGATTGGCAGTTACTGGGCATCGGCGACGTGTCCCCGGAGACGACCTTGTCCCTGAATTACCTGAATCGGGCCCCGGCTGAGGAGCCATTCCCGGGCCCACGGGGATCCCATATTGGCGAGGTCGGTTGGTTCTATGAGAAGTATAGAGGGCAACTTAGACGGACAAAAATGGCGGAAATGGAGCGATGAAATACTAGGATACAAACACAGATGACGTTGACTATTGGGAAATTGTTTTACTGAGGGAAATATATACCATACATGGGTGTGTTCTGTATACCACGGACCTCGTTTCCGTACAGACGTTATGCGTATTATTTATTTATTTATTTATTTATTTATTTATTTATTTATTTATTTATTTATTTATTTATTTATTTATTTATTTATTTATTTATTTATTTATTTATTTATTATTTATTTATTTATTTATTTTTTATTTTATTTATTTAATTTTATTTTTTAGTTTATTTATTTAATTTTATTTATTTATTTATTTATGAACCAGTACACATGTGTCCGATTACATTGTATAAGTTGTGATTCGAACTCAACATGCCTCAGTCCAGATTTCTTTCGGGAGAAATAGAGAAAACAATCTCTTTACTCGAGATAATACATATATTAGCACAGAGAGGAAGAGGTGTGCGTTTTGGATATGCGAACTGCCAAACAGGCCAATTTCACCTCGACTCCTGTTTGTCGTCTGCTGTTTATTTTCCGTTTTCCATTTTTATCCACAAAAACATGCTTTGACAGCACTTCAGAATCATTTCCATTGGAATCATGTTTTTATTGAGAAATAAGGCAAGAAATAAAAGTAACAGCAGACGACAATTGTTGTGTGTAGCAATCTAAAGGTTAGTTATATTATAGCCTTCTCATTGTTCAGCCGATTTTGAGTGAATAAAGCGCATGAAAATGTCCGCCTGTCGTGTGCTTTATTTCATCACAATTTGTTGAACAATAAGAAAGATAATACTTGAGTCGAGGAGAAATTGTCGGTTCACATGTGATCAAAACATGCATGTGTATCTATTTCGATTTCCCCAGTCTGGCTATTTAAATCGGGTGTCGGAGCGGACACATTTAGTACGAGTTCCCGTATTTTACACTCGGGATGATGTACATTGCTCTTTCGTTATACCTCAGTCACAAATAGACCGGTCGCTGTGCGGTAGAGGGACTAGGGTGGGCTGGGGGTACTCGTATGGCGTCCTGGCATCTCCGACATCGCGGCATAATCGTAGGGTTCTGGCAAAAATATTTGCCACGGACACATTAGGTGTGGGGTTCGTACGGTGCCGCTACGGGATGACAGTATTTTTCGTGCGTTCAAATCGTGCGGACACCGTAAGGTGACATTACTATCACCGTAAGGTCAACTTATGTTGTCCGCACGATGTCCCGACATCATACGGACATCGTAAGATTGCCTTGCAATGTAAATGTAATGTAAATGCTTGGATTTAACGACGGGGCCGCCGTTTAAAGTCCCCATCCGAAAGGACTAGTAGAGCAGGAAATACAAAGTATCTCAGAAATACTGACGACTAGGTACTGAACCCTGAATCGAACCCGGGTCGCCAGCGTGGCAGTCAGACGGTGTTACCCCTCGGCCACGTTCTGCTCATCAGTTGCCTTGCGGATGTCCTAAGGGCTTTTATACCGGGAGGACGCCACAGGGATGGCGCAAGACATCGCAGATAGTTATATGTCGTACGGCGCCCGTACGGGACCCGCAATCATTTTTACATCGTACAACAACCGTACGGTTATCGCAAGTTTACCCTACGATTCCCATACGTCGTCCTATTAAGCCGTGCCGTCGCCGTGCGGGCGCTGTTGTTAAAAAGGAAGTTCACAAAATTTCAAAAACCTCATGATAGCCGTACGGTGTATCACGATGCTGAATCGCCGTTTCCCGTAGTAGGACATCTTCAAACATACACACCGAACGGGCGCCGCATCCGCTTACGATATATTTGTGACTGAGGTATTACCGATTAATTTAATGAACCATCATACATGCATGTGGCTGTGGCTGGATTCATCGGCCTAATGGAATGTGCTCCTACAGTTCGGTTAGCGTGTAAGTGCACACACGAACGAACACGACAGGTTGGTTCCAACATGTCGTGTTCGTTCGTGTGTGCATTTACACGCTGACCCCATTGCACATGTACATGTAGTGTATGATCAGCATGGCCATCTGCACAGTCCGGCTGCCAGATCACCTCACCCTTAAACACGTTTTCAAAATGTACAATATCTTTCACAAATAAAGTCAAAAGTTGACGTCATTTACTGAAAATATTATAAATTGTGTAAACGTATTTCATGGCATTACACAGATGTCCGAAGGTACAAACTCACATGGTGTGTATTTAGAAAACTAAGCTTCTTTGATGCTGATGTCGTAAGGCCTCTGTTTTCACCCCTAAGTAACTGAAATGGACTGTGATATGCTAATGTTCCGACCAATCCAATGGTCACAAAATGATTTTCAGATTCGTCCATTTATGAAAAGGGGGTGTTTTTGTTCTAAGAAATATAAAAATTACTTGCATAAAGTGCAGATCCTGATGAGACGGCTCGTTACGAGCCGGCTCATCTGGATCTGCACTGTTTGCATAAACCGATATAGCGGGCTTTCGGGTTCAAAGGGTTAAACATGTTTTCAAAATGTACAATATCTTTCACAAATAAAGTCCAAAGTTGACGTCATTTACTGAAAATATTATAAATTTTATTCTCTGTTTTCACTGTATTGTATGCGAGTCATCAATCCCGTCACTGTCTTTTGGGATGCGTGTACAAGGTAAATCTTCAAGCAAGAGAAACTGGAGATGCACGTTTGAGATGACTACTGGTTTTGCACGAAACCTGTCCAAATTTCACGGCCATATAAACAATGCAAAAACAATACTTTTTCGATAATATTAAATTTGATCAAAATTTAAGAATGAGCCTTCTTTTTATTTCGTGAAAGGACAAGGGGCAATAAGGCCAAAAATCGACCCACACCCAAAATGGAAAATAACAGTGTAGTAGTGTACAGCAATAAGTCAGGAAGCTATGTTGAAAATTTGGATTTGATATCTTTACTGCTTTTCGGACGATATAGTTTTTAATGATACTACCCAATGGCACATTTCAATGGACTGAACCGTCAATTTGACGTTAAAACATGTGATATGACGTTACGTTACTGGGAAGCGGGTGATTTTGTGATTGAAATATAATTGGCATTCTAGACAAACATCATGAAGCTCGCAGGAAAGAATTGATTGCCATGATTTAAAACAATATAACTGGGGCCTAAATATCTTTTCAGTTTCGAGATGGCTGACCTTTTCAAAATTGCCGCCATTTTTATCAATTTCATGACTATATACGAGCATGGCTTATTAAAACGTAGATTTCGAAAAAGGTAAAATTCGAGACACGGCATTATATTTATTGCATATTGTTTCAATGAATATTTGAAATGATTACATGTTACCATGACAACCGAGAAATAATAATGTATTGATAGAAATGTAAATTCATTATTTTGTATTGCATTTTATACTACATTTATTTTTTAAAATCATCATGACTCCTGCCTACATATAGCATGCACTTACATGTATCCTCAATATTGCAATATGTATACATGTTACCATGGTAACAAAATCACCCATGTACTGAAATGTATCTCAAATGACATACTTATGTTAGTAGAACATGCTAAACATTGTGAGACTCAGAGTGTATATATAATTATGGTCATAGCATAATGATGCTGCAGTCAAAGAAACAGTTTTATTTGTGACAATAACAACAATGTGCTACATTTCGTAATTATGTGTAGTAATAAGTGTTAATTTTGTTTATCGGCGTAGCAGCGCTAATATACTAAGCGTGTTGCCATGTAGAGACATAGTAAATGTTTTGAATAGCGTTACAACATGATTATATTAAGTTTTATACTACTATGCATATTTGGTATAAAGTATGTTCAATTACAATTATATCCTTATTTGAATGCGGTAAATAATATTACAGTACATGGCCGTATATACATGTACATATATTTCATTCAGGCGCATAGTTGTGCCTAAAATAATGTCATGGCAGACTTTTGAGGGCTGTCTGGGTTGTGGGGTCAGGCGGTTTGAGGGTATCCCCCGTGTACATCATACAACTGCCAGCAACAAAATATAAATAGAGCTGTTAGGTCACAAAATGCACACAATCGATAAATTGGCGGCTCTTTTTCTGACCCAATAAAGTTTAAATTACATGCATAAAATCGGATTTTCTAAAACTGGATGTTTGGGTAATATATGCTAATGATATATTATAATGGAAGTAAATGGTATTGCCGATTTCTTTTCAAATATTTTCGGAATTTTTACAAAACATAGTCCACTGTCCTATTGCACCAATCTACTATAGAAACATTACACATGAAATAAAGTGTGTTTTAATTTAACATATGGTGCACCTTTAGTGACTTAGCCTGCTCCTTCAAGTAATATCACCCTAGTGCACTTATTATTATGCCCCACCACGATAATGGAGGGGGCATTTAGTTTTACCCTTGTCCGTCCGTCCCGTCCGTCCATCCGTCCTGCCCGTCACCAACCTTGTAAGTCGTAAATCTTTTAGACCGTACTAGCTACACACCCGAATTTTGGTATGTAGCTTCGTTATGATGAGTAGATGCGCAAAGCTTATTTTGATGTTTTATTCGACCCCGGGGTCATAGATTATCGCCCCCTTTTCGACTTATTTTGTCTTGTAACTCGTAAAACGTTTAAACCGTAATAGCTACAGACCTGAAACTTGGTATGTATATAAACAATATATATGTATAAGGCCATAACAAAAGTTATTTGGTTTTTAGATATCACTGCGTCAGAAAAATCCCTGCGCGTCGAGCATTTTATCATCATGGAGAAATAATATTTTACTTTAAATTCACCGCGTGATCAATAAAAAACACGCCCATGCAACAATATGTTAAATCCAATCATGTTTGACGAAAATCTGGTGATGTTTCACGTCTAAAGATGGTATAGTAACTTTATAGAACATACATGTACATGTATATGCATCTGGCGACTTGAAAAAATCAGAGACAAACATCTGAAACAAAAAGACACATGTGTATGTTACAATTAGGTAAATTAAAGCTATTTAATCCACGTCTCTCAGAAATAAATCCTTGTCTCATTCTAAAGTAGAATTTGCATGTACAGCCGATGGACATCCGCCCCACTGCGGAGAATTAAAAATTTATACTGGAATTAATTATTGTCGTCCTTTGCTCAGAGAAGTTGATAGTCAAGTTCTCGACTCAAATATGTGTTTGACCCTTTCAACACTAGAGACCTCTCAGTACCGTAACCAGGATTGAGGCAGACGAGTAGTAGTACGGTATGGGATGTTTCAGTATCCAGCTCCCGTAGGATTTGTGTGCTAAAATTGATTTTTTTGCTTTATCATGTTGATTTTGGGTAATACTATTGAGAAATTATGGGGTTCACATTTTTAGACCCCTATTCCCCATTTTGAGGGGTCCTTTATGGCCCATATCCCCCCAGAACACATGAAACCACTATTATATCCGATAATAATGAACCGAGTTTCATAATCTTGGTGTTGTTTTATGGCTTTTCAATGGTGCCAAGTCCATTTATTACACTTTCCAATCAATTCCTGTTGCCGTTGATATCCGTTTTTGGAGGGGGTGTAGTGGGGCGGGTGGGGATTTCAATAAGGTAACATCGCATACATGTAAGCGATGTTCCAGTTCCCGTTTTTTTAATGCCACACTGATATAATCCATAGATTGAACCTTAACTTAGTTATACATGCATAATATGTTGGATACTTCATTCTTAATAAATAATCTGCAGCATGAGAACACCAGGCTTATTGTATTTGCAACTAGTTTAATTATGAATACATTTTCTGAAAATAGAGCGGAGAAAATATGGCCTGTCGGCACACGAAGCACTGGCATAGTGTTACTCTTACACAAACTTCAGTAAAGTTACTATTACAAAAACTTCAATAAATAAACTGACGGACGTACGGACAGACATGGTGAAACCTATAAGGCACCGCCGATTCTCGACGGGTCTCCAATTAACTAAACAACTATCAAGAATAATAGTAACCTGTTATAAACTGACATAATAGTATCAATTACAGAATCTGATAGGACTGTGCAGATCATGTATAGGCTGATCGGGGTCTACACTGATCGCCAGACAAGAAGCCTGTTTTTCAAGAGTAATACAACAATGTCTGGATATGGTGTAGCACGAATGGACCGATAAAGTACGAGAACGCTGGCTATTTCCGGAAAGTTCAAAATGGCACCCGTCATCTAAATACTAAATTAAGACTGCATGCAACAGGTCATTTCGACCAAATGTACCTGTGACTAGGTACAATGTAGCACAAATAATGTATATGTGCAAGCTCAAAATTTAAAAATAAATTTTCTGTGGATTCATCCACGGGGGTATGGAATGTCTTCGAGCCAATTACCACCAATAATAATATACGATAGCGGATGGTTCACCGGTAAGGCATATATACATTATCAGAACCTTCCATCTACTTCATTGGTTTTCACTAACAATAGAAATGGAGCCCACAAGGAAAGCAGAATTGACCTGAGCATAGACAGAAATAAATTCAGTTTTTACTGGGACTGCACAATTATCTGAAGTATTCATCACGACTGTCACAATCATCATCATCGCTGAGAGTATCTCTAACCACATTGGCACAGTCAATGACATAGCATTTACAGAGAGGAGTGCATGGAAGTTTGTTCTTATAGCAACTGCACCTAGTTCCTTTGCACCCTAGTTTGCATGCAGACTTAGTCAGCTCAATTACGGCTCTCGAGGCAGGCAGCGTGAGACACCTGACTGGATGATACAATCCTTTCTCAACACTCCATCTATTTTCCTCAATTGGAGGAAGGGCCGGGAAATTGGTTGTGTAAGACTTGTCTCGCATGGCGATGTAATTTGCACGCGTAATATGGGGAATCAGGGCCGCACGGGTCGGAGGTAACATCTCTCCCTCTAAGTTCTTATTTTTCCCATCATAGAGTTGGAAATACTGTGGATCATGTCGGACAGTAAACATGGCAGATGAACGGCTCCAACCTCTTCACATGTGGTGGTAGTCCTCCGTTGACCAGCTGAGATGGAATAGGACCTTCGCCAAGATGCTGGATACAGTCAATAGCAGGGTCATCTTCATGAAGTTTCATATATGCACTCACCATGGTCTTCTGGGAAATAGCGACAAATTTGTCGCACCAGTCAGCACCGGAGAAATTGTGGAGACCGATGAGTCCTTGGCATTTGCGACGCCCAATCACTCATACGCGCTTAACCACGTCAATTTCTCTGAATTTTCTGCCCTTGTCAGTTAGAAACTTCACGCGGGTTTGAGCTCCAATGCGACCATTATATACCAGGTCGATGAGAAGAATGAGGACATCAGTATCTGGTGACCACGCGCATATTTCTCGACAAGGGTCGTCTGCTACTGAAGCTATCACTTGATTGGGAATGAGTGTATCAGTCTCTTCATGTGAATGTTCATCTTCAAAACAATGGCCCTTGATTTTATTGTCAAACAGAACGACGAGTTTACAAACACTGTTTCTAGTGAAGTGTTGAAGTAAACCTTGAGCGAACATGGCTGTCAGGCTACACTTGGTTCTTGGTGAAGATAGCAATTCTTTGACAGACATGGTAAGCTTCATTTCCGGATGTATGTCAAACTCTGTGGATTTCACTGCCCTATTCTGACGTGTCTTGTTCTTCAGAGACTGATCTAGATAGCGGTCAAAGACTATCCTTCCCTCATCATAGCCAATCATCATCATCTCTATGCGTTTGATGAATGCATCTTGAAATTCTGAAAGCCTACGCATGGTCCGAGTCTTTTCCATGCTCTGGATAACAGCCATGGCATCAACAACAAGGACTCGAGAATGATGACCGTCCGGCACTATGTCGATAGTAGGGCTCAACTGAAGCGGTTTAACTTTGGCTTCTTCAACGGTGTGCATTAGACTGGCGTTGTCTGTCGGAATATAGAGGGAGCCATCAACAGCGCAAAGGGAACGCGGGACCACTGGCATTTCATATTCTCCTATGGTAACTTCTAGTTTTGGCACCAGCTCGGGTCGGCTTACTTGGATAATCAGGAATCTGCCGAATAGTTCACGCTCCTCACGCAGCTTGATAACCTTGTTACCCACGCGAACCTTGGTTGTGTCCATGCAGTTCGAGAAGGTCTCGAATAAGTTGGACATTATTATGATCTACTGAACCACATGTACGCTGAGCAGGACGCAAACCCTTCCTATGATAGTATTTTTCGAGAGCAGAAGCATCACCGGCGCTCTCTAAATCGGACACGCTAGTTCTGACGTGATCATTGAGAGACGTACGCTTTATGTCAAGCAAGTTTTCACCCATCTTGTTTGAGTCAACACGATGGAGCGGGTCTGACGTGTCATTGGGACAGAAGCTGCAGGACGAGAATAAATACATTTTTCAATACAATTCTATATACGGTACAGAGTTTGTGTACACAACTCCTCTGAAACCTTTCAGTCGATCGTTCTGAAACTATACACACGTCTTCTACACATATTGAAGATGTGCACCTTGGTGTTTTTATGTCGAAAAAATATTTGTTAACAAAAATATCACCTTTTTCAATTAGCCATTTTTTCTACATTGTTCTATACAATTCTATATACGGTACAGAAGTTTGTGTACATAACTCTTCCGAAACCGTTCAGTAAATCGTTCTGAAACTATACACACGTCTTCTACACATATTGAAGATGTGCACCTTGGTGTTTTTATGCCGAAAAAATATTTTTTAACAAAAATATCACCTTTTTAACTTAGCCATTTTTTCTACATTATTGTATCCAATTCCCTATCATTTCTACTTTACACTCTACTTTTCTATCTCTGCCTAAATTAGTATACATATTTAGCACAACGAGATGAAGAAATAATGCTATAGACTTTCAAATTCTCATTAATGTTTCTTGCCTTGGTGACAGCTTCACATTTATGCATCTTCGCTGTCTGGCCCATATTCGACGGGCGTATTTTGTGACTTGCGGCACTCTTGTTGTCCTTTTAGGTCGGAAAGAGTCAGTCGCAGTTGAAGGCCGCCCTCACCCTCGCGAGGGGCATGCAGGAGAGTCACACCGGGTTCGCTTACCCCTGAGCCGTTCAATCATGCTCTTGCTGACAATTGGTTTTCTACATTCACTATGATACAACATAGAATTACGTTCATATTCACTTGAGTTATTTAGGCGATCGCTTAGCTGTTTTATATATGAAGTTCACCCAATAATAATCTCTCATTACAACACTTAATTAGATCTTCAATCATATCAGGATTGTTCACAAGACTCTTGCTTGAGGTGGAACCCTCATTGCAGGTGATACTCACACTCTTCTCTGACAGGACTTCTAGATGATAGTTATGTTACCTGGTTACGTGTCTCACCTGAAATTGGGCATTATAAAAATCCCGGCCTCGTTTGCTAAATAGTCATAAACCCATTTTCAATCAATCAATTAATAAATTAATCAATACGTTCAAATGATTATTGTTATGTCAAAAACTGCAAATCACATCTCTCCATAACTTAAAATCCTGGAAAAAAGATAGGTATGATGAGGTTTGTCCCTTAGCATACACAATACCTTGAATGTGCCTTCGACCATAACTAGAAGTTAGTAAAAACCACTTCAGATTATTTATAAAGTGTTATAAATGGAATTAGTACCCTCAAAAACATATACAACGACACAAAGGTTGTGTAAATCGGTTCACTATTAGCGAATCTAGAAGTAGGCGGTGACTGGGAGGTCACTGGACAGAACTGACCCCCCAAAAAGGGGTCGAGGGGTCAGAAAATTTGAAACCATAATTTTCCAATAGTGTGACTCCAAATCGACCTGATAAAGTAAATAAATAAATTTTAGCACGAAAATCCTACGGGATAATGTATCATGCCACACTATAGGTCGCCTCGTCGCTTATTTTGCCGTTTGTGTTGTTGTTGCTAAGAATTAAACAAATCCCCGGGGAGGTGGCTGGCAGAATGTTCCCTGACCCCCATATTGGGACTTGGTTCGCCTCATCTGCTTTTTACCTCTGGTTATGGCCCTGCAAACAGTGTATCTATCCTGATGAACCGACTTGTAATGAGCGTCTCATTCAACATATGCACCACTTGAGCATATTATTTGTTTTTGCAAAATGACCCCCTTTTCGCTGAATTTATGCGACTTTTTTTGATATGTCCAACTTGCTTGCCATGTGAACAAAACGTCAAAACTTTGCTCAATGGATCGTTTACAAATTATTATTAAATTAATGTTCAATGTCATCACCATTCAGCCATCGCGTGACTATACGGATATTCTTATCTCAGGTCACCTGGTGGGCGAGAACAAATGAATACACATTTCCATATCCGTGTTTGTACGAATAATATAGTCTACACTTACAGGATCCGGTTCCGGATACGGATAGCAAAAGATCTGATCGAATATTAATGGACGAAACTATTTTTATTTGAAATTAACATGAAAATAAGACACACTACACTTCTGTGTTATTTTTCAAAGGTTATGTTCACGACCATGACTATTTGAAAAGCATGTTAACAAACACCTATTATTGCACGGATGCGGCGAAATCCTTTGATCTCATCAGTGTGGTAACCTGGTGAGATAACTGTCTGAACCTGTCTCGCCCACTTCCACCCTTGTGATAATTCACGGAGATGCACTGTCTAGCGTGTGCTATATGCTTGAGATTAACGCCTATTACACATGTCAGGATAACCTGCGCATTCGCAAATACACAGTCTGTATGTGTAACTAGTGTAGATGCTGTTCCGCCTTAATGTTAACCGCTAACCCGAATGTTCTGTTTGTGCAAAACATTCGGGTTAGTTTACCACCTACCAATAATGTCTATAATTTCCGTCGTGTTTACAAATAAATATGAGTACGTGTATTCTGTTCTTTTTTAATCGAAATCAGAAAATAATGACTGTTCGATGCCGAGTTGAGCTGTGCCCGCACCCAGATGGCTCTATATCAGAACACCGAATACTGTAGACACTGATCATACTGCGAATATGTGCAGGCCGGGTTGGTTAAGCAGTGACTGCAAGCGGAGTAATACGGTTATGTCATGTCGTGAACCAGCACGTGACCGCAAGACATTGCGTGCACGTCTACGGAACGCTGAATGACTGCCAGGTAACCAAGGTGAGTGTCTGAAAATAAATGTTGAAGTTATTGTATTTGTATCAAACTTACAACAAAGTTTACAAAATATATCATATTGATCTCATGTTTCCGCCGTATCCGTGCAATAAATTAGTTAAATAATGTCTTCTCGTTGAATATGGTTAGTTAACAGCGCGGAATATGGTTAGCCTAGCGGCTCGGCGATTTCCTGCCCTCTAAATTCCCCCCATGCACTGTTAACTAACCATATTCGACTCGAATACATTATCTAACTTATACAAGGAGTGTATAAACAAGTACAAACTGCTACGTGAAATTTAGAAAATCTAATTTTTGCCACACTTTCTGGACTTTAAAGGTACATGCCCACCCAGTAGGCACAAACTGTTCTTTATATCAGAGACATCATCTGAGACATTTTCTGTCAAATTATACATTCATTCACCATTACCCCACGTATCGATTGGCATTATTATACATTTTATATCCGCAGTGAATTTCCACAATGATATCAGCGGCGATAACCGTGTTTCCTTAAAATGTTAATGGACATTACTATTTATTCTCTGTATTTTATTTTTTGATGTGCAATGATCATACTTTATAATCTGTCGAAAATATCATCCCTCATTTGCATATGAAAATAGCATGATGCCACCACGAGTCATTATCAGTAAAATAAATATTAGTAAATTATTTATATGTATAGAGTGCACTCGTAATTTTTAGAACTGGTTGAATAGTGACACAATTATACACTTATTTAATTCCTATGAAGAACATTGTGTGCCTACTGAGTGGGCATGCACCTTTAATGTAGTAGGTCATCATGGTCATAGATAAATACACATGGCTTCAATGATAATTGCTTCATATGATGTGATGTGATATATGAATATAACATATGTAAATATTGTCTTGTTACTGTATACTATATGGTACATTGAGTTGCCATCTCCGCCTTCTTTGTATGTACCAGCCATCGTACAGTTTCACCATTTCGTGTGTTTGACACATACAGCAAATAGTATGACAGTAAACCAAATACAATTTTGTGCAATACATCATAGACAGATATGGCTACGGCACGCTATAAATATTATGCCAGCAAACTATACAAAAGACGAGATACCTGAGCATTTCTCCCATCAATATCAAAATAAATGTTGATGTGTAAACTTTTCAATCTGATGCACAGCCTATTGTTAATGTACACGTTATCCATAGGTAAAGCCATATTTACTCATTTATTAGGTGAAAAGACACCAGGGACAATACACTCATGTAACTGCTTACATGTCATTGGATTTGATAGATAATAACAGAGTACAGTAGTAGGTATATGTTGTATTTGTTGTGTGTTTTGCCAGGTAAAAGTGATACATTGTGCGAAATTATTTGTATGAGGCTATTTATAATGGTGGCACAACGCTGGCACAAACCTGTCCAGAAAACAGACATATTTTACAGTTTGGTGTAATATAATTGATAGGAGTCCGTTCTTTTGGGTTTTCTGCATGTGATTAGCTACATTATACCATATGTTCTACTTCACATTTTGCGCTTTGTGTCAAACGCCAGAAGAGGTGACAGTGGCTGATGGCTTGAACACACAATATGCCGAGTTCACCATCATGTGCCGTATATGATACAGTGACGAGGCAGTGTTCACATATATGTTATACATATATTCCATCACATATACGAAGCAATTATCTTTGAATCAAACGATGATCAGGTATAGAATGGGTCCTTAAGAAAGCATTTGGCCTGGTAGATCACACTGTATTACTGCAAAAAAATAAAATCTATAAATTCGAAATAGCATCACTTATCTGGGCCCGGTTGTTCAAAACACCAGTTAGCTTAACGGACTGTTAAATCCTTAACGGACTGTTAAATCCTTAACTGAATGGTTAAAATCTCTGTTAAAACAGAGATTTTAACCATTCAGTTAAGGATTTAACAGTCCGTTAAGCTAACGGATGTTTTGAGCAACCGGGCCCTGGTTGTCATCATATTTAACTGACCGTAAGCAAAACGGTGGAATCTCTTCCGCTTTCGCTAATGTCACAGCTGGTGTTCCTCAAGGATTAATTCTTGGACCAACTTACTCTATTTATTTTATTTATAAATGATTTGCCTTTATTAATTAACAACTGATATGTTTGCCGATGACGCAACAATGCATACATCAGGTAGCGATCCAGTTATCACCCATACTAATCTACAATTATGATTTGGCTTGTAGACTTTAACCCAAATAAAACAGAGGCTATGTTAATGTCCAGAAAATAAAATAGACGACTTCATCCTCAACTTCTTATGAACAATACCGTAATAAAAGAAGTTGAAACTCATAAACACCTAGGTATCGTATTTTCCGATACTGGTAAATGGCAGCCACACATTTCATCGGTCATTAGTCGCGCCTGGCAACTCATTGGATTGCTTCGTTGTTTAAAATTTACATTAAATAGAAAGTCACTAGAAAAAGCATACTTCTCCATCATACGCCCCTTGCTCGAATATAGCGATAGTACTTGGGATAATTGTTCAATATAACTATAAAATTAACTAGAATCCATACAAATTGAGGCCACACGAATTGTTACTGGTGCCACTAAACAATGCAGTATAGACAAACTTTGTACAGAAACCCAATGGGAAAGCCTCGAACAGCGAAGAAGCAAACACAAATTACTTTTATTCTACAAAATGAAACACAATATGACACCAACTTATCTGAGTAATTTAATGCCGGAACAAACACAAACTCGATACAGGCTAAGAAACGACGAAGACATTCCATTAATACACACACGTACTAAACTGTATCAAGATTCATTTCTTCCATCTACCATTAAAGAGTGGAATTCCCTATCCTCGAATGCAAGAAACAGCCCAACCCTGAACTCGTTTAAGAATGCACTAAATGTTAACTTGCGTAAACCACCAACCTTCTACTACACAGCTACTAATCGACAAGGTCAAATTCTCTTGACTCGTATCCAGGCTAGGGTGTAGCGCGCTTAACTACGACTTATTCCGGAAATCAATAGTTGATAGTGCTACATGCTACATGCGCAGGACAAATGCTGGTCGTATATCGTTATAATATAGGAATGAATGGCCTTTTTGTGGAATTTATCGGGGTATAAACTTGGAAAAGTCGCGGGAATACTGGACGAAGGCCGGAAGGCCTCGTCCAGTATTCCCGCGACTTTTCCAAGTTTATATCCCCGATAAATTCAACAAAAAAGGCCGTTCATTCCTTATAATTCCAGCATTTGAAATAAATGCATCAAGAAAATGTGTTTATTTTCCGTTTTCTTAAGAATTATTTTAACTGCGCCTCATGGTTACGGAAAGTAGTTAGGCGTGGGAGTTTACTGGGATATAAATTTTTGGACAGAGACTTGCTACGGGCCAATCAAATGTTAGGGAATTGTGTAAATATGTTTGTGCTGGAATTATCAGTTCATAGAGAATATTAGGTTAGTGCCGTGAATGGGAAAAAATATCTGGCAAGGCTGAGGAAACGGGATGGGCGAGGTTGTGCCGAGCACATCCCGTTTCCATGCCGCGCCAGATATTTTTTTCCATTCACGGCACGTACCTACTATTCTATTTATCCCGTCAACACCTACAAATGGCTGTAAAATGCAAAAATTGTATTGACTGGATATCAAAAATGTTTCACGGCACTGTGTTTCACGGCACATACGCACTGTGTTGACGGGATAACATTGAATTCAATGCCAATGGTTCGGAGCGCATGCTTGGGATAACCTTCAATTATCTAACAAAACTTACATATGTATACAATATATTTATTCTTGCCATATTCCCATTTACTGATGCTTTACTCAAGGAGAAGAATTCACATAAGCTCTGTGAGCTTGTTTTCTAATCCTTATTCACCGTTACTTTATATGTATTTTGATGCATATATATACATTTATATTATTTGAAATAAATGTTGTTTAAACTAATCTACAAGCAGATATAAGACTTAGTGCTATTGAGAATTGGTGTGACCAAAACAAAATGGTTACTAACGCAATCAAGACTACAAGTATAGGGGCGAGCCCCATGTAGTGGCGCAAGTACGCTAGGGGGGTACCCCCTAGCGTACTCGCGCCACTACATGGGGCTCGCCCCTGGATAATTAGCACCAGACAACATTTGCAGCTATACCTGACCTGAGATTAACTTGTTGTGAATCTGCTATTGAGTCTGTAGCTTGTTTTTAATTGTTTAAAATGGAAAACGTGCAGTTACAGTTGACCATGCTGTAAACTCGTCCCGATGAAATAAGCCCGTTTTTTCCAGATCGTGATCGAGTTGTTATTTTCACATCCAGCATGCTATCTTCATTATCATCGTCTGGTTTATCCAACCTGAAATATGTTGCAAACCACATTAGTTTGTTTTATACATGTGCTATAATTGTTTCCTTATTAATAGGCGGAAAAGTAGGCAAACTCGGTGAACAACGTGTCAACCATACCCATACGATACGGATCTTCTTGACGAGAATTAGCTGTCGTTGACATACACACTTGTAGCCGATTTCACCAAAATTGCAAAGTATACTTATCTTGCTAAGTACACTTTGAGGGAGAAATTTTAAATTTAAAGATCTGTACATTTATTACACTCTTGCAAATTATTTGCACGGGTTTCGCTGTGAGAGAAAGCTCGTAATCAGCTCCTTACAAATAATGCACCGTGAAGAGAACAGCCGTAATTGCGCGCCTGTTTTCTTGGAAACCACGAGCTACCATGCAACATGTTTAATTTGCATTACAGTCACATACATGTGCATATGTATCGCCGTGGAAGTATAATAAATTGGATATTCCATCGTTCATTTTTGAATAGCGGAAATAATACACTGGTGTCCGTTGGCGGTTGCTTACGCGGAAGTCGACGCACACTCGTGTATTATTTCCCGCTATTCAAAATGTACGATGGAATATCCCATTCATTTTTTCCCATTCACAGCACTAACCTACTATTCTCTATATCCACGATACTGGGTGCTCTTTGTAAGACCACACCCATTCCGTTTTGCAGGTATTACGGAATACATTACCGCCTGCGTTAAAGATACTTGACTATTGTGCTTGGAATCAAGCATTTTGGTTGACGGAGTCTGTGCTGTGCTACCGCTCAGGCTCAGCAAAATGTTCGAAACGTTTGTTATAAAGATAATTGAACATTGTGGTTGGAATAAAGCATATTGGTTGGCGGAGCTAAAGCTGTGCTACAGCTCAGGCTCAGCCAATACAATTGCTTGATTGCTTGTTTGCATTGATTGCCAATATATGTTCGAAAAGTTGATAATCAGGGAAATATTTACGCAGGCGGTAAGTTGTTTGGCCGATATATACGTCTGAGTACAATTGCGACCTCTAAATTCGACCTCACGATATGAAGAGTACCTCTAAAGATGGTTGCCTCTGGCAGCTATGCGTATATCATTATTGGAATGAATGGCTTTTTTGTGGAATTTATCGGGTATAAACTTGGAAAAGTCGCGGGAATACTGGACGAAGCGATAAAAAATTACAATTTTCGAAAAAAAAAAAAAATAAATTAGTTTTTCGAACAAATTGTAATTTTTTAAGGCCTCGTCCAGTATTCCCGCGACTTTTCCAAGTTTATATCCCCCCATAAATTCCACAAAAAGGCCATTAATTCCTTATAATTCCAGCATTTGAAATAAATTCATCAATAAAATGTGTTTATTTTCCGTTTTCTTAAGAATTATTTTAACGGAAAGTAGTTCGGCGTGGGAGTTTACTGGGATATAAATTTTGGACAGAGACTTGCTACGGGCCAATCAAATGTTAGGGAATTGTGTAAATATTTTTGTGCTGGAATTATTGCTGCGTATGCTGACATAGATCCCAAATAGATATAACTACATCCGGTTCCGGTATCTGAAGTACGCACGTGTCATTCGTAAAAAACGGACGTCCTGCTGTGACGGAATGCTATAACCTAATACGTGCATATGAGATCAGTGCGTCTAGGACCACGTGGTCTGATCTGCGTGTTCACTGCTGGCCATTCAGCTAGCGAAACACCCACGCTGATTCAAACAAGCAGACGTGTTCATTACATCTACATTTGAACACACCAACAGTTGTTTTATTATAGGAATGAATGGCCTTTTTGTGGAATTTTCGGGGTATAAACTTGGAAAAGTCGCGGGAATACTGGACGAAGGCCGGAAGGCCTCGTCCAGTATGGCCGCGACTTTTCCAAGTTTATATCCCCGATAAATTCAACAAAAAGGCCATTCATTCCTTATATTTCCAGCATTTGAAACAAATTCATCAAGAAAATGTGTTTATTTTCCGTTTTCTTAAGCTGCGCCTCACGGTTACGGAAAGTATTTCGGCATGGGAGTTTACTGGGATATAAATTTTGGACAGAGACTTGCTACGGGCCAATCAAATATTAGGGAATTGTGTAAATACTTTTGTGCTGGAATTATAAGTTACACAACACGCACTCAAGTCAGCACCGACATCAGTATATGTACATATGAACTGTATCTACCTACACCACCATTGTCATGATGACGTAATGCTTGTACCGCTGGTTCAATTGACGGAATTGATATACATGTAATCGTTATAGTTCACATATTGCATTTGTAATAAAGTAATTTCGAGCAAGCGCTCGCTAGCAAGAAATTAGTTTAGTACAAATTCAATATGTGAACTATAACTTACGTATTGCTCACCCGGCCCAGTCGCGAAGCTCCACCCCTAAAAGTGATTTCAAATCACTATGCTAGTCTAGTATATGATTGACGGTGTGGCACGAAGTGTGCGTGTGTGTGGGCGGTAATATGCTTTGCGTCCGGTGAACTGAGAACAACACGGCGTAAAATCAGTTCTAAATATAGCGCTGAACATTTAATAATTAATTAATTAGATATTGGCCAAAGCGTCGCAATATGCGATTATTTTAATATAATTTTGTGCAGCCGCGGTCAAACAAGTACACCAACGGAGAACCTTCGCGACAGGGGGGGGGGGGGGGGGGGGGGGGGGGGGGGGGTAGGGCTTGTACCGGATTATGTCAGCTCTTCTTGCTCAATATGTTTGAATAACCAATGGTTCCGCCTCTATATGGGCAACTACATCTGGGTATGGATGGTGTTGGGGAGCTAATTCCCGCCATTACATACATACTCGAATCAACATATCAAATCGCAATTGGCTTGCGTGCCCCGATTGGAAATGAAAGAGCAAAGTTGTATGTAGATCCACCACCGCCAAATAATTTTCCTATATAAACTAACCAATGACCACACATTTTGCTATTCTCTGCTACTTTCATATTTTGTGTGGATGTTGTGGGGTCGATTTCCCCAAAACCTGCAGCCATTCTGCTCTGGATATTCACTAATTAAAATATAGGTTTAATTATTATGAAGAAAGATAAATTCAATCTCCTGTTATCACCCTGATGGTGGCGCAACAAGTCAGCGGCTGGAATTGAAACCGCCTTACATGACAAACATGATCCGACTTACAAAATAATCCCAAAGCATACGCTTGAAACTGATGTAAATGATACATTAACATGCCTGTGAAGTATATTAGTGCATCAATTGACTGGTTTCTGCAAGCAAGGAGTGTCTATGGCATATCAAATCTGACTTATTGTTTTTAACGCAATAATTTTGACTACACCACTCATGCATATCTGATGATTTAGTGTGGTTAAACCTGTAGACGCGGTATTTGTTGGTCCCACTCTTGAATTCACACATTTAATATATACAGTGAAACCTCTCTAAACCGGACACCCTGGGAGGTCCCCAGGGAGTCCGGCTTAGAGAGATCTCACTGTAAATCAGGCATTTGATCATTCTGAGCCAGAGTCGTATGCTATGCGATCACGAACAGACATTATCACCTGAGATAAATGACCAAGAAACTCATCAAAAATAAAATCACAGGTGCTTAGAGAGGTTCCACTGTATTTTAATTCTACGAATCGGGAACGAATCGGTTTTCGAATGAGTTACTCTGTTGCGGAATTACCCTCCGCCCACATCCCCATACACCCGGACCTCTCTGTATTGGTCATATTTGGTCAGTTTAACAATTGATACATACAATGTCATTTAATGTGTGTAAACAATGTACAATAGGATGTAATTTGGTTCCAGGCGTAATTGATACACCCTCCTAATGGGATAAGTATCCTGATTTGTATCGATATTATTGAATTCATAATCATCCGACCGAGAGGCCGTCATATATATAATACCCAGTGGGTACTTTGTTTTCAGTGCATGCTGTTATAAATATAGCTGTTAAATTATGAACGTGCTCACGGTTATCTTTCTGCTTGCAGTTTGCACGTGCTTGGGTAAGTGTTTTCATATATCAATACAATGTGATTATCGGGGTCGTTCATGTCAACATAACTAGTTTAAAATACTCTCTACAGATTTTGTATTTTTATTTAAAAAAACAACAAGAGCGTCGAATGTCACAATATACGCCAGTCGAGGCATAGCTAGTAAACAAGAGGATAACTCACTGGAAAAGTGATCAAATCAATTGGGCTCTTCCTCTGGCCATGATAAACATGTATTCTAAATTTGGTTAAGATCCGTTGAGTGAAACTTTAGTTATAGCAAAGACAAGGATACATAACGCGAAAATAAAAATGCCCCCCCCCCCACGGGAATGTAACGCATCAAAATGTGTTCTTGTCATGATAAACATGTTTATACCGCAACCATTGCTCCATGTAGCATAATTAATAAATGCTGTTTATATCTGAAGTAACATAATACACCTGAAGTAGCCTAATATACATGAAGTGCCGTTTTTGCCTTTATTGTTTCACCTTTGACCCCTAATCGCGGCCTCTGATTGGTCAGTCTCAACAGCAAAATCGAAATCGCTGTCTGTTCTGTTGAATTTTGTCCATTTTTACAGTATATGCGACGTAACCAATGACATGGATATGTCCATTATGATTGTATTGCTTATTATGACAACTGTGTAGTCTAAAACCAGCCAATATTGAAGCTCATCGTAAATAAATCGGAGATTTAATCAGATACAATTCCGAATCTACCTAGCGGTGGACGCCGCTTTGAATGACGTCGCTAGATTTGTGACATATAGCGAGGGAATGACGTTAACACATGACGTACGTTCAAACGATTAAGTTTGGTATACGGTATAAATTAAATACATGATTAGTGCCGTCGAAATATAAAATATATTCGGTTTGGCCACGACAACTTTATCGGGGCTCGCTAAAGCTCGCCCCAATAATGCTGTCTAAGGCTCAACCGAATATATTTTATATTCGACGGCACTAACCATGTATTTACTATGTACACAGTACAGAACTTGGTTACGATGTGACAATGATACCTTGATTCGTTGTGTGGACAAGAATACGAGGGTGAGTCAATAAGTAGTGTCACTTAACCATTATCTTTCCAACTCATCCAACTTGAATACAATTTTGCACTTGCATTCATTAATGTTATTCGCATTTACGGTACATGACGTCATAATTACGTCATCATTTATAACGTCATGTCTGGCACCGCGGTCAGAATCACTAACGAAAAAAGCAAATGCGGTATATTTAAGTAGAAGAAATAAGAAGGAAAACAAACTCAGAAATGCGCCATATGCGACAGTGCGTTTGTAGGAAGCCAGTGCTACTTTAACCCTTTGAACGCGAAAGCCCGCTGTATCGGTGTATGCAAACAGTGCAGATCCAGATGAGCCGGCTCGTAACTAGCCGTCTCATCAGGATCTGCACTTTTCGAAAGTAATGTTCATAATTTTGAAAACAAAAAACACCCCCTTTTCATAAATGGACTAGTCTGAAAATTATTTTGTGACAATTGGATTGGTTGCAAAATTAACATGTCAAATCCATTCCAGTTACTTAGGGGTGAAAGGGTTAACACTATGAAATATGGGAACTTCTGATTTCAATTACAGACGCAGATAACTAACCTACTATTCTATTTATCCCGTCAACATTACAAATAGCTTTAAAAGGCAAAAAAAATAACCCCAGCCTCCTCTCCAAATCGTATTGACAGGATATCAAAAATGTTTCACGGCACCGTGTTTCACGGCACATACGCACTGTGTTGACGGGATAAATCTCAATCATATTTTATACAATTTCAATAAAGCGTTTGAAAATGAGAACAATTTCCGCAAGGTGGGTGCCTGATAATCTCCATTCAGAGAAAAAAGAGTGATATTTTCAAATCGCCAAGAAATCGCCCAAACTACATCGTAATGAAGACTACACCTTCATGTCTTTTATCGAGGTCAACGAAGAAGCATAAATATGTAGTTATCAACGGAATTAACAAGCCAGTCTAAGGAATGCGACGATTTGACGCCTCACTGACAAGTAAAAATCTGGTAGAAACAGGAAAAATATAAACTTCTGACACGATTTTCATACGATTCAGATTATGTAATTATAGTGTGTTGGTGTTAAATTCGTAAAGCTATCAATAAAGAATATACTACCCGCCCGTACAAGGTGAATACACAATGTTTTTTTTCAAATGGTCTTATACAAACTATATACACATGTAACTATGTACATAAATGTATGTATTAATTAGTGTGTGCATTTGCTTGTGATGTTATATCGATGGTCTAGTAACATAAGGTCGTAAGTGCTATGCTTTAGCATAGCACTTACGACCTTGTGTTACTAGACCATCGATATGTTCACCTAATTTCCAGTCTAACGCAATGTATGGCCGTTCTATATCATTCATTTGTGCATCAAATGTGTTTGTTTACTTTGTGTGGGTAATCATATTCGAATGTGTGCTGAATCCATAAGCAACAAAGGACATTCTAGCATTCATGAACATTTCGTAAAATTCTACATGGCGTCCAACATGTTGCATACACTTGGTAGTCTTATTACTGTATCAGAACAGTTACCCGGAGCAACGTTCTTGTCTAATTTAAGGAAATATTCTGTTTGTGTATGTTATATATTTAAATTAAATGTGTTTTAGTTTTTAAGTTAATTGGAAACTATTTTTTATTTATACAAAAGTGATCTTCTGAGTGTTAATATAATAATAATAATTATGTAAAATTATAAGACGTCCATTATTGTATCTTATTTTCTGGGAGAAAACTGTGTCCTATCAATGTGTATGATCACGTGGTTACAATAACAACAACAACAACAACAACAAGCACTGGAACTTCCAGAAGCCCTCCGATTCAAAGTAAGTATTCTTTTATTTTGTCCCTATTATGTAACGGATTTTGATGAAATATATGGCGCATCAAATGCGTCTTATTAAGCTGCATTTGGTGGTCTCGGTACTCTGTCGTTTTGCGAAGAATCGATTTCCGTGTCTACTGACACGGAAATCGATTCTTCGCAAAAACGACATAAGTATGTGCCGAACTCCCGGGACCACCAAATGCACCTCATGAAGACGCGTTTGCTGCGCCATATTTCATCAAAATACGTTGCATATTAAGGTAAATATCAAATAATACTTACTTTCGAGTGGGCACGCTTTCAACACTTTGAGCCATTGTTTTTGTTGTTGTAACCACGTGCACCTTGTTTATGATTTTCAGCTGTTTTCGCCAAGCCAACATATGACGAACACCTGTCTGATCTGTTAACATCCTACATTGACGCTCGTGACGTTGGAAGTGACGTCACCGATCACGATGAGGAACTTTTGCTGGCGTTCATTGACGCACTAGAAGACTCTAATACAGATATGAGGCAATTGACGTCGGACGACGACGACGACGACGACGACGACGATGATGATGATGAGCGTGCCATAGAAGGGTTAGTTTATTATATGTGACCGAGACTGGAGAAATGTGGCTTATGGGAGTTATGGACAGTGTAGCTGCTGGTAACGAAAACACATTCATGAAGCTTGATAACGATCGATTAAGATTGTTAGAAGCATGAAAGATGTTTCATTGATGAAATGGCGAACAGTAAAGATTCTGGCTGCTCTGGATCTACACTGATCGTAAAACCGAGTCGCCCCATATCTCCAGTCACAGCCACACATGAATAAACGACATTTTTGAGTATAATTCCAGCACAAAAATATTTACACAATTCTCTAACATTTGATTGGCCCGTAGCAAGTCTCTGTCCAAAATTTATATCCCAGTAAACTCCCCCACGCCGAACTACTTTCCGCAACCGTGAACCGCAGTTAAAATAATTCTTAAGAAAACGGGAAATAAACACATTTTCTTGATGAATTTATTTCAAATGCTGGAATTATAAGGAATGAATGGCCTTTTTGTTGAATTTATCGGGGATATAAACTTGGAAAAGTCGCGGGAATACTGGACGAGGCCTTCCGGCATTCGTCCAGTATTCCCGCGACTTTTCCAAGTTTATACCCCGATAAATTCCACAAAAAGGCCATTCATTCCTATAATAAACGACATTTTTGGGGAATTGATCAGAGTATAAACTTTTATGTAATGCTTTCACCCAGTATTATTGGATTTTTGAAAGTTTACATTCCCGATAAATTCGAAATTAATGTCGTTTATTCAGAGTAATTCAAACACAATTAAATTTCAATGTGAATCAAATGATTTTAATTACTATATATTTTCATAGCTTTTGTCATAGAATAGTCTAACTCGTATACATTTTACATGGTTGTACATGTATTATACGCTTGTCATTTTTGACGATCGTGCCGATATTACACAAGCAGCACTTGTTATGATAGTACACCCATATGCCATAAATATGGAATACATTTCTGGCTTCCCATATATTATGGTCAACAGTCGGTTGTTTTCATTGTCGTCCCTTGTTGGCTCTCTACGTTTTACGTTGACAATTGGTTTACGTTGTTTCGCTCCGTTGTTCGCAAACACCTCCAGCCCGTTTAAAAACCGTTGATTGTTCTTAAACACCAGTAGCATATTTCACCGAAATTGCAAAGCATACTTATCTAGCAAAGTGTACTTTGAGGGAGTAACCATTTATTTTTCCCGAAGTGCATTATTTCATATGGAACTAACGACTGCATATATTTGATGATTTAAAGTATGCAGAATTATTATACTGAATGTATTACATTATCACAGCCAAAATGGCTGTGATAATGTAATACATTTCGTATAATAAATATTAATACCAATTAATATCAATTGAAAATTTGTCCCTCAAAGTGTAATTAGCAAGATAAGTATACTTTGCAATTTTGGTGAAATAGGCTCCTGTAACAGCGATCTGATGATGTAATATTCAAATGTTTCATGACCTATAAGGTATGGGTAGTGGTTTACTCTAGATCCACTCAATAGAGAATAGTAGGATAGTGCCGTGAATGGGAAAAAATATCTGGCAAGGCTCAGGAATTTCTTTATTTCTCATCTGAAGTATATGTTGTGACCACTCATTTGAACCGTCTCGTCGAGACGGTTCAAATGAGTGGTCACAACATATACTTTGGTTCAGAAATAAGGAAAATAGATAGAGAATAGTAGGTTAGTGCCGTGAATGGGAAAAAATATCTGGCAAGGCTCAGGAAACGGGATGGGCGAGGCTCTGCAGAGCACATCCCGTTTCTGTGCCGCGCCAGATATTTTTCCCATTCACGGCGCTAACCTACTATTCTATTTATCCCGTTAACACCTACAAATGGCTTTAAAATGCAAACAAGTAACTCCAGTCACCGCATATATGCATACGCGGTGATTATGTCGTATTGACAGGATATCAAAAATGTTTCACGGCACCGTGTTTCACGGCACATGCGCACTGTGTTGACGGGATAAAAACTGTTTCACTGCACTCGTTTCTGCGTAATAACAGTTAACAACCGCTTTCAAATCGCCGTTTAGTTCATTACTGCACTCACCACGACATATAATGTAATATAAGCGTTTACTGTGACTGATCTTTAGTAGCGATGACGTTCAGCGGACTTTGCTGGTCATATACATAATTTCTATTAGACTATTGCATTGGAATACATTTGAATATTTGGGTTGCGCCGGTACCCCGTTACTATGTAAAAATAAATATATTTTAAATATGAATACCAGTATGTCAACTTGTGCACAATCGATAGATGTACATTGGTGTAAAATGTTAGGATTCTGCACCTTGTAATAAACAAACTACAGTGAAATCTCTATAAACCGGACACACTGGGAGGTCCCCAGGGTGTCCGGCTTAGAGAGGTTTCGTTGAAAGTCTGTCTAAGTTGATCATTCTGAGTAATAGTTGCGTGCTATGCGATCACGAACAGACATTATTACCTCTTATAAATTACCAAGAAACTCATAAAAAATAAGATCACATGTGTTTTCTAGATGTCCGGTTTAGAAACGTTCCGATGTATAGCCAAAGTGCACGTATTTGTATCACCACTCGTACTACGGGGCGCCATGCAGGACAGGTTAATTATGTGTACAAAATTGAGTTTTGTAACACTAAAAATCACACAATTCAATTCTGTGTCACAAAATTCAATTCTGTGTCACAAAATTCAATTCTGTCAATTCTGTGTCACAAAATTCAATTCTGTGTCACAAAATTCAATTCTGCATACGTTTCGTGTACAAAATTCATTTTTGTTATAAAGGATTCAATTTTGTAAGACTGAATTGAGTTTTGTGAAGAAAATTCAGTTTTGTGGGACAGAATTCATTTTTGTCCACAACAATTAGTTTGCGTAGGATAGTCTATGTCATCTCTACGTTGATTGGTTGAGATCGGTCTTAGTCCATTTTACTAGATGGTGGAGTACACTTGCAGGTTTAAATATTTCAATGCGAAAATATAACCCAATATATCAACATTATACTTCTTTATGGACAGTTATTTTGGTTATATTATGATTACAAATGAGTGGTCACACCATATAAGCATATATACTTTGAAGGAGAAATAAGGAAAATATTCAGAATTTTCCCTCAATTATGTAAACAGGTCAAACATAAAGTAGCCGGGACATAGCTAGACCTGAGAGCATGCCCATATGTAGAGAATACCAGGCTAGTGTATTTTGATATCAAGTTTATCAGGCAAGGCTAGGAAGCGCGTAGGAATTCCGAGGCTTGCCGAGGAATTCCTACCGTTTCCGAGCCGAGCCTGATAAACTTGATATTAAAATACACTAGCCTGGTATTCTATTTATCAGGTAACGTTTTATGCTCGAAAATGACATTAGATGACGTCGTATTCTAACAGTAGATCTAACCTTGTGAAACAAATGGTATTGGATCTGTGTCTACTAGTTGCGAAGTTACGTGTTCGCAACTATGTGTCTACATGCATTATTTACAGTATACACCATCTTAGTATCCATGGTATCTACACAAATACTACAAATGGTTTCCTCAAATGGCCCAATACACACATTCTGTTTTATATAAACACAGACAGCAGTCAGAACACAGGCCACAGCGCGTGTATTATTGATTTAACTGGGGCAGATGTACCTTGCGATACACAATAAATTACGTCAGTACTCGCGGGAGATCTACATGTACATGAATTATGTGTACAATTATAACGCAAATGAGTTTAAATACGAATGGGTTTGTCAACGTTTGACTGTTTGGAGATAGTTGAAGCAAAATGGCAGAATGAGAAATGAATCATCGGCAGAATGAGAAATGAATCATCGACATTGTATGTGTAGATCGGCGACCGTGACCCATTTCTCCAGTGCAGTTTCTGACCAATGGTAGTCCTTCTTACATGCGTGTGCAGAATTGAATTTTGTGACACAAAATTGAATTTTGTTACACAGAATTGACAGTATTGAATTTTGTGACACAGAATTGAATTTTGTAACACAGAATTGAATTTTGTGGCACAAAAGTGAATTTTGTGACACAGAATTGAATTTTGTTTTTGTGACACAGAATTGAGTTTTGTGGCACAAAAGTGAATTTTGTGACACAGAATTGAATTTTGTGGCACAAAAATTAATTTTGTTGACAAAATTGAGCCATGTCCCACTTGGCGCCCCGTACGTACACACAGGCGTATGAACAGATGGTCATTACTTTGGTGGCATGTGGCTATTTTGGTGGATTTGGGTGGATTTCGTTGGTTTTTTGGGTAATTTACATAGTTTTGTGCAACAATTCTACTTATGCTCAAACATTACACACGACAGAAATCGCCAATTATCTACACATTCACCGTTTCCGAATTTTCGGGCCACCTTTATACTGTCAAGGAATGAAAACTTTTTCAATATGTTTTCAAATACGTTGCATTCAGACCGATTATATCATCACTTTTTCAAACACGAACTCCAAATTCGGGTTGTAGCAATACATGATAGCACAGACCTATGTTCTAGGTATGTGATGATAGCATACGTGAACCATGGGCGGATTCAGCGGGGGGGTGGGCGGACCCGGCGCGCGCCCCCCTAAAATTTGCCGAGTAAAGATTTTTTACAAGTTACAAGGCACGTTTCATGCCAAGTGCCATGTATTCCATGCATTTTTCATTTTATTATTGTTTCAAAATTTAAACGTTCGATAATAAATTATAGTAAAGTATTGCAAAATAGTTACGCCCCCCCCCCCCCCTCTAACCCGAAATCCTGGATCCGCGCCTGTGCACTGCATTTATCTGTTCCTACATTTAAGACATTGACAACCATACAATTGCCCGGAGATATAGAGAATAGTAGGTTAGTGCCGTGAATGGGAACAAATATATGGCAAGGCTTAGGAAACGGGATGGGCGAGGCTCTTTCGAGATATTTGGCCGCGCCAGATATTTGTTCCCATTCACGGCACTAACCTACTATTCTATTTATCCCGTCAACACCTACAAATGGCTTTAAAATGAAAAGAAAATAACACCAGTCACCGCACATATTCATACGCAGTGGTTAGGTCGTATTGACAGGATATCAAAAATGTTTCACGGCACCGTGTTTCACGGCACATACGCACTGTGTTGACGGGATAAACACGCGTGCTGGTTTTGCAACGCGCAATTTGACTGGATAAGCGTGTATCGTAATTTGACCGCGAAGTGTAAAACTAGTGGATAACTTCAAACGTTATCCACTACGAGCACGCTATTATTAGATGAAACATGTGTCAGCCAATGACTGCTAAACTTACAAAACTGACCTTTCAATATGTCAAATTCAGTGTTATTAGCATTGGCTTCTATGGGATGTGTTGATTTTTCAAATTGATGTGAATTTCGACAGTTCACCGTCTGATTGACAGAATTATAATATTAACACAACACTTGCAGCTGTAATCTATTACTATTTTCATCACACAATTTCAGATTATTTTTTACAAATTTATGTTTTATTCGCTATAAATTAATGTCCATTGGTATTGAAGTATATGGGAGTTGAACAATATTCCATAGTTATGGCAGCGGGCTGACAACATATACCATCACTATGTTACAGAATAGTCCGGGCGATTCAGAACGGAGAGGCGGCCACGGACGAGCAACGGGATCTCATGAAGAGGGGCAAATTCTGGAAGAAGGTCAAGAGCTGGTGGCAAAGGACGAAGGACAAGGCATGGAAAATCATCAGGAAGCTAGGTATACATGTACTGACTGCAGAACTTATTTACCGTGTCCATATGTCGCTCGTGCCTAACGGCACTCGTGAAATATGGACATTTCACACCACTCGATGAACATATTATGTCATATTCGTTGAACAAATATGAATATTCTATTTATTATATACCACTCCATGGAAATAAGCAGTTTTTTAGACTGTATACGGTAATGAATGTGTATTTGCAGCCGACACTGCAGGTGCGCGTTATGAATATAGATAGCGGAAGTAGTCGTATTTTGACCGGAAGTTCTTTATTTCATCGATGAGAACATATGACTTTTATTTGCATCGTATAACTATGTATTTCATGTGTAGGTATATAATAAATGACTATATGTATCGCAGGAAAATTACCCTACCAGTCTGTCAATCATGGAGAATGAACATTTTATAAGTTGTGTTGTCATTTACCTCCGGTGTTAATGTCTGTTCATGATCACAAAGGATCCAATCGTGTCTGGAAGCAGTTACATGCATGTTTCACAGCGGAACCTCTCTAAATCGGACATCATGGGAACCTCCCAGGGTGTCCGATTTAAAGAGGTTCCACTGCATTATTCCAGGGGATTGTTGTCTACTTCTATAACTATACTGTTAGTGAGATATACACACAGTCTGATACCATCACTCGATATCCACCTTACTGTAATGTGCAAATAGTGGAGTACAAAATTCAAGTTATATTATAGAAACGCGGAAATGCGACAACATTATTGTACAACTGTGTATTAGTACAAAACTCAAGTTATATTATAGAAACGTGACAACATTATTGTACAACTGTGTATTAGTACAAAATTCAAGTTCTTTTATAGAAACGTGACAACATTATTGTACAACTGTGTATTAGTACAAAATTCAAGTTCTATTATAGAAACGTGACAACATTATTGTACAACTGTGTATTAGTACAAAATTCAAGTTCTATTATAGAAACGTGACAACATTATTGTACAACTGTGTATTAGTACAAAATTCAAGTTCTATTATAGAAACGCGGAAACGCTACACCATTATTGTACAACTGTGTATTAGTACAAAATTCAAGTTCTATTATAGAAACGCGACAACATTATTGTACAACTGTGTATTAGTACAAAATTCAAGTTATATTATTGAAACGCGACAACATTATTGTACAACTGTGTATTATTACAAAATTCAAGTTCTATTATAGAAACGCGGAAATGCGACAATATTATTGTACCACTGTGTATTAGTACAAAACTCAAGTTATATTATAGAAACGTGACAAGATTATTGTACAACTGTGTATTAGTACAAAATTCATGTTATATTATAGAAACGCGGAAACGCGACAACATTATTGTACAACTGTGTATTAGTACAAAACTCAAGTTATATTATAGAAACGTGACAACATTATTGTACAACTGTGTATTAGTACAAAATTCAAGTTCTATTATAGAAACGTGACAACATTATTGTACAACTGTGTATTAGTACAAAATTCAAGTTCTATTATAGAAACGTGACAATATTATTGTACAACTGTGTATTAGTACAAAATTCAAGTTCTATTATAGAAACGTGACAACATTATTGTACAACTGTGTATCTGTACTAAACTCAAGTTCTATTATAGAAACGTGACAACATTATTGTACAACTGTGTATTACTACAAAATTCAAGTTCTATTATAGAAACGCGGAAACGCGACAACATTATTGTACAACTGTGTATTAGTACAAAACTCAAGTTATATTATAGAAACGTGACAACATGATTGTACAACTGTGTATTAGTACAAAATTAAAGTTCTATTATAGAAACGCGACAATATTGTTGTACAACTGTGTATTAGTACAAAATTCAAGTTCTATTATAGAAACGCGGAAACGCGACAAAAATTATTTTTGTACAATGTGTATTAGTACAAAAAATTCAAGTTCTATTATAGAAACGTGACAACATTATTGTACAACTGTGTATTAGTACAAAATTCAAGTTATATTATAGAAACGCGACAACATTATTGTACAACTGTGTATTAGTACAAAATTCAAGTTCTATTATAGAAACGCGACAACATTATTGTACAACTGTGTATTAGTACAAAACTCAAGTTATATTATAGAAACTCGACAACATTATTGTACAACTGTGTATTAGTACAAAATTCAAGTTATATTATAGAAATGTGACAACATTATTGTACAACTGTGTATTAGTACAAAATCCAAGTTATATTATAGAAACGTGACAACATTATTGTACAACTGTGTATTAGTACAAAATCCAAGTTATATTATAGAAATGCGACAACATTATTGTACAACTGTGTATTAGTACAAAATTCAAGTTCTATTATAGAAATGCGACAACATGATTGTACAACTGTGTATTAGTACAAAATTCAAGTTCTATTATAGAATGCGACAATGATTGTACAACTGTGTATTAGTACAAAATTCAAGTTCTATTATAGAAACGCGGAAAACGCGACAACTATTAGTACAACTGTGTATTATTTGTACAAAACTCAAAATTTATATATTATAGAAAACGCGGAACAACATTATTGTACAACTGTGTATTAGTACAAAATCAAGTTATATTATAGAAACGCGACAATATTGTTGTACAATGTGTATTAGTACAAAATTCAAAGTTCTATTATAGAAACGTGGAAACGCATATTATTGTACAAAACTGTGTATTAGTACAAGTTCATTGTCATTATACACGGAAATGCGACAACATTATTGTACTGTGATTAAGTACAAAATTCAAGTTCTATTATAAAGAAACGCGATGCGACAATATTATGTACAACTTTGTATAGTACAAAATTCAAGTTATATTATAGAAACGCGGAAACGCGACAACATTAGAAAAGTACACTGTATATTAGTACAAAATTTCAAGTTATATTATAGTACGTGACAATTATTGTACAACTGTGTATTAGTACAAAATTCAAGTTCTATTATAGAAACGCTGCATGCGACAAAAATAATTATTGTAGCAACAAAAGTAGTATTAGTACAAAACTCAAGTTATTATTAGAAATCGTGACAACATGACTTGTTTACACAGTGTGTATTAGTACAAAATCAAGTTTATATTATAGAAACGTGACTCGACAACAATTATGTACAACTGTGTATTAGTACAAAATCAAGTTATATTATAGAAACGTGACAACATTATTGACAACTGTGTATTAGTACAAAAAATTCAATTCTTTATAGAAACGTGACAACATTATTGTACAACTGTGTATTAGTACAAAATTCAAGTTGTATTATAGAAAAGTGACAACATTATTGTACAACTGTGTATTAGTACAAAATTCAAGTTCTATTATAGAAACGTGACAACATTATTGTACAACTGTGTATTAGTACAAAATTCAAGTTCTATTATAGAAACGTGACAACATTATTGTACAACTGTGTATCTGTACTAAACTCAAGTTATATTATAGAAACGTGACAACATTATTGTACAACTGTGTATTAGTACAAAATTCAAGTTCTATTATAGAAACGCGGAAACGCGACAACATTATTGTACAACTGTGTATTAGTACAAAATTCAAGTTATATTATAGAAACGTGGAAACGTGACAACAGGATTGTACAACTATGTATTAGTACAAAACTCAAGTAATATTATAGAAACGCGGAAATGCGACAACATTATTGTACAACTGTGTATTAGTACAAAATTCAAGTTCTATTATAGAAACGCGGAAATGCGACAATATTATTGTACAACTGTGTATTAGTACAAAACTCAAGTTCTATTATAGAAACGTGACAAGATCATTGTACAACTGTGTATTAGTACAAAATTCATGTTATATTATAGAAACGCGGAAACGCGACAACATTATTGTACAACTGTGTATTAGTACAAAACTCAATTTCTATTATAGAAATGCGGAAACGCGACAAAATTATTGCATAACTGTGTATTAGTACAAAACTCAAGTTCTATTATAGAAACGTGACAACATTATTGTACAACTGTGTATTTGTACAAAATTCAAGTTCTATTATAGAAACACGGAAACGCGACAACATTATTGTACAACTGTGTATTAGTACAAAACTCAAGTTATATTATAGAAACGTGACAACATTATTGCACAACTGTGTTAGTACAAAAAAAAAAAAAAAAAAAAAAAAAAAAAAAAAAAAAAAAAAAAAAAACTCAAGTTATATTATAGAAACGTGACAACATTATTGCATAACTGTGTATTAGTACAAAACTCAAGTTATATTATAGAAACGTGACAACATTATTGTATAACTCTGTATTAGTACATAATTCAAGTTCTATTATAGAAACGCGGAAACGCGACAACATTATTGTACAACTGTGTATTAGTACAAAATTCTCAAGTTATATTATAGAAAACGGACATCATTATTGTTAACATCTGTGTATTAGTACAAAATTCAAGTTCTATTATAGAAACGCGGAAACGCGACAACATTATTGTAAAACTGTGTATTAGTACAAAATCAAGTTATATTATAGAAACGTGACAACATTATTGTACATCTGTGTATTAGTACAAAATTCAAGTTTCTATTATAAGAAACGCGAAACGTGACAACATTATTGTACCACTGTGTATTAGTACAAAACTCAAGCTATTATTATAGAAAGCGGAAATGCAACATATTATTGTACAAACTGTGTATTAGTACAAAATTCAAGTCTATTATAAAAACGCGGAAATGCGACTATATTATTGTACAAACTGTGTATTAGTACAAAACTCTAGTTCTATTAGAAAACGGGGAAATGCGACAACATTATTGTACAACTGTGTATTAGTACAAAATTAAGTTACTTATTATAGAAACGCGAAACAACATTATTGACAACTGTGTATTAGTACAATTAATTCAAGTTTATATTATTGAAACGTTGACAACATTATTGTACAACTGTGTATTAGTACAAAATTCAAGTTCTATTAATAGAAACGCGACATATTGTACAAAACTGTGTATTGTCAAAATCAAGTTTATTGTACAACGTGTGTATTATTGTACTGTACTCAAAATTCAAGTTATATTATAGAAACGCGATAACATTATTGTACAATGTGAAAAAAAAAAAAAATCTTGTATAAAATAAGTTCTATTATGAAAAAAAAAAAAAAAGTGACAAATTAGAGTACAACTGTGTATTATACAAAATTCAAGTTCTATTATAGATACGCGGAAATAACGCCGACAATCATTATTTGTAACAACTGTGTATTAGTACTCAAAAATTCAGTTATATTTATAGAAAAAAGTGACGAACATTATTGTAACAACTGTGTTTTAGTTACCACAATTCTAAAAGTTATATTATTGTAAAGCGGAAGAATTGCGACTAAACAATTTATTGTACAATCTGTGTATTGTTCAATACCCAAGTTATAAAATTTATAGAAACGTGAACAACATTATTGTTAACAACTGTGTAATTAGTAACCAAATTCAAGTTCTTTAAATGAAACCGCGCAAAATGCGACAATATTATTGATACAACTGGGTGTAATTTAGTACAAAACCTTCAAGTTCTATTAGAAACGCGCAAAAGCGACAATATTATTGTAAACAACTGTGTATTAGTACAAAACTCAAGTTCTAATTTATTGAAAAGGTGGACAACTTTATTTGTACAAACTGTGTACCTTAGTACAAAATTCAAGTTCTATTATAGAAAATCGCGCAAAATTGGCGACAATATTATTTGTACAAACCTTGTGTATTAGTACAAAACTCAAGTTACTATTATAGAAAACGTGACAAACATTATTGTGAACAACTGGTGTTTTATTTGGTACAAATAAATTCTGGTTCTATTATAGAAACACGGAAACGCTGACAATCATTATTGTATCAACATGTTGTATTAAGTACAAAACTCAAGTTCTATTATAGAAACGCGGAAACGCGACAACATTATTGTACAACTGTGTATTCGTACAAAACTCAAGTTATATTATTAGAAAACGTGGACAACATTATTGTACATCTGTGGTATTAGTAAACAAAATTCAAGTTCTAGTTATAGAAAAGCGGAAACGGAAACCGACAACATTATTGTACAACTGTGAATTAGTACAAAACTCAAAGCTAATAATTATATGAAACGCGGAAATTGCCAACTAATATTATTGTACAACCTGTGTAAATTAAGTACAAAATTTCAAGATTCCGTATTAATAGAAAACGCGGAAAAATGGAAATGCGACAATATTATTGTACAATGTTGTATTAGTACAAAAACTGCAAGTTCTATTATAAGAAAACGGGGAAATTGCGGACTAACATTATTGGTAACCAAACTGGTGTAATTAGTACAAAATTCAATTTCAATTTATTATTAGAAACGTGACAATATTAATTGTTGTACTAACTTTTGTGTTATTAGTTACAAAATTCCAAGTTGTCAACTATAGAAATAACGTGACAACATTAGTTGTACAACTGTGTATCTGTAACTAAAGAACTCAAGTTCTTTTATTATGGAAACGTGAACAACATTATTGTACCGAACTGTGTATTAGTTACAAAATTCAAGTTCTATTATCAGAAACGTCGGAAATGCGACCAATTTATTTATTGTACAACTGGTGTTATTAGTACAAAAGAAAAAACTCAAGTTCTATTATAGAAACGTGACAACGATTATTGTACAACTGTGTAATTGAGTACAAAATTCATGGTTATATTATATAGAAACGCGGTGTAAACGTGACAACCATTTTATTGTAACAAACTGGGTGTATTAGGTACAAAACTCAAGTTAATATTAAATAGAAACGTTGACAACATTCTATTGTACAACTGGTTGTGATTTAGGTACCAAAATTCAAGTTCTAATTATAGAAACGTGACAACATTATTGTACAAACTGTGTATTTAGTTAACAAAATTCAAGTTATCTATTATAGAAACGTGACAATATTATTGTACAACTGTGTAATAGTACAAAAATTCAATGTTCTTCTACTATAGAAATACGTGACAACATTATTGTACAACATGTGTATCTGTACTTAAACTCAAGTTCTATTTAATGGAAACGTGAAAACCAACATTTAATTTGTACAAACACTGTGGTATTAGTACAAAATTCAAGTTTCTATTATAGAAACGTGGAAAGGAAACGCCGACAATACATTGTATTGTACAAACTGTGTATTAGTAACAAACAATTCAAGTTATATTATAGAAACGTGACGACCAATTATTGTACAAATGTGTAATTAGTACAAAATTCAAGTTAAGTAATTATATCAAAACGCGGAAATGCGACAAACATTAATTGTACAACTGTGTGATTAGTACAAAACTCAAGTTATATTATCGAAACGGCGGACTAACAGGATTGTACCAACTGTGTAATTAGTACCAAAACCTCAAGTTTATTTGTTATAGAAACGCGCAAACGCGACAACATTATTGTAAACAACTATGTATTAGTACAAAATCCAAGTTCTAAAATTATAGAAACGAGGAAAGAACGTGAACTAAACATTATTGGTTACAACTCTGTATTGGTAACAAAAAGTTCAAGTTAAATTATAGAAACGCGGAAACGCGACAATACATTATTGTACAACTTGTGTATTAGTACAAAACTCAAGTTCTATTTTATAGAAATGCGGAAAGACGCGGAAACAAAATTTAATTGTTATAAACTGTGTATTAGTTACAAAACTTCAAAGTTATATTATGAAACGTGAAAACAATTATTGCACAACTAGTTGTAATTAGTAACAAAAATCAGGTTATATTATAGAAACGTGACAACATTAGTTGCATAACTGTGTATTAGTACAAAACTCAATGTTTAATTATTGAAACGTGGACACATTATTGTGATAAACTGCTGGTTTTAGTAAACATTAATTCAAGTGTATAATTATAGTCGCGGGAAACGCGACAATTATTATTGTACAAAATCTGTGTTTAAGTATTAAACTCAAGTTCTATTATAAAGAAACGTGACAACTATTATTGTATAACTTGTGTATTAGTACAAAAATAATTCCAAGTTCTATTATAAAAAGAACGGTGAAACTTCATTATTGTACAAACGTGTATTTTAGTTACAAAACTCATGTTATATTAATAGAAACGCGAAATGCAACAATATTATTGTACAATCCGTGTATTAGTACAAACTCAAAGCTTATATTATAAGAAACGTGGAAATGGCACAACTATTTATTTGTACAACGTCGTTTTTGTATTAGTACAAAAATTCAAGTTCTATTATAAAAAGAAACGCGGAAAATGCAGACAATATTAATTTGTACAACTGTGTATTAGTTACAAAACTTCAAAGTTCTTTTATTAAAGAAACGGGGCTGGAAACCGAACAACAATATTGTACAACTGTGTATTAGTTAACAAAAATTAAACCAAGTTCTATTATTTAGAAACGCGGAAACACTTTATTGTACAAACTGTGTAATTAGTACAAAATTCAAGGTTTATATTATTGAAACCGCCGACCAAAATTGATTGTACAAACTGTTGTATTAAAAGTACAAAATTCAAGTTCTAAATTATAAAAAGAAACGCGGAAATGTCGACCAATATTATTGTACAACTGTGGTATTAGTACAAAAACTCAATGTTCTAATTATAGAAAGCGGGAAAGGAAATGCGAGACAACATTATTGTTACAACTGTGTTTTCTTAGTACCAAAATTCAAATTCAAGTTCTATTATTAGAAACGCGGAATGCGAACAATTTATTATTGTACAACTGGTGTATTAGTACAAAAATCTCAAGTTGTATTATTTATGAAAACCGTGACAAGATTATTGTACAAACTGTTGTATTAGTACAAAACACAAATTTCAATGTTCTTATTATAAGTCGCGGTAAACGCGGAAACAAATTATTGTACAACTGTGTAATTAGTACCAAACTCAACGTTTATTATAGAAAGTGACAATATTGTACAAACTGTGTAATTAGGTAACAAAATATTCAAGTTCTATTATAGAAACCGGCGGGAAATGCCGACAACATTATTGCTACAAACCTTGTGATCTTAGTAAAATAAAAGTTTCTAAAATTATAGCAAACGCTTGACAAACATTATTTTACAACTTGTGTATTTAGTAAACGCTCAAGGTTCTAAATTTTATTATAGAAAACGCGACAAATAATTATTGTAACAACTTTGTGTATTTAGTACAAAACTCCAAGTTTCTATTTATTGAAAACGTAGACAAGATTATTGGTACAACTGTGTATTAGTACAAAAGCTAACAATGTTTTTATTAATATAGAAACGCGGAAAATGCGACTAACATTATTGTACAACTGTGTTTTATTTAGTAACAAAAACAAACTCAAGTTATATTATAGAAACGTGGAAATTGCATACAAACATTATTGTACTAACTGTGTATTAGTTACAAAATTCAAGTTTATATTATAGAAAACGGGAAACGCGACAATATTATTGTATAATGTGTAAATTAGTCAAAAACTCAAGTTCTATTATAGGAAACGCGACAAACATTATTGTACAACCTGTGTATTAGTACAAAATTCAAGTTCTATTCTAGAAAAGCGAACTTCCGACAACAATTATGTACAACTGTGTTATTAGTACAAAACTCAAGTTATATTATAGAAACGTCGACAAAACAATTATGTACAACTGTGTGTATTAAAATCAGTTCTTTATTATAGAAAAACGGCGGAAAATTAACACAATTATTATTGTAAACTAATTATAGTAAAAACTTCAAGTTATTTTAAAATTAATTAGAAAACGGAAAATGCGACAAAACTATTGTTACAACTCCCCCCTGGTAGCTGTTTTGTATTGTGTTTGGTTTGCTTTTGTACTGGTGTTTGGTTTGTTTTATTGTTTTTTCTGTGTGGTTGTTGTGTTAGTTTTTTATTGTGTGTTTGGTTGATGTTTGGAAAATTTGGTTTTTTGGGGGTGTGGTTTTTGTGTTGGTGTTGTGGGTTTTTTGTTTTTTTTTTTTGTTTTGTTTTGATTTGTGTATTTGTTGTTTGTATAGCTTAAACTTAAATTCAAGTTTTATATAGAAACGCGGAAATTGCGACAAATATTATTGTACAACTGTGTATTAGTACAAAACTCAAGTTTATTATGAAACGTGACAAGGTTTATTGTACAACTGTGTATTAGTACAAAATACATTGTTTATATTATAGAAACGCGGAAAACGGCGACCAAATTATTGTAACAACTGTGGTTATTAGTACAAAACTAAGTTATATTTATAATAACGTGACAAATTTATTGTACAAATGTGTATTAGTACAAATTCAAGTTCTTATTATAAAACGCGGAAAGCGACAACTTATTGTTACACCTGTTGTATTAGTACAAATAAAAGTTCTATTATAGAAACGTGACAAATAATTGTCAACTGTGTATTAGTACAAAACTCAAGTTCTATTATAGCGGAGGGGAAACAATTATTTTTGTACAACTGTTATTAGTTCAAAAACTCAAGTTATTATAGAAAACGTGACAAGTTATTGTACTGTGTATTAGTACAAAATTCAATGTTAAATATATTAGAAAACCGCGAAACAAACATTTATTGTACAACTGTGTAGTACAAAAACTCAAGTTATATTATAGAAAGTGACAACATATAGTACAACTGTGTATTAGTACAAAATTCAGTTCTATTATAGAAAAGTCAAACAATTATTGTCAAACTGGGTTTATTAGTAAAAATTCAAAGTTCTATTATAGAAACGTGACAATATTATTGTACAACTGTGTATTAGTACAAAAATTCAAAGTTCTACTATAGAAACGTGACAAACATTATTGTACAACTGTGTATCTGTTACTAAACTCAAGTTTCTATTACTGGAAACGTGCAACATTATTGTACAAAACTGTGTATTAGTACAAAAAATCTAAGTTCTATTATAGAAACGCGAAACGCGACAAATTATTGTACAAACTGTGTTTAGTACACAATTCAAAGTTATATTATAGAAAACGTGACGACATTATTTACAAACTGTGTATTAGTACAAAAATACAAGTTATATTATAGAAACGCGGAAATGCGACAACATTATTGTACAACTGTGTATTAGTACAAAACTAAGTTATATTATCGAACGCGAACAAGGATTGTAAACTTGTTATTAGTACAAAACTCAAGTTAATATTTTGAGCGAAACGCAGCAACAAATTATTGTACAACTATGTATTAGTTCAAAATCCAAGTTCTATTATAGAAAGAGGGAAAGGTGACAAATTATTGTACAACTCTGTATTGGTACAAAATTACTTGATATAAAATTAAGAAACGCGGAAAACGCGACAACATTATTGTACTGTGTATTAGTACAAAATCAAGTTTATTATAGAAATGCGGAAAAGCGAAAACAATAAAATTATTGTATTAACTGTGTATTAGTACAAACAACAAGTTCTATTATAGAAAACGTGACAACATTATTACAACTGTGTATTAGTACAAAATCAAGTTATATTATAGAAAGTGACAACATTATTGTGCATAACTGTGTTTTATTAGTTTTAAACTCAAAGTTATATTATAGAAAACGTGCACAGTTATTGTTATACTGTGTATTAGTACTTAATTGCAAGTTCTTTTATTATGAAAAAACGCCGGAAACTCGACAACATTATTGTACAAACTGTGTATTTAGTACAAAAATCTCTATTATAGAACGGAACAACATTATTTATTCGGGTATTAGTACCAAATTCAAGTTTATTATAGAAACGCGGACGTGGACAAACCCATTATTGTACAACTGTGTATTAGTCAAAATAAAGTTTCTTAAATTAGAAACGCGGGGAAGCAACAACATTATTGTTTATGTGTATTAGTACAAAACTCAAGCTATATTATAGAAAGCGGAAATGCAATATTATAGTACAACTGTGTATTAGTACAAAATTCAAGTTCTATTATAAAAACGCGGAAATGCGACAATATTATTGTACAACTGTGTATTAGTACAAAACTCAAGTTCTATTATAGAAACGGGGAAATGCGACAACATTATTGTACAACTGTGTATTAGTACAAAGTCAAGTTATATTTTATAGAAACGCGACAACATTTTGTACAACTGTGTATTAGTACAAAAAATTCAAGTTATATTATTGAAACGCGACAACTAATAATGTTACAACTGTGTATTAGTACAAATTCAAGTTCTATTATAGAAACGCGGGAAATACGACAATATTATTGTACAACTGTGTATTAGTACAAAACCTCAAGTTATATTATACGCGGAATTGCGACAAATTATTGTACAACTGTGTATTAGTACAAAATTCAAGTTCTATTATAGAAAGGGGAAATGCGACAATATATTGTACAAACCTGTGTATTAGACAAAACTAAGTTCTATTATAGAAACGTGACAAGTTATTGTAACAATGTGTATTAGTACAAAAATACATGTTATATTATGAAAGGCGGGACGCGACAATTATTGTAAACTGTGTATTAGTACAAAAACTCAAGTTCTATTATAGAAACTGACAAAACATTATTGTACAAACTGTGTATTGTACAAATTTCAAGTTATATTATAGAAACGCGGAGAAAACGCGACAACATTATTGTACACCTGTGTATTAGTACAAAAATAAAAGTTCTATATAGAAACGTGAACAAACATTATTGTACAATGTGTATTACGTACAAAACTCAAGTTCTATTGATAGAAACGCACAACATTATTGTAAACTGTGTATTAGTACAAAAACTCAAAGTTATATTAGGAAATGGCACAATTATTGTACAACTGTGATTAGTACAAAAACTTTCAATATTTTATTATAGATACGCGGGGAAAGGGGGTGAAACTTATTTGTACAAACTGTGTTTTTAGTACAAAAACTCAAGTTATATTATAGAAACGTGGAAATGCGACAACATTATTGTACAACTGTGTATTAGTACAAAATTCAAGTTATATTATAGAAAACGCGGAAACAACGCGACAATTTTATTGTACAACTGTGTATTAGTACAAAACTCAAGTTCTATTATTAGGAAACGCGGACAAACATTATTGTACAACTGTGTACTAGTACAAAAATTTCAAGATTATTAGAAACGTCGACAACATTATTGTACAACTGTGTATTAGTACAAAATAAGTTTATTATAGAAACGCCGACAACATTATTGGTAACACTGTGTATTATTACAAAAACTCATTAGTTTTCTATTATAGAAACGCGACAAATTATTGTATAAACTGTGTATTAGGTAAAAACAAAATTCATTCTTTATAGAAACGCGATAAGATTATTGTCCAAACTGTGTATTAGTACAAACTCAAGTTATTATAGAAATCGCGACCAAAAATTTTTTTGTACAACTTGTGTATTAGTACAAAATTCCAAAGTTCTATTTTATAGAAACGCGAAACATATTGTACAACTGTGTTATTAGTACAAAACTCAAGTTCTATTATAGAAACGTGACAATATTATTGTACAACTGTGTATTAGTACAAAACTCAAGTTATATAGAAAATGTGACAAACAATATTTGTACAACTGTGTATTAGTACAAAAAACTCAAGTTATTTATAGAAACGCGGAAACGGAAAATGACCAACATAATTGTACAACTGTGTAGTACAAAATTCAAGTATTTATTAAAAAAACGCGGAAATGCGGACAACATTATTGTACAATGAGTATTAGTACAAAAACTCAAGTTATTTTACAGACGTGGAAAACATTACTGTACAAACTGTGTATTGGTACAAAACTCAATTTTATATTATAGAAACGCGGAAAACGCCGACAACATTATTGTACAACTGTGTAGTTACAAAACTCCCCAAGTTTTATTATTATAGAAACGCGACAAAGGATTTGTTACTGTGTATAGTACAAAAACTCAAATTATATTATAGAAACTCGGAAACGCGACAACATTATTGTACAAACTATGTATTAGTACAAAATCCCAAGTTCTATATAGAACGAAGGGAACGTGAAGCATTATTGTACAATGTGTCATTGGTACAAAATTCAAGTTAAAATTATAGAAATCTGAAAGCGGACAACCAATTAATTGTAAACTGTGTATTAGTACAAAACTCAAGATTTATTTTAGAAATGCGGAAACGCAGGAACAAAATTATTATTGTAAACGTGTATTAGTACAAAATCAAGTTCTTTATTAGAAACGCGACAACATTATTGCAAACTGTGTATTAGTACAAAACTCAAGTTCTATTTATAGAAAGCGAAAACCAACATTATTGTACAAATGTGATTAGTACAAAACTCAAGAAAATTTATTATAGAAACGCGGAAAAGTGACAACATTATTGTACAACTGTGTATTAGTACAAAACTCAAGTTATATTATAGAAAAGTGGAAATGCGACAACATTATTGTACACTGTGTATTAGTACAAAATTCAAGTTATATTATTTGAAACGGGAAACGACGACAATATTATTGTACAACTGTGTTATTAGTACAAAAAACTCAAGTTGCTATTATAGAAACGCGACAAAAATTATTGTACAACTGTGTATTAGTCAAAATTATTCTTTATAGAAACGTTGACAACTTTATTGTTACATCTTTGTATTATACAAAACTCAAGGTTAACTATTGTAAGAAACGCGACAACATTATTGACAACTGTGTATTAGTAAAATTCAAGTTTATTATTAGAAAAACACGAAAAAACATATTGTCCAATGTGATTAGTAAAAAAATCAAGTTATATTATTGAAACGCGATAAAATTATTGTACAACCCGTGTGTTTAGTACAAAATCAATTCTATTATAGAAAACGCGGACATATTTTTGTAAATGTGTAATAGTAAAAAATCAAGTTTATTATAGAAACTGACTAATATATTGTAGACTGATTAGTACAAAAACTCATCAAGTTTCTATTACAGAAATGTGACAACATTATTGTACAACTGTGTATTAGTACAAAACTAAGTATATTATAGAAAGCGGAAAGTGACAACATTATTGTACAACTGTGTATTAGTACAAAATTCAAGTTATATTATAGAAACGTGACGACATTATTGTACAACTGTGTATTAGTACAAAATTCAAGTTATATTATAGAAACGCGGAAATGCGACAACATTATTGTACAACTGTGTATTAGTACAAAACTCAAGCTATATTATAGAAACGCGGAATGCAACAATATTATTGAAAACAAACTGTGTATTAGTACAAAATTCAGTTCTATTTATAGAAACGCGGGAAAAAAAAATGCGGACAATATTATTGTACAACTGTGTATTAGTACAAACTCAAGCTATATTATAGAAAGCGGAAATGAAACAACAATTTATTTTGAACAACTGTGTATTAGTACAAATTGTTCAAGTTTATTATAGAAAAACGCGGAAATGCGACATATTATTTGTACAACTGTGTATTAGTACAAAAACTCAAGTTATTATTATGAAACGGGAATGCGACAACATTATTGTACAACTGTGTATTAGTACAAAATTCAAGTTCTATTATAGAAACGCGACAACATTATTGTACAACTGTGTATTAGTACAAAATTCAAGTTATATTATTGAAACGCGACAACATTATTGTACAACTGTGTATTAGTACAAAATTCAAGTTCTATTATAGAAACGCGGAAATGCGACAATATTATTGTACAACTGTGTATTAGTACAAAACTCAAGTTATATTATAGAAACGCGGAAACGCGACAACATTATTGTACAACTGTGTATTAGTACAAAATTCAAGTTCTATTATAGAAACGCGGAAATGCGACAATATTATTGTACAACTGTGTATTAGTACAAAACTCAAGTTCTATTATAGAAACGCGACAACATTATTGTATAACTGTGTATTAGTACAAAACTCAAGTTCTATTATAGAAACGCGACAACATTATTGTACAACTGTGTATTAGTACAAAACTCAAGTTAGTTCTAGAAACGCGACAAACATTATTGTACAACTGTGTATTAGTACAAAACTCAAGTTATATTATAGAAACGCGAAAACGTGACAACATTATTGTACAACTGTGTATTAGTACAAAACTCAAGTTATATTATAGAAACGTGGAAATGCGACAACATTATTGTACTACTGTGTATTAGTACAAAATTCAAGTTATATTATAGAAACGCGGAAACGCGACAATATTATTGTACAACTGTGTATTAGTACAAAACTCAAGTTCTATTATAGAAACGCGACAACATTATTGTACAACTGTGTATTAGTACAAATTCAAGTTCTATTATAGAAACGTGACACATTATTGTACAAACTGTGTATTATTTACAAAACTCAAGTTTATTATAGAAAGCGACAAACCTTATTGTACAAATGTGTATTAGTACAAAATTCAAGTTTCTATTATAGAAACACGAAAAAACATTATATTTGTACAAAACTGTTGTATTAGTAAAAAAACTCAGTATATTATAGAACGCGACAAAATTATTGTACAACTGTGTATTAGTACAAATTTCAAGTTCTATTATAGAAAACGCGAAATATTATTGTACAAAATCTGTGTATTAGTACAAAACTAAGTTCTATTATAGAAAAGTGACAATATTATTGTACAACTGTGTATTGTACAAAAAACTCAAGTTCTATTACAGAAAATGTGAAAACTTATTGTACAAATGTGTATTAGTACAAAAACTCAAGTTATATTATCAGAAACGCGGAACGTGACAACATTATTGTACAACTGTGTATTAGTACAAAATTCAAGTTATATTATAGAAACGTGACGACATTATTGTACAACTGTGTATTAGTACAAAATTCAAGTTATATTATAAGAAAACGCGGAAATGACGAAAACAATTATTGTACAACTGTGTATAGTACAAAACTCAAGCTATATTATAGAAACGCGGAAATGCAACAATATTATTGTACGACTGTGTATTAGTACAAAATTCAAGTTCTATTATAGAAACGCGGAAATGCGACAATATTATTGTACAACTGTGTATTAGTACAAAACTCAAGTTCTATTATAGAAACGGGGAAATGCGACAACATTATTGTACAACTGTGTATTAGTACAAAATTCAAGTTCTATTATAGAAACGCGACAACATTATTGTACAACTGTGTATTAGTACAAAATTCAAGTTATATTATTGAAACGCGACAACATTATTGTACAACTGTGTATTAGTACAAAATTCAAGTTCTATTATAGAAACGCGGAAATGCGACAATATTATTGTACAACTGTATTAGTACAAAAAAAAAAAACTTCCCCAAAAGTTTATTTATAGAAAACGCGGAAACGCGACAACATTATTGTACAACTGTGTATTAGTACAAAATTCAAGTTCTATTATAGAAACGCGGAAATGCGACAATATTATTGTACAACTGTGTATTAGTACAAAACTCAAGTTCTATAGAAACGTGACAAGATTATTGTACAATGTGTATTAGTACAAAAATTCATGTTATATTATAGAAAACGCGGAAACGCGACAAAATTATTGTACAACTGTGTATTAGTAACAAAACTCAAGTTATATTATAAGAAACGTTGACAACATTATTGTACAACTGTGTATTAGTACAAAACTCAAGTTCTATTATAGAAACGTGACAACATTATTGTACAACAGTGTATTAGTACAAAATTCAAGTTCTATTATAGAAACGTGACAATATTATTGTACAACTGTGTATTAGTACAAAATTCAAGTTCTACTATAGAAACGTGACAACATTATTGTACAACTGTGTATCTGTACTAAACTCAAGTTCTATTATGGAAACGTGACAACATTATTGTACAACTGTGTATTAGTACAAAATTCAAGTTCTATTATAGAAACGCGGAAACGTGACAACATTATTGTACAACTGTGTATTAGTACACAATTCAAGTTATATTATAGAAACGTGACGACATTATTGTACAACTGTGTATTAGTACAAAATTCAAGTTATATTATAGAAACGCGGAAATGCGACAACATTATTGTACAACTGTGTATTAGTACAAAACTCAAGTTATATTATAGAAACGTGACAACATTATTGTACAACTGTGTATTAGTACAAAATTCAAGTTCTATTATAGAAACGCGCAAATGCGACAATATTATTGTACAACTGTGTATTAGTACAAAACTCAAGTTCTATTATAGAAACGTGACAATCATTATTGTACAACTGTGTAATTAGTACAAATTTCAAGTTTCTTATTATAGAAACGCGCAATGCGAAAATATTTTATTGTACAACTGTGTATTAGTACAAAACTCAAGTTCTATTATAGAAAACGTGACAATTTATTATTGTACAACTGTGTATTTGTACAAAATTCAAGTTCTATTATGAAAGAAACGGAAACGCGACAACATTATTGTACAACTGTGTATTAGTACAAAACTCAAGTTCTATTATAGAAACGCAACAACATTATTGTACAACTGTGTATTAGTACAAAACCCCTAAGTTCTATTATAGAAACGCGGAAACGCGACAACATTATTGTACAACTGTGTATTAGTACAAAACTCAAGTTATATTATAGAAACGTGACAACATTATTGTACATCTGTGTATTAGTACAAAATTCAAGTTCTATTATAGAAACGCGGAAACGCGACAACATTATTGTACAACTGTGTATTAGTACAAAACTCAAGCTATATTATAGAAACGCGGAAATGCAACAATATTATTGTACAACTGTGTATTAGTACAAAATTCAAGTTCTATTATAGAAACGGGGAAATGCGACAACATTATTGTACAACTGTGTATTAGTACAAAATTCAAGTTCTATTATAGAAACGTGACAATATAATTGTACAACTGTGTATTAGTACAAAATTCAAGTTCTACTATAGAAACGTGACAACATTATTGTACAACTGTGTATCTGTACTAAACTCAAGTTCTATTATGGAAACGTGACAACATTATTGTACAACTGTGTATTAGTACAAAATTCAAGTTCTATTATAGAAACGCGGAAATGCGACAATATTATTGTACAACTGTGTATTAGTACAAAACTCAAGTTCTATTATAGAAACGTGACAAGATTATTGTACAACTGTGTATTAGTACAAAATTCATGTTATATTATAGAAACGTGACAACATTATTGTACAAACTGTGTATTATACAAAAAATTCAAGTTCTATTATAGAAACGTGACAACATTATTGTACAACTGTGTATTTAGTTACAAAATTCAAGTTTCTATTATAGAAACGTGACAATATTTATTGTACAAACTGTGTAATAGTACAAAATTCAAGTTCTACTATAGAAACGTGACACATTATTGTACAACTGTGTATTAGTACAAAATTCAAGTTATATTATAGGAAACGCGGAAAGGAAATGCGACAACATTATTGTACAACTGTGTATTAGTACAAAACTCAAGTTATATTATAGAAACGTGACAACATTATTGTACAACTGTGTATTAGTACAAAATTCAAGTTCTATTATAGAAACGCGCAAATGCGACAATATTATTGTACAACTGTGTATTAGTACAAAACTCAAGTTCTATTATAGAAACGTGACAACATTATTGTACAACTGTGTATTAGTACAAAATTCAAGTTCTATTATAGAAACGCGCAAATGCGACAATATTATTGTACAACTGTGTATTAGTACAAAACTCAAGTTCTATTATAGAAACGTGACAACATTATTGTACAACTGTGTATTTGTACAAAATTCAAGTTCTATTATAGAAACACGGAAACGCGACAACATTATTGTACAACTGTGTATTAGTACAAAACTCAAGTTCTATTATAGAAACGCAACAACATTATTGTACAACTGTGTATTAGTACAAAACTCAAGTTCTATTATAGAAACGCGGAAACGCGACAACATTATTGTACAACTGTGTATTAGTACAAAACTCAAGTTATATTATAGAAACGTGACAACATTATTGTACATCTGTGTATTAGTACAAAATTCAAGTTCTATTATAGAAACGCGGAAACGCGACAACATTATTGTACAACTGTGTATTAGTACATAAAACTCCAAGCTATATTATAGAAACGCGGAAATGCAAACTATATTATTGTACAACTGTGTATTAGTACAAAAATTCAATAGTTCTATTATAGTAAACGGGGAAATGCGACAACATTATTGTACAACTGTGTATTAGTACAAAATTCAAGTTCTATTATAGAAACGTGACAATATAATTGTACAACTGTGTATTAGTACAAAATTCAAGTTCTACTATAGAAACGTGACAACATTATTGTACAACTGTGTATCTGTACTAAACTCAAGTTCTATTATGGAAACGTGACAACATTATTGTACAACTGTGTATTAGTACAAAATTCAAGTTCTATTATAAGAAACGCGGTAAATGCATGACAATATTATTGTACAACTGTGTATTAGTACAAAACTCAAGTTCTATTATAGAAACGTGACAAGATTATTGTACAACTGTGTATTAGTACAAAATTCATGTTATATTATAGAAACGCGGAAACGCGACACATAACATATTGTACAACTGTGTATTAGTACAAAACTCAAGTTATATTATAGAAACGTGACAACATTATTGTACAACTGTGTATTAGTACAAAATTCAAGTTCTATTATAGAAACGTGACAACATTATTGTACAACTGTGTATTAGTACAAAATTCAAGTTCTATTATAGAAACGTGACAATATTATTGTACAACTGTGTATTAGTACAAAATTCAAGTTCTACTATAGAAACGTGACAACATTATTGTACAACTGTGTATCTGTACTAAACTCAAGTTCTATTATGGAAACGTGACAACATTATTGTACAACTGTGTATTAGTACAAAATTCAAGTTCTATTATAGAAACGCGGAAACGCGACAACATTATTGTACAACTGTGTATTAGTACACAATTCAAGTTATATTATAGAAACGTGACGACATTATTGTACAACTGTGTATTAGTACAAAATTCAAGTTATATTATAGAAACGCGGAAATGCGACAACATTATTGTACAACTGTGTATTAGTACAAAACTCAAGTTATATTATAGAAACGCGACAACAGGATTGTAAAACTGTGTATTAGTACAAAACTGAAGTTATATTATAGAAACTCGGAAACGCGACAACATTATTGTACAACTATGTATTAGTACAAAATCCAAGTTCTATTATAGAAACGAGGAAACGTGACAACATTATTGTACAACTCTGTATTGGTACAAAATTCAAGTTAAATTATAGAAATGCGGAAACGCGACAACATTATTGTACAACTCTGTGATATTTTGTCACAAAACTCAAGTTCTATATTAAATGCGGAAGTGGAAACGCGACAAAATTATTGTATAACTGTGTATTAGTACAAAACTCAAGTTCTATTATAGAAACGTGACAACATTATTGTACAACTGTGTATTTGTACAAAATTCAAGTTCTATTATAGAAACACGGAAACGCGACAACATTATTGTACAACTGTGTATTAGTACAAAACTCAAGTTATATTATAGAAACGTGACAACATTATTGCACAACAGTGTATTAGTACAAAACTCAAGTTATATTATAGAAACGTGACAACATTATTGCATAACTGTGTATTAGTACAAAACTCAAGTTATATTATAGAAACGTGACAACATTATTGTATAACTGTGTATTAGTACATAATTCAAGTTCTATTATAGAAACGCGGAAACTCGACAACATTATTGTACAACTGTGTATTAGTACAAAACTCAAGTTATATTATAGAAACGTGACAACATTATTGTACATCGTGTATTAGTACAAAATTCAAGTTCTATTATAGAAACGCGGAAACGCGACAACATTATTGTACAACTGTGTATTAGTACAAAATTAAAGTTCTATTATAGAAACGCGGAAACGCGACAACATTATTGTACAACTGTGTATTAGTACAAAACTCAAGCTATATTATAGAAACGCGGAAATGCAACAATATTATTGTACAACCGTGTATTAGTACAAAATTCAAGTTCTATTATAAAAACGCGGAAATGCGACAATATTATTGTACAACTGTGTATTAGTACAAAACTCAAGTTCTATTATAGAAACGGGGAAATGCGACAACATTATTGTACAACTGTGTATTAGTACAAAATTCAAGTTCTATTATAGAAACGCGACAACTTTATTGTACAACTGTGTATTAGTACAAAATTCAAGTTATATTATTGAAACGCGACAACATTATTGTACAACTGTGTATTAGTACAAAATTCAAGTTCTATTATAGAAACGCGGAAATGCGACAATATTATTGTACAACTGTGTATTAGTACAAAACTCAAGTTATATTATAGAAACGCGGAATGGAGGATGCGAAACAACTATTGTACAACTGTGTATTAGTACAAAATTCAAGTTCTATTATAGAAACGCGGAAATGCGACAATATTATTGTACAACTGTGTATTAGTACAAAACTCAAGTTCTATTATAGAAACGTGACAACATTATTGTACAACTGTGTATTAGTACAAAATTCATGTTATATTATAGAAACGCGGAAACGCGACAACATTATTGTACAACTGTGTATTAGTACAAAACTCAAGTTATATTATAGAAACGTGACAACATTATTGTACAACTGTGTATTAGTACAAAATTCAAGTTCTATTATAGAAACGCGGAAATGCGACAATATTATTGTACACCTGTGTATTAGTACAAAATAAAAGTTCTATTATAGAAACGTGACAACATTATTGTACAACTGTGTATTAGTACAAAACTCAAGTTCTATTATAGAAACGCGACAACATTATTGTACAACTGTGTATTAGTACAAAACTCAAGTTCTATTATAGAAACGCGACAACATTATTGTACAACTGTGTATTAGTACAAAACTCAAGTTATATTATAGAAACGCGGAAACGTGACAACATTATTGTACAACTGTGTATTAGTACAAAACTCAAGTTATATTATAGAAACGTGGAAATGCGACAACATTATTGTACAACTGTGTATTAGTACAAAATTCAAGTTATATTATAGAAACGCGGAAACGCGACAATATTATTGTACAACTGTGTATTAGTACAAAACTCAGGAAATATTATAGAAACGCGACAAAATTATTAGTAACAACTGTGTATTAGTACAAAATTCAACGTCTTATAAAGAAACGCGAACAATATTATTGTACAACTGTGTATTAGTACAAAACTCAAGTTCTATTATAGAAACGTGACAATATTATTGTACAACTGTGTATTAGTACAAAACTCAAGTTCTATTATAGAAACGCGACAACATTATTGTACAACTGTGTATTAGTACAAAACTCAAGTTATATTATAGAAACGCGGAAACGTGACAACATTATTGTACAACTGTGTATTAGTACAAAACTCAAGTTATATTATAGAAACGTGGAAATGCGACAACATTATTGTACAACTGTGTATTAGTACAAAATTCAAGTTATATTATAGAAACGCGGAAACGCGACAATATTATTGTACAACTGTGTATTAGTACAAAACTCAAGTTCTATTATAGAAACGCGACAACATTATTGTACAACTGTGTATTAGTACAAAATTCAAGTTCTATTATAGAAACGTGACAACATTATTGTACAACTGTGTATTATTACAAAACTCAAGTTATATTATAGAAACGCGACAACATTATTGTACAACTGTGTATTATTACAAAACTCAAGTTCTATTATAGAAACGCGACAACATTATTGTACAACTGTGTATTAGTACAAAATTCAAGTTCTATTATAGAAACGCGATAACATTATTGTACAACTGTGTATTAGTACAAAACTCAAGTTATATTATAGAAACGCGACAAAATTATTGTACAACTGTGTATTAGTACAAAATTCAAGTTCTATTATAGAAACGCGACAATATTATTGTACAACTGTGTATTAGTACAAAACTCAAGTTCTATTATAGAAACGTGACAATATTATTGTACAACTGTGTATTAGTACAAAACTCAAGTTCTATTATAGAAATGTGACAACATTATTGTACAACTGTGTATTAGTACAAAACTCAAGTTATATTATAGAAACGCGGAAACGTGACAACATTATTGTACAACTGTGTATTAGTACACAATTCAAGTTATATTATAGAAACGCGGAAATGCGACAACATTATTGTACAACTGTGTATTAGTACAAAACTCAAGTTATATTACAGAAACGTGACAACATTACTGTACAACTGTGTATTGGTACAAAACTCAATTTATATTATAGAAACGCGGAAACGCGACAACATTATTGTACAACTGTGTATTAGTACAAAACTCAAGTTATATTATAGAAACGCGACAACAGGATTGTACAACTGTGTATTAGTACAAAACTCAAATTATATTATAGAAACTCGGAAACGCGACAACATTATTGTACAACTATGTATTAGTACAAAATCCAAGTTCTATTATAGAAACGAGGAAACGTGACAACATTATTGTACAACTGTGTATTGGTACAAAATTCAAGTTAAATTATAGAAACTCTGAAACGCGACAACATTATTGTACAACTGTGTATTAGTACAAAACTCAAGTTCTATTATAGAAATGCGGAAACGCGACAACATTATTGTATAACTGTGTATTAGTACAAAACTCAAGTTCTATTATAGAAACGTGACAACATTATTGTACAACTGTGTATTAGTACAAAATTCAAGTTCTATTATAGAAACACGGAAACGCGACAACATTATTGTACAACTGTGTATTAGTACAAAACTCAAGTTATATTATAGAAACGTGACAACATTATTGTACATCTGTGTATTAGTACAAAACTCAAGTTCTATTATAGAAACGTGACAACATTATTGTACAACTGTGTATTAGTACAAAACTCAAGTTATATTATAGAAACGTGACAACATTATTGTACATCTGTGTATTAGTACAAAACTCAAGTTATATTATAGAAACGTGACAACATTATTGCATAACTGTGTATTAGTACAAAACTCAAGTTATATTATAGAAACGTGACAACATTATTGTACAACTGTGTATTAGTACAAAACTCAAGTTATATTATAGAAACGTGACAACATTATTGTACAACTGTGTATTAGTACATAATTCAAGTTCTATTATAGAAACGCGGAAACGCGACAACATTATTGTACAACTGTGTATTAGTACCAAACTGAAGTTATATTATAGAAACGTGACAACATTATTGTACAACTGTGTATTAGTACAAAATTCAAGTTCTATTATAGAAACGCGATAACATTATTGTACAACTGTGTATTAGTACAAAACTCAAGTTATATTATAGAAACGCGACAAAATTATTGTACAACTGTGTATTAGTACAAAATTCAAGTTCTATTATAGAAACGCGACAATATTATTGTACAACTGTGTATTAGTACAAAACTCAAGTTCTATTATAGAAACGTGACAATATTATTGTACAACTGTGTATTAGTACAAAACTCAAGTTCTATTATAGAAATGTGACAACATTATTGTACAACTGTGTATTAGTACAAAACTCAAGTTATATTATAGAAACGCGGAAACGTGACAACATTATTGTACAACTGTGTATTAGTACAACGCAACAAGTTCTATTATAGAAACGCGGGAAATGCGACAACATTAATTGTACAACTGTGTAATTAGTACAAAACTCCAAGTTAAATATTAGAAAACGTTGACAACATTACTTGTACAACTGTGTATTAGGTATTCAAAACTCAAGTTTATATTATAGAAACGCGGAAACGCGACAACATTATTGTACAACTGTGTATTAGTACAAAACTCAAGTTATATTATGATAAAACGAAAACGACAACAGGATTGTACAACTTGTAACAACTGTATTAGTACAAAAAACAAATTCATATATATAGAAACACGGAAACGCGACAACATTAAGTTGACAACTATTGTATTAGTACAACAAAATAAGTGTATTAGAAACGAGAAACGGTGGACAAACATTATTGTACAACTGTGTTATTGGTACAAAATTCAAGTTCTTATATAGAAACTCTGAAACGCTTACAACATTACTTGTACAACTGTGTATTAGTACAAAACTCAAGTTATAATTCTACGGTTGACAACATTATTGTAAACGTGGGTATTAGTACAAAACGTTTATTATAGAAAACGGACAACTTATTGTACAACCTGTGATTAGTACAAAATCCAATTCAAGTTATAGAAACAACTCAAGTTGGCCTAAATTTAAAATTAAACGTGACAACATTTTGTACAACTGTGTATTAGTACAAAAATAAATTCAAGTTCTATTATTAGAAACGGGCTTGACGCGACACCTTATTGTACAACTGTGTATTAGTACAAACTGAATTATAATTATTAGAAACGTGACAAAACAATTATTGTTACAACTGTTGTATTAGTACAAAATTAAAGTTCTTATTATAAGAAACTCTTGGAAAAAAGGCGACAACAATGTACAAAAACTGTTGAAATTAGTACAAAATAAAGTTCTATTTAATTAAGAAAACGGAAAAGACAACATTATTGTACAACTGTGTCCTTAGTTACAAAAATCAAGTACTTAAATTTATTTAGAAACGGAAAACGCGACAAACATATTGGTACAACTGTGTATTAGTACAAAACCTCAAGCTATATTATAGAAACGTGACAACATTATTGTACAACTGTGTATTAGTACAAAATTCAAGTTCTGTTATAGAAACGGGAAACGCGACAACATTATTGTACAACTGTGTATTAGTACAAAACTCAAGCTATATTATAGAAACGCGACAATAGGATTGTACAACTTTGTATTTCGGGAAGAACTCCACTATTTGCGCATTACAGTAAGGTTGATATCGAGTGATGGTATCCGACAATCGCCAGCCAGGGACTGTGGGTATATCTCACTAGAAGTCCATGTTTTAAGCAAGCCATAAAACATACAGTTATACTGTAGGAAAAGCGGCAGCGTGTAAAATATGCGGCAAGAAGCGAGAACTGACTGTGAGCAGACGTAAGGTGGACTGGCCCAAGCTTCTCAAGACCGTGGCGTGCAGCTACTGCAATAAAAGCGGCCGCCGCTAGGCAAGCCGGGTAACACAGTCGATGATGCGCCATCTGACGGATAGTAAGAAATATGCAGCGCCGTCAGATAGGTAGTCTAAGAAGCGCCCTCTGACGAACGGTGTATTGAGTGCCATCTGATGGAGCCTGTGAACTTAGTTGAATAATCTATGTGTAGTACATGGGATTACCTGTCCTTTCAGTAAACAATGGTAAATGCATGTCTTTTCCGTAAATACATGACATCGAAATCCCTGATTTCTAAAACTTCCAATGATTATCATTAGTTACAATAATTTGATTTTAATAGGTAGAGGATTTCACGCATGCGCACAAATTGTTGACGCATGTAAACAAACACAGACATATGTGCTTAAGTAGCCAAACAATGTATTTACAAATAAATAAATTGTATAACAAGCATAGCATGATAACACAGTATATATGAGACACGCCATGTGTTTTAGTACCTTCGGACATCTTTCATGAAATACATTTACAATATCCGTAAATGGCGTCAAAAGTTGACAACATTTTCAGATTTAAGATTTTGTCAACTTTTTACTTCATTTATGAAAAAATATTGTATATTTTCTAAACGCATTTAATGAAATTACGCAGATGTACAAAATCACATGGCGTGTCTCATATGTGAACATTGTATACACATTACGACCGAATACATGTTTATTTTATGAAATGTGATTTCGACGTGTAATAACATAGTGTATTAAAATAATGCACTCTTTTAATACATATGCAAATAACATCACTGCATGAAACTCATTAGAGGCAATCAGTACAGCTTCTATGGTTTAGTTTAGTTTAAACAATGTTTTATTTCATAATAATTCCAGCACAAAAATATTTACACAATTCCCTAACATTTGATTGGCCCGTAGCAAGTCTCTGTCCAAAATTTATATCCCAGTAAACTCCCACGCCGAAATACTTTCTGTAACTGTGAGGCGCAGTTAAAATAATTCTTAAGAAAACGGAAAATAAACACATTTTCTTGATGAATTTATTTCAAATGCTGGAATTATATGGAATGAATGGCCTTTTTGTGGAATTTATCGGGGATATAATCTTGGAAAAGTCGCGGGAATACTGGACGAGGCCTTCCGGCCTTCGTCCAGTATTCCCGCGACTTTTCCAAGTTTATACCCCGATAAATTCCACAAAAGGGCCATTCATTCCTATAGAAAACAAGCTCAATGCGAGTTTACATGTTGAATTCTTCTCCTTAAATTCTATGGTTTAAGGTATGTTTATGCAATAACTATAATGTACTATTTTCTTTGGTTTAATATGATAATCGTTACACCCATTGACTGATTTCCTAAGAAACGAGGAAAAGCAAGTACATGTATCTGTATGCTGAGGTGTACTGCATAACTATTATAAAACAATACCAATTAACAAATTGATACATGATTATGGTTTTGAATTGTTTACAGTCTCCAGACAGAAAATGTTGTTATCGTTATCATTATCGTCTTCATGCGCCACCTCGAATCTACGGAGCCTCACAGGGGAAATGGATTTTTTTTGTATTAATTCGTTCCCACGAAATAACAATTCGTTCCTCAATTTAACAATTCGTTCCCTCGAATTAACAATTCGTTCCCACGATATAATAATTCGTTCCCACCAATTAACAATTCGTTCCCATGGGAACGAATTGTTATTTCGTGGGAACGAATTATTAAAAAAATCCTACGTCCCCTGCGGTGCTCCGTAGTATCCAGCTGGGGATCGTTTCATTAAAGTTCTTACGACTCAATAAATGTAAATCCAATAATTGTTTACAAGAAAACATTGCTAATGTGACGAAGTTTAGTGAAACCGCCCCCTGATGTCTAGATCAGCACCCGATTTTGTTCGCAATCATAACGAAGAAAGTATGCATGCGCTCCTTTTAAAATAATTATGGATACCTGTTCTTGATAAACCACGGTCCATTCATTTGGTTTCTCGTGGATAGTCATATCATATGATTTCATAAAAAAATGGAGAAATAATAATACCGAACTTGTATCCAGCCTCAAAATCGTGTCTGGGACTGGCGAAATGGGGCTTAAAGTTTATGCGACCAGCATAAACACACAGCAGCCTGAGAAACCCTGCAGTCTGATCAGATTCCGCACTGTTCACTATTCAGTTGGTAAAACTATTCCATGTTTCTTGAAAAGAGTATACCGTTAAATAATGCTGCTTGCAGGACTGTGCTTGCAGTTCAAAACTGGTCACAAATACCATAAGCCCCATTTCTCGAGTCGACGTCAGGATTAAGTTTAAACACATAACGCGTAACAGGAGTTGTAAAATTGGCACAATTTCCCTAATTATCTTTAGAATCTAAGCCGAAAATTAGGCAAATAAAAATAGCCATGAAAGTCACAAGAATAAAAACCACTGAAAGCTTAGTTGCGAACGGTAACTCTTTGCAATTTACTCCCGTACCGTCCGTAGCTGAGTTGATTGCAAGAGTTACTGTTCGCAACTACTTTAGACATTTCGTGTACTTTAGACATTTGGACATTTCGTGACGGTTTGTAGTTTTTACAGTGTTTTCTTCCTCTGAGTTTCTACATGCACGGTATACAGTGGAACCTCTCTATACCGGACACCCTGGGGACATCCCAGGGGATCCGGTATAGAGAGGTGTCACTATAAATCAGACAGTCGATCACTCTGGGGCAGTGCTGTGTGCTCTGCGATGGCGAACATGCATTATCACCCGAGACAAATGACCAAGAAACTCATCAAAACTATGATCACATCTGTTTTCTTGGTGTCCGGTTTAGAGAGGTTCCACTGTATAAGAATAATTATGGGACTTGAAGCCAGTTAACAATCCCGTTTACACGTTATTCACATGTGAGTTTAAGCAGAGGACGCAGCAGCCGAGGATAGTATTGTCGCCTTCAATTTGTGTGCTGTCTCTTCATCGAGAGCTAGTATTTCCAGTAGCTTATCAAACATTTCGGCACCATGTTGTATCGCCTCGTCACTTTCCCGCCATTTCATCATCAAGGTAACGGCCTTGAACTTCCGAGTCCCATTCGCGTTGTAGAGTAGAAGATCAAGATCGTTGTGCGTGAGGCCCAGGCGACGACCTATCGTGTCATTGTCCTCGTGCAGGTTGTCCGCAATGGTTTGTAACGCGGAGTCGGAAAGCAAACCTGTAAAAGTACATGCACTCATAAATATGGATGTGACTTGAGAAATGGGGCATATTGCTTTCGCGACCAGTGTAAATCCAGATCAGCCTACAGGAGTGTGCTATTTTATAAGCAGCTACACTGGTCACACATCCTATAATAATAATAATAATAATAATAGTAACCCCAGCCACCCCCCCCCACCCCTACCACCCCTGAATCCGCCCTTGTTAAATATGTTAGTCAGATGTTCGCTAATCTTCATTAGGAGCTTCCTCCCATTGATTGGGACATACGATTCATTTCTCCAGTCACGACCACGAATAGTGACTCATACATACTGGGCGACAAACCTGTACGACTTCACAAACAGAATTAGATTATATATTACAAGAATGAAAATAATATTGTACAGATCATTTATACCGCAACCATTGCTCCATGTAGCATACTAAAGGGATTGAATAAATGTTGTTTATATCTGAAATAACCTAATATACCTGAAGTAGCCTAATATACATGAAGTGCCGTTTTTGCCTTTATTTTTTCACCTTTGACCCCTAATCGTGGCCTCTGATTGGTCCGTCTCAACAGCAAATTCAAGATGGCGGCGAATTTTAAAATTGAAATCGCTGTCGGTTCAGCTGAATTTTGTCCATTTTTACAGTATATACGATGTAACCAACGACATGGATATGTCCATTATGATTGTATTGCTTATTATGACAACTGTGTAGTCTAAAACCAGCCAATATTGAAGCTCATCGTAAATAAATCGGAGATTTAATCAGATACAATTCCGAATCTACCTAGCGTGGACGCCACCATTTTGCTTTGAAAGACGTCGTTAGATTTGTGACGTATGGCGAGGGAATTACGTAAAACATGACGTCACTCACGTTCAACAATTAAGTTTAGTATGCAGTATAAATTAAATACATGATTAGTGTCGTCGAATATAAAATATATTCGGTTTCGCCCCGACAACTGTATAGGGGCTCGCTAAAGCTCGCCCCAATAAAGCTGTCTAAGGCTGAACCGAATATATTTAAAGACACTAACCATGTATTTACTATATAAACACACCGAAAGTGAAGTTCTAGTAACTAGAAAAGTTACATAAACTAGTAAATCGATTTGAGTTATACATGTATTCTATTTGCACAGCCCCATGCACACCAACGTTGCGTTAACGTTGCCATCATTTCCATATGCAGGTACATGTATGTAACAGGAAGAGAAAATATGCACCCGACCCAGTACTCGAACCCGGCACCTCCCGCTTACAAGGCGGTCGCTCTACCGACTGAGCTAACCGGGCACAGATACATATTCTCTCGCCTGAGTTACGAGATCCGTACCGTGACATGTACAAAAGCACGAACACTACATGCACGGTAGGAAAAGAAGACATACAAGAAAATGGAAAGACAAACTATTGAACGATAACAATAATTATTACAATTACGATCATGGACTTTACTCATCCATAAAAATAACTATTAAAAATAACTATTAAAAATAACTATTATCGTATCTTGTCACAGCGTTTGATTCTATGCGACATTAATGCCTGTGTTTACGTATACAGAAGTAAGAAACACAGAGTAGTGTGCACATGAATTGTGGCAATGTAATAGTCACAAGACCGTTCGACCGACTGTAGACCATGTATACTGGACAAGATAGATCTTAAAACAACTTTCAACCCCAAAAGCCCTACCTGTTTGGATGAATGGAATAATCCAGTAATTAAAATGGAACAGCCCATGTCAGATATATATGGGTGGAATGGTTAATAACTGTGTGTAAAGCGGGATATCACCTGTGGAAATATGTTAATGAAGCCAGAACCAGATGCTTACCTTTGTATACTTTAACAAAATGTTTACACTCATGTTTGATCTCGTGTAGTTTGTACTTCTCCAATGCGCTGAGAATCGGCGAATGCTGAAATAAATATGTAGACGCACTTTCTTACAATCACCGATTCCACTAATGTGTGTCCCCCATTCGCCGCTCCTTCATGTAGTATGTCACTGGCTTACTTCATGAATAATTGATGTATGCTATTTACCAGTTCTGAAAATGCAATAGTTAGACATAGCAATAACTGATGAAGTATTTGTATTATACTGAAGCGCGATTCACTTCTGAATGAGGTAATGCTATGAGGATTCATTAAACATTAGCACAACTCTTGCTTAGTGTTGACTAGCTCAATATCATCACTGTTATAATTTAGTGACTGCCCATGTTCACCTTCTCCTTCGCCAATGCACCTTGGTAGAAATTGGCATGTGGGCTGTAACCATACTAAAATTCAAAAACATTCTCTTTATGTCACGTGATACACTGAATAAAATACTTTGTTCCCAGACAGATCGAAATATATATTACATGGAGTATATGTATGCATATCGCTGGCGACTTACCTTGTCGGCGTACTTTGGCTTCGTTTTCATCCAGTCGGTAATTATTGTCATTGTGACGGCCACATCATCACCCTCTTCCCCAACCTGCAATATACATTTAATCGTCAAACAGTTCTGGGACCGTTTACAGATACGTACGCACATCTTCGTATGAAATATTAGACGACATGTCAATCTGCCACATATATAGAAAATAGTAGGTTTAACTTAGTGAATGGGAAAAAAATATCTGGCAAGGCTTAGGAAACAGGATGGGCGAGGCTATGCCAGATATTTTTTCCATTCACGGTACTAACCTACTATTCTATTTATCCCGGATATATAATCAGCCTTTTATCCCGTCAACAGAGTGCGTATGTGCCGTGAAACACGGTGCCGTGTAACATTTTTGATATCCTGTCAATAAGACATAATCACTGCGTATGAATATGTGCGGTGACTGGGGTTATTCTTTTTGCATTTAAAAGCGATTTGTAGGTGTTGACGGGATAAATAGAATAGCAGGTTAGTGCCGTGAATGGGAAAACTATCTGGCGCGGCTCGGAAACCGGGATGTGCTCGGCAGAGCCTCGCCCATCCCGTTTCCTAAGCCTTGCCAGATATGTTTTCCCATTCACGGCACTAACCTACTATTCTCTATATACATATACGCATGTTGCACTGGGTACACTGCATACGTACGCACCTCTTCGTGTGAAATATCCGTGGATATGTCAATCTGCCACATATAATATGTTTTCAAGGGGTAACGCCCATGTTTAGTAGCGTGCACACGTACCATCTTTGGAATTTTATCTTAACAAACGGCTCATTTCGTTGATTTGATATACATGTACTAGGTCATTTATTTGTAAGCTTAGCTTTTTCAATCACAATATCATAAGACTAACATTTGCAAACACTGTACCGGCTCCTAACGAACAAAAGTGCATTACCTTTAATCGCGCTTTGCGCACCATGCTCTTCAATTTCCGTTTTCCGTCTAACTCTGCCAGAACCTTGAGGCGTTTATCGTCACTCGTCTGCTCAACGAGGCGCAGGGATACAAACCGCGCAAATGCCTGAACTGGAATGCACACATATGGAGCATTCTGTTATAACAGCTGAATTACACATCTGGCTCCATGTGGCATGCATGGTATCTAGTCGATTCGTTGTATGCACAACACGTAATATTAACGCACAAGTGTAGTAATTTACCTGAATCATACAATGATCGTGGAATTGTGTTCCATATACCCCACATATATCACAAGACGAACACACACCGGGTATAGAAGGTGTTCGAGCCAATTCTCACCCTTAAATATAAACCGAATCGAAAAATATGAACATTAATTTCGAACACTTTATATCGAAATGAGCCGACTTCTAACGAACAAAATGGCATTACCTTTAATTTAGTAATGTATATAAGTACAATAGCCTTTTGTTAAAATATTAATCAATTAATCTGAAAGCCATTGCTTAATGAAATAGTAACTCACCATGATTAGGAAGGCCTATTGCTATTACCGGGTTGTCCACTTTCTTTTTCACTGCTGGTCGTATCTGAAGGAGAAAGATTACATTCGTCGTATTTTTATCCAATATGAGGTAATATTCCGCAGATACATGGTCACCAGTAGAAACCTCCAGTTAACCCTTACACGTGAATGGAGAGCATTATAATACCAATCCAGATATATATTTCAAACTAAATGTGACCCGGTATGCCAAATGTAACTGTTGAATGCAACATCGGATCAGTCTTAACATATGTAGCCTATTTCACCAACATTAAAAAGCATACTTATATAGTAAAGTATACTTTCAGGTAGAAATTTTCAATTTAATGATAAATTTATTAATTTTTATTATACTGAACGTATTACATTATCACAGCCATTTTGGCTGTGATAATGCAATAAATTCAGTATAATAATTATACATACCTTTTAAGCATCACATATATGCAGTCATTAGTTCTATATCATAGTAATGGGTTTGTGAGAGGCATAGCGCAGCAGGTGATTTTGCTAAGTAGGTTTGACCTGATGGCTACTGAATTTTGTGCGCGTGTATAATCGCTATGTAATTGTGTGTACTCGTTTAGCTACACGGACCAGATACGACTGATACCTGTGCATGATATTTAATTCCAACCTATTTTCTGATTCTGAAAAAAGGGTATCAGTAAAATTCCGCTGTCAAAACAACGAAATTTTTTATTATTATTACATAGTTTCATATATCGCCTGAACATAATAATATATATTTAAAGAAAATATATTTAACAAATAAAACGACAAGCACATGTACATATTGATGGTATCAACGTAAATAGTGTATAAGAAAGCCTATTATATACTCCAGTAAAGTAATTACTGACTATAGAACGTGCCAAACTCGTGAATTTAAATATACAATGTATGGTCCGTAAATGTACTATCGGTGTATATAATCTAGAGGAAATGCGGAATTAAGTTCCGCATTTGCTCGGTAAATTCTAACGTCATTTGCAGAAATTCGGTTCAATTTTCAAAACCATTTACGGCGAAAATTCCAAATACCCGAAGGTACGTTATGTCGCGATGTGTCTCATATGAAATTCGCTATGACATCTCTTAACATAGTAAATAATTAGCATATGCCTGTTTCTTCAAATGGCGGCATATGCTTTACATAGGCGCACAATAATGTATATGACCACCATATCAAATTGCTCATTGGTTTCACGGATAGCGTAACCCCAGATTAACCTGGGCATTCGCACAGTCTGATCAAGTGTTTTCCATTCAGTATTTATTAGAATCATCATTTAGACTGCACACCCTGATTCACGATATGTGCGTGCATAATTGACGTCCAACTATATATTTGCCTGACAGACGGTAGAATTCCAGAGTCCTAATAAAATAAAACTCAGATTCAGATTGAAATCCGAGTCACAACACAAGTTCATTGAGTTATTCCTATTTACAAAATGTATAATATTTTCCCCACTGCTTGTGTTGTTATTGGAGTATGAAGTGGCAGATGTCTGAACACAAATGTAGTATAAATCCGCTCCGCAAGCTACGTGAATTTATACAATTTGTGTGATCAGTCATCTGCTCTTTTATACTCCAATAACAATTACCATACGCAGTCGGAAATAATTCTTAAATGAACACGAATGGGCTATCATACTTGATTTACTCTGTATGTTGTAAATGTACATTTATAATTGCATTTCACATGACATGATCATTTGTTTAAGACTTGAATAAATGTTAAAACATATCATACTGTTATGGTAATCTACCTCCTTGCATACTTCCCATTTCCCACATAATAATACAACGCTTGAAAACTATATTTAAACATTTGGGTGGTGGTTGTGAGCACTCGATCATTTAAAGATCGGCGTTCATCTTTACCGGAATGTCGACTTACATGGCTTGGCCCTCATGTACCGTCTTGGCCCCTGATACTTGAGAGATAAATCATGTTATGCTGCATTAAGAAGTAATAAGCTTATCATAGCTAATCACATTACTTTGGGGCAAGAGCTAAGTGACTCTGGTGTGGCATGGACCTGGCACCAGGTCAGTATATTGATCTATATTCTAATTTCAGAACTGAATATATAGTTTATATATAGTGTAAATATTGAGTTCTGATTTTGGGAATTTCCCTCATTATGGACAGGTTGAATGCGGGATAATCGATCCCGTTGGCCCGGCATTACATGACCCTGGCTGTTGATAGGCAGTTAAGCACCAATAATCAATCAATCAATATATTTGAACACTAAGCGAATCAGTAATAACGGCCACGGCACATAATATTGTATTATTTAGCTAGTAACCCTTACATCAGAGCACCATTCAAGGTGCGTAATATGATCAACATTCCCAGGTATTTGTTTTACTCCTTCCCGCCAAATGGCAAGTTGGGAGTTCTTTAGAATCGTATCAACGAGATGATTCTAATTAGCAATCCGAACGTGGTAATTTGGCGAAGAAGTAACATATAATTATTCCCTGCTGAATATTGATAAATTGCCCACACACTTCAATCAGGTACACTTATATGTGTCTGAATGACCGTTTAACGTTTGCGAAATATATCTTAAACACTATGCGAATATGCGAATATGTAAATACTGCTACGGTACATATAATAATATTGATTAGCTAGTAACCCTTACATCAGAGCATAAGTTAAAGTGAGTAGTTTGATGAGCATTCTCAAGTATTTGTTTTATTTCTTCCCGACACATGACAAGTTGGGAGTTCTTTAGAACCGTATAAAAAAAAAAGATTCTCATTAGCAGTTCCAACTTTGCAAGTTTGGTGAAGAAATAACATTTTTCCCCAACTGAATTTTGATAAATTACCCAGACTATTCATTCAGCTACACTTATATGGGTCTAAATGACCGTGTAATTGTTATTGCCCTTGAGACTTGACCATCACAGCTGGGCAATTACACACATTACCACAGTGCCAGCCACACGTTACCGTTACCGTGAAATAGGTACCGGATGATACCGGCCTCGGATGATACCGGTACCGGCTTTTAGGGGTCACCCAGCGACGGTGCTGAAATAAATAATTAACTACCACAGTACCGGCCACTAATACCTTGGGCAGTACTATACACATGGCAGCCCTCCTGTCGCCATCACACGGTGCGGGCGGCTGCCTGTCCACCCGTGGCCCCTGGATGTAGCCCTGTATATGGCCGATATACTCCGGCAACGTCTTCTGGAGGAACGGGTCAGCTACCTGCAACTCCACTTGCACGTTTGCCCGATCGAAATGTCGGTAGTATGGTAGACGTATCTGGGGGTGAGTACATGAATAGTATGGTAGTGGTGTGTGTGCATGAAATATATCGGTAGTATGGTAGACGTATCTGGGGGTGAGTACATGAATGTATGTAGTGGTGTGAGCATGAAATATCGGTAGTGGTAGACGTATCTGTGTGAGTACATGAATAGTATGGTAGTGGTGTGTGTGCATGAAATATATCGGTGTATGGTAGACGTAATCTGGTGAGTAAATGAATATATGGTAGTGGTGTGTGTGCATGAAATATATCGGTAGTATGGTAGACGTATCTGGGGGTGAGTACATGAATAGTATGGTAGTGGTGTGTGTGCATGAAATATATCGGTAGTATGGTAGACGTATCTGGGGGTGAGTACATGAATAGTATGGTAGTGGTGTGTGTGCATGAAATATATCGGTAGTATGGTAAACGTATCTGTGATGAAATGTATCTCAGATAATGCATCAGATATTGATTACGATCAGTATTTCGTATGTCTTTCTTGAATTATTCCCGTGGTTCATTTCCGCTGATACAGTTTGTTCTGTGGACCTACTTTGGTTATTTAACACAATGAGCTAAACACTATTTAAATGCAAGTATTTTATCATAAATATTCTTTTATTTGATATAATTACATCAATATTGCTGTATTGCGTAAAAGCTATTTTCGTATGGGAATTTTCCATTGGGGCGAAATGGAGCTGGAGAATGAAGTGAAGCTAAACATAATAAAGTGTTGAAAGGTGACTCAGAAACTTGGCTGAATGGCTTTGAAATGATTTAAAAAACAATCGTCATAGTTTGCAGTCTAACTATGCCCTACTCTTTCATTACATATAACCTGGTTATGCAGTATAACTAGGCCCTACTATTTCATTACATATGACCTGGTTACTGCATTATAACTAGGCCCTACTCTTTCATTACATATGACCTTGTTACTGCAGTCTAACTAGGCCCTACTCTTTCATTGTATCAATCGTCTGCATTTGCACTATTTGTGGATATCTTCTAAGTTTTCGACCACCGTTGTGCGCGTGTCATGTGTTTAGTATGGTGTATTTAACTAGTTTCTTCTTCACCTCGGTTCATGGGTCCCCTTTGGATATCTTGCTCTCTGTTTGATAACATGCATACGTTTCTGATCAATTAAATAGTCGGAAAAGTAAAGTGGACTGGTATGGACGATTTCATTTTCATAGTCGTGAAATGGTTAATTGTAGAGCATACCGTCTCCTCGAGTGGACTAGCGAATGCGACATTGCCATTACAGGATAGACATAGCTCCTGTCCTTCCCGGATACACAACATCTGGCTGGACGGCGGGCCCGCGTTAAACCCGATATCGCCCAGCAGCTTCTCTCGAGAATCTGGAATACAACACCGATATAGACTGTGTCAACTTGCTGTGTATCTATTCGGAATGATAAATGCGAAACACGACAGAGCGAAGATATTACGTATGTTGTTCCTTTGCATTTGTGTCAGCCACCGTCGGAATCTGCGTTCTACCATGATATATGTTTTTAACTTTCCGTCATTGATTTTGACGTGACATACGTCATACAAAATCACTTTGTATGTGAGTGTACTTTTTGTGGAATCTGGTAATTAATGACATATCATTTAAAGTAATTTAATCGCTAATCCTATGTGGTTAAGCGCAAAATACATGTATGTACCTGCTAATTGGTCATTAATACAATGTATCATTGCTCTGGAAAAATTATCGCGTCGTTGTTTGACGATCAGCCGAACGATGTTTCCATGCAGACAGCTATGAAGTACGTCCACCGCATTCACTATGTCTTCTTCTAGAGTCGACTGTAGCACGACCACCTCAGTCACCCTGCAATGTTTGAACAAATCCATAAAATATGAAACACAAGTGTTAAATATGTTACATACAGGCCCGCAACCACGGTAGGGGTGGTCGGTGTGATCGGACGACCACACCATTGTACTGCCCTGAGGTACACTTTTTAATATATATTTTAAAAACTCTGGTTACGGGACTGACATAGAGAGTGTTGTATAGTTGTCAGTGTAGATTCTCCAGTTTAACTTTACGGATCTGCACCATGTTGCAAAGAAACATCTTATTATAATCGGATATGTTTTGCAATGAATACGTGTGAATGCTTTAGTATTTTCAACGTGCACAGTCTGGCTATATTTACATACGTATAGTATCTGTACTTGGCGGGTAATTCTACCACGACTGCGTCGTTGTCCATGCTGGTTCCCGTGTTGTCAATCACCCAGTCCTCGGCCTCCGCCTTATACAGCCGGAACACAGCTTCCACGTTCTTCCTTGTTTCTGACAACACAATCCAAGTACAAACTAATTAGGAAACTATACCATAAATCGGGATTGTATTGTGTTTGTTAAAACTGTTATCTTCATATGTAGATACTGTGCAAGTAATTTATGTTTCAGTCTGACATCTATGTGTGATATCGATATATGATATATGAACTTGAAGTGGCTCAATTGCCACACGTCATAGCAATTACCTTAACAAAAGTTTGTAAGTCTAAAGGAAATTTCCTCTAAACCTTACAGAGCGGTAGCTGCGACGAATCATTTAATATTTTTCAAGAACCTAAATGTGATGGGCAATTCATTTATTGTGATTAACATTTGAAGTATATGTATTGATTTTCGAGGTTTATCTAACAACAGAGTTATTGTCGATATTACATTCACGGACTACCCATTGTATATAAACTCAACAAAAGGCTGTATACTAACATACTACAATAGATAATTATTATACTATATGTTTGTCAGTCAAACTCACACATCAACACATTAATTTGGATTTAACTCACGTTGTGCTCCAGCATGATCTAAAATGTTCGTTAAAGTCATAAACGATGCCCATCGATTGAATTACGAATCGACAACTGCATTGCAAACTCATTTGGTTCTAACCACGGTGCAAGTCCCTTCCGCTCATTTTTATCGAGGATTCCCATGTATAGACCACCGGTCAATAGAATGAACCTACACAGTTGCTTGTTTGTAAACCCACCTTGGATGGACTCTAAGAAGCGGACGTGGATTGGTTTGGTGGGCGGACAGGCACACCAGACGGAGACCAGGTTCCGACACGCCATGATGCACTTACACGTCTCGTTCAGGGCTTTACACTGGGTGATTAGGCTCTCCGGCACCTTGTGCGCCTGTAAGTAGGTCAGGAAGGAATATAAGTGAAACAAAAATACTCATCAGAGTAGCGTAATAAATCACAAACCCACTATTCAAATTGTGCTGTATAATGAGTTAGTGGGTTAATAGTTTATTAAACAGTATGCAACATACAGCATATGCCTATAGGTTGACTTAACCGAACACGGTATATATATACACTAAATATACCTAATATATAAGAATGTATTTTCACTTATTGATACTCTTACGTATATTTATAAATATACATTTGTCCGTTACTTCAACCTGTGCATATACCAGTGGAAAGTTATTATGGGAATATCCAAAATGTCTGGGAATCGTTAAGCTTAATAAAAATAAATAGTGCAATGGGGACATGCATAATAAGCTGGTACATGTACTATACGCATTACGCAAGCACACAATTAAAATATAGACTCGAACTGGCTGTCTTCATATCCAGACACTTGTGCTATCAATTACAGTAGTAGCAAAGACGGTTCAAGGTAGATTTCACATAATTACTTGTATCAATGATAAGATAAGTGTGTATATTTCTCTCGTGCAAAGTAGTTTATGTCCAGTACGCAATGAGTCGAGCAACTGCTTAGATTAGCAACGAGTCAGTAGATAATTAATGATATGGTCAAATCCAGACAATGTATACCTCGAACCGAACATGTGTTGCCGCTGTAAACGTATTTGTCTGCATGTCCATCTTGACGTATCTGTTGATCGGCGACGACAGCGACACCTCATCGGTGGTTACCATGACAAACTCGGCTTTCTGACGCGTCACGACAACCAGTTTTGCGCTTTCGAATTTGTCTAGCCCTGCTCCAATAAGGTGGACACCCTGAAAATATGAATGCAGAATACTTGAGTACAAACAATACATCGTTAAAATAGGGCACAGTAAAAACAATAAAACGTCAGCAAAAAACAACAACAAAAAAGCTGGATCATACAAGTAACATTGTACATACAAAGCGGTGACCGATGCGCATTCAACACCGCACAAACCTACACTAGATATATGGTCCAAACAGGAAAACAACAGTAAGTAATTGATAGAAATAACGCAATGCAACGAATACCACAAGCAAACTACTCCCCAAATGAATCACAGAGAAAAGCAATTTCGTACGTGTATTGTTTAGTAAATTGGTGTAGAAATCGAATTGGGTACGATTATCGCATTCGGTATGTTTTGGCTTGAGAGGTGGTCGCTCATCCGTTTTAAATATAAAATAGTATGCTATCAGCAAACTAAACAATAACATCTAAGCATATGGTGTCAGTATTTGATTTAAAAATACCTGTACATGTATTTAAAATCAAATATTGACAGCCTATTCAATATGGCGTGCACTATATCTCGATGCCGAGTTCAATGGCAGAGAACAACAGTCTGAAAGTCATGTGCGCGTTACAATTACTGGATTAGAGAGCCGGGCCCAATGTGCAGTAGAAGCGAGTGTCGTACCTTGTAGATAGTTAATATCGGAGTTAAATTTGGTATGATTTAAAGAGGCATTTGTCGTTCGTACCACAAAGTACCTGTGGTAATGGCATGCGAGCATCATCGAGTGGTACCTGTATACCTGTGGAGCTTTTTTGGCCGGCCGCAGAGGTTTCTGATAGACCCAGTCGCCCCCATCTAGTGATACTTTCACTAAGAGTTCGTGGTCACCGTCCGGAATGTTGATATGAGGGATGTATACCCTCACCGGCGCCTGCAAATTGGAATAACTGTAACAACAACTGGGGGAAAGGAGATTATGCGATTTGTGGTTAGTGCAAATGGAAATACGGCTATTAGAAGTGACTCGTGAAATGTGGTTCTGACATGTGTGGTCGGTGTAGCTACTAGTCGATAAGTAGAGAAATGGGCTTATGGTATTTTTAGCCAGTCTATTAGCTAGTCGGTGCCTTGAGAAATGATGGTATGTGTTACCAGTTTAGATCCAGGTCCATGCCTGGAGAAATTGAAGCATGGGCATTCTACATGTATGTGTGGCCAGTTCAGATCCTGATTGGTGACTAGATAAAATGGGATTATGATATTTGTGGCAAGGCTAGTTCCTGATTCACGAGCACACACCTGCATCATGGTGTATGTAGTGTTCGGTGGGAGCATGTATTTATAAAGTCTATAGCGAATTGCCAGTTCCTGAATATACTGTACGAATGGGTCTACTCTGGTTGCAAATGACAGCTGTCCAATTTAGCCAGTCATTGACACAATTGCAAATAGTCTAATATCCGACAGCATAAAATCATACTGCATATCACCGCTTGTTACATGTCCCAGCTAACACGTTCACACCTAAATATATAACATGGTCTGTTTTGTACTAATGTTGCACTATTCCATTAGTCAAGTGGCAGATGCTCACGGATACCCCAGGCCGCCGCCTGGACCGACAAACAAAAACTTTAACACACATAGTCAATCCGATTTATCGTTGCAGAGATAATGGGTAGCCGAAAACTTTAACGCAAATCTTACAGACGCACATTTCTAAGTAATTTGACCTTGAACGTGGACATGAAGGCGGCATGGGTGTGGAATGGAATGAAAACATGGACGCTGATGATAAGAAAGCATACGAAGTTTGAAGTCAATCCGATTTACCGTAGCAGAGATACAAAATGTAATGGGTACCTGAAAACTTTAACGCAACTATTACGGACGCACACTTGACCTTGACCTTGGACATGAAGGCCTCATGGGTGTAGTATGGAATCTGAATATAGTGCTTTAAAATGCTTTATGGTATGTAGGGTTGAAACAAGTGGTTACATATTCAGGTAGCCGCAGGGTGAAATAGTGTATCCAAGTTCATTAAAAAGAAATATATTTGCTTATCCCATAAAATAAAACGTTAGCTAAAGATAAAATACTTCGCCGGTGTCCTTTAATATAAATTTGAACACGCGGTATTCGGAAACGGTAGGAATTCCTTAGCTTTCACCGCCATGTCGTTTCTCAGCATCATCTGATAAACATGACATACACTTATAACATTTTATCCCGTCAACACAGTGCGTATGTGCCGTGAAACACGGTGCCGTGAAACATTTTTGATATCCTGTCAATACGACCTAATTACTTCGTATGCATATGTGAGGCTGCTGGGGTTATTTTTTGGCATTTAAAAGCCATTTGTAGGTGTTGACGGGATAAATAGAATAGTAGGTTAATGCCGTGAATGGGAAACATATCTTGCGCGGCACGGAAACGGGAGAAGCTCGGTAGAGCCTCGCCCATTCCGCTTCCTAAGCCTTGCCATATATTTGTCCCATTCACGGCACTAACCTACTGTTCTCTATATGTCAGTTTGGTCTGATTTATTTAGTATGCATTGTACGTTAGTTACCTCCAGATTTATAGAGCCCACATTGGATGCGATTTCCACCACAGAACTTGCCAGACTATCAGCGTTATCCAGGCACCTGTTGATGACATCAACGTCGTCACTGGCGACACATTCCAGGTCGCCCTTTGACAATCTGGTGGTCACTGACGATACGAAACAGCAAATGTGTATATGATATGTTTCTGTCTCTTCATTAACCCGTGGGGTGGGTCTTTTATAGCTGAAAGTAGAATGCATCCATGATACAGTGCATATACATGTATGCACATCATTTTCACACAAGCATCGTTATATAATACGTTATCTCTATCTCTTTGTGAAGTATTTCTTTCGCATAACTATAATGTCACATAGTACAGCGTATAAACAGTAACTTACACATAGACAAGTAAAGCCATGCAAAGCTGAAACTGACATATCTAACTCTAAGTATCAGTATTATAAAGGTGCTGATGTTCTTATGGAATAGTCCATAGGTTATCATTTGCTAAGAAGCTTCGGTAGAATACTTAATAGTTAGTGTTGTATAAACAATTCCAGATGACCGCTCTAAAAACGGACATTATGGGAAGTGCACTGTGTGTTCTGTTTATGGAAGTTGTAATTCAAGATTATTAGCACACCCAATACATTATACAGATCATGCAAACCGGCACATATAGCAAGCCGGCTCAGCTGGATCTGCAGCCTTTGTCAGTATTTTGTTTTCAGATATTATAAACATATCACTATCTGAGTATTGAATTCGTCCAGAAACGGGCATGTAACTATCATATATATATTTCGGGTGAAAAGGTTAACACTTACTGTGTCTGTTGATCATTAATATACATTGTCACAAGAGGTAAATTATAGTAAACCGTGTCCGAATTACTACTAAGCTATCGATATTTCAGAATGCCCGATTTACTAAAGCTCTACTGTAATTTAAGTTCTTACATAAAATTATCCCAGTTTCTTGAATTTTGACGTCTCAGATTGTCTTGTTCCTCTCGACGTCTGCTTTCCTCAGCTTCGCGTCGTTTCCCTGCTTCTTTACGTCTAGTCTCTCTTTCCTCTGTCTCCTTTTCCTCTTGCACTTCTAGCTCTTGCGCAAGTCTCTGCTTCTTCGCCATCTCTTCTTCTTCTAATCTTCTTCTTTCCTCTGCGATTTTTCTTTCCCTGTCCTCAGTCTCTATTTGTTTAAACTCTGACTCTCTTTGATTTCGCAATTCTTCAGTACGATTACGATCGTTCTCTATTCGTTTCTTCTCTGATTCCAGGCGCCGATACATCTCTTCCAAATCTCTATCGTCTTCTTGGACATCCCTGCTAACAGGACCCCTTCTTTCTTTCTTTTTCCTCATTTCTCTTTCAAGTCGCCGTCTCTCTTGTTCTCTTTTAATTTTTTTCTCCTCAAAGTAGATCGCTTGCTTCGCCCGGAAACTAGCTGCCTCATCCAAAACAATCTGATCGCTATTATTCAATCTGAATGATAAAACGCCATCCATGTCCGATACCTCGTCACCACGAGCGAACTCAAAGTCCATTTCATGTAGTTCTGGCTCAGGTTTGCGTTTGCTAGCATTTGACTTTGATGAATGTTTTCTATGTGATGATTTTGACTTAGATCGTGGAGTTCGTGCACTCTTCTGTTTCCCATCTTTTTCCGATTCAAAGTCATCCTCCGTTTCCTCTGATATTTTTGTCATTCGTTCGTCTCGCGCTTTGTTCACTTTATCTATTTCTAAATCAGAGAAGTTGATCATGTTTGCAGCATCGAACAAATCCAAATGTTCTCTAGTACCATCGTCGTCATCACATTGGTTTATAGCCTCCTCCACTGCCTTCGTCTGATATTCTATATAGTTTGTGTCCAGCAATAGCGTTTCCAGCTCTACTAGCACGCTTGTAATGTCGCTTACTTGTATAGATTTATTACTATTTGAAGATGTTATTGCCTCTAAATTGTCCATTAGGGTTTCAACTAAATGTGCTTCCTTGTCCAATGTTTCAATGGTTCTTTGTTTATTCGCTTCTTGTTCTTTAATTCGAGAGTACGAGCCTGTTGGGTGAAATATAAATAGATGACATATTTAAAGTCTGATTATTCCGAGTTTTAAGGAAGTGAACCGTCCGCAAATGTATTTAGCGCATGCTGTCTTTGTCGACCAGTAGACGCAGGACAGAAATCGCCAACACCCACACGTAGACACGTGTCTACTCTGTTCATCATTAAACACATTATATTCAAATGGCTTGAACAATAAATGACCCGTATTAGTAATGATACCCGGAATTTAGTTTATTTAGATTACATATTAAATAAATATGTACAAAGTATTTTAAAGCAATGTAATCATTTATGACATATATTAACGCTGCGTCATGTACCTCTAGTGCAACAATAACCCTCTCTCAGTAAAACACATGTCGGTGTCGGATTTGTTGACATTTTGGCTACATAGGTGGCCGTATTACGTATTACGGCTAACTATTTAGTCACATTTCCCACAAATCAAGTGTTTCAATTGTTCATTTTTTATTCGCTTCTGGTTATTTAAATAGACAATATGTTCTGCTTAGTGAAATATAATCACATATCATATTGAAACTGTGATTTCATCATAGTTTATGTAAACCTTATCGAAAATTTAAATGACCATTTAAATTGAATGCACCATAATATAAGACGTAAAAGGCACTTCGCCTCTTAATTAACACATATAGCTTACCAACGACGCTATCGGTAATCTCTATATTTGGGAGTAGCGATTTCTCTGGGGACGATAATCGTGGTTGACTCCTTTCTACTACCTTTCTGATATCTGGAATGATAATACACTAGAGTAGGGAATTGGCTAGCTAGTAAGTTTGCTATTAATGACCCACGGGACACATACTCATCATATGATTAAAACGTAAGTGCTTCCTAAATGTGATGGGATATAAGTATGACATATACATGTATGTGAAAATTACCTCGTTAGTGTACAGGCATGCGGAGTGGCCAACTGAGCAATATTTGTGTGTTCAAGCTATCAGCCAGTTTCACCTATTGTGGTTCTATCAATAAAAACAATATGGGCATGGTCTACTATGTTTGCTATGCAGTCGGTGAGACACCCACGATGCTTCCAATAAATACAGCACGTCCATATCAGACTCACCAATAGTGTGCACGTGTTACATATCAGACTGGGGTTAGCATTTGGCAGTTATGGAAGATTCAAACATCGTCTTTTCTGTGTAATACGGTCTTTCATTGGATCGGGCGTTACCTTTCACTTCACTAAGGCAGATGTTCATGTCGCTCTGCACGGTTCCACTCGCGTCTCTAATATACGTGGCCAGTTCAGCTATCCTCTCTTCTATCTTGTTCATGTAACCCCTCACCTCTCCCAGGACTAGAATTGCGTTTGACAACATCTGTGATAGAAAGATATGGCTGTCACTGAATAAAGAATGATTATGACACTGGTGGTCGGACTATTTTCTGATCTTCTAGTGGAATGCTGACACGGATCTACATGTATGTATGTTTTTTTTGGAATCACTTCCGGGGATGTCTATTGACTGAATGGCAACATTAGAGGCGACACATATGTTAAATATAAAAAAGATCAAAACACACTTTGCGCATTTGCACACCTTAAGGAAGCAAAATATGAAATACTAGTATAAAGTCTCCAGCTACTACGGTGTAAACGATTTGCTTCTTATAAGGCGAATTTGAGAAATGCTAAGTCCAAAAGGGGGAATAATGTGTAGTTTTACATTTGACATGTTTCGTACACATCTTACGGAAGCCATATGCCAACTAAGAAGCATACAGCTATTAAGTTGTTTTTCTTAATTCTTACAAGAAACGTAATGGACATGCGGACGTGCGGACCGACTGACAGGCAGGCACCAGTGACGAACACAATATACCAATTTTTCTCTCAACTAGTGGGTATGAATATATTATTGTGCATTTGATTTGGTAACATACTAATATACTTAGGAAAATAATGGCATGCAAAGGAAAGTGAAAATGAACAGTTCTCAAACATGTAGTTTGCAAAATGTTATATGTGGTTAACCACATATGAAACATTTTATGCTTTTAATGCGAATGTACAGACGGACATTAGTACTGCGCTGATGTTTGTACTATACATGTATATATATATTACGGGTATTGGGGTTTAGCACATATATATATTGAGACCGTTCGTGCCAATCCTTGTGGGACTGTTCATCCGACCCCAGTAGCCTATTTCACCAACATTACAAAGTATACTTTTCTAGCAAAGTATACTTTCAGGGAGAAATTTTCAATTTAAGTATAAATTTATTAATTGTTATTATACTGAATTTATTACATTATCACAGCCATTTTGGCTGTGATAATGTAATAAATTCAGTATAATAATTCTGCATACCTTTAATCATCAAATATATGCAGTCGTTAGTTCTATATGAAATAATGTATTTCAGGGAAAATAAATGATTACTCTCTCAAAGTATACTTTGCTAGAAAAGTATCCTTTGCAATGTTGGTGAAATAGGCTACAGAGTCATTCCCCGTTCAAATACATGCGGAACTGTTTGTCCCACTACCTGGGATTGTTTCGTCCCTTATGTGGGAAGCACCGTCCCAGGCGAACAGTTCCAGGACGAACAGTCATTGGAGTGACCTGGGGCCCGTTTCGCTAAACTTCTTACGACTAAAATGTTCGTAGGTGCAACTTTATGATCGTCTGGAAATTTCAATTGATGGATTTACATTTATTGAACATAGGCTGCATATGCAGCCTATGCTCAATAAATGTTAATCCAGTAATTGTTTACAAGAAAACGTTGTTAATGTGAAATTTACAGACTATCATACTCTTGCACTTACGAACATTTTAGTCGTACGAAGTTTAGTGAAACTGCCCCCAGGCCCGGAGCCTGCTGATCAGACTGTGCCCCTGGCGTATTGGACGGATTGCTTGCATGTAGTTTATTTAATTTATTGAAATCTGAAACGCATTTTTAATTTGATACTGTACCTCGAAGAAATGCAGTCCATTAGCCATAATAAATATTGCACTGGTCTCATTAAAGGTACATACCCACGCAGTAGGCACAACATGTTCTCTATATCTAGACTCAATCAGAGACATTTTCTGGCAAAATAAACATTAATTCACCATTACCCCACGTATTGATTGACATTAGTATACATTTTATATCAGACGTAAATTACAACACTGATATCAGGGGCGATAACCCTGTTTCCTTAAAATGTTAACGGACAAAATTATGTATTATATGTATTTATTTTTTGATGTGCAATGATCAAACTTTGTAATCAGTCGAACATATTATATTTTCAGGTGAAGCATTTAATTAGTGTAACTAATTAAATCAAAATACTGAAAGTACTGACTGGCGGGAGACAAGTAGCCACTTGTGAATTTGCATACTCCAGGGCTCGAATTTGGCACTCGCATACTCGCAAAATGCGAGTGCTTTCTGAAAAATGCTAGTTAAAATCAAAGCCGCTCGCAAAAAACTGCGAGTGCCAATTTCAAAAAGGAAATCCAAATCTTCAAAGTTCTGTCGCGATTATTTTGTTCTGAACAGCGATCTGGATCATGAAATGCTCTCGTCAAAGCGCCTCGATGATAGGAACATTGGAGGTCGTAAATCAGGACGTTGTTGCCCCGGCTATATATCAATTGCGACATCCCTCTAGTGCGACATTGAAATACTACGTCACAGGTCGTAAATGAGGACGTTTTTGCCTGGGCTATTTATCAATTGCGACATCCCTCTAGGCCACATTGAAATACTACGCCGCATTAATATTATTACAAAAATAAACATTTCCGGTTTCATTTTAACAAATACACATTATTTTACCAGCCATTGATAGAATGGAACTTCCCAGAAACCGAATTAGATAGATCGACAACCACGAACGGTAGTAGAATAGTTTAATTGTTGGCACTACTTTTTTCAGTATAATCACATCACCTGACTGGTGTGCGAACGCAAATTGAGCCTATTGAAACGTCCGTGGATGAACATACGACTGAGTGGTACACGATACGGGGGGCGTCTCAATAACAGCAATTTGTTCTCTTCAAAAGTAAAGTTGGGCATGCCAACTATTTTACACATACTGTTGAGCATTGCCGTTGCTATTAATAACTTGCTTTCAGTTCACTCGCTGACTTTAAATGTCACCTGACTGTTGTTAATTGCGAACGCAAATTGAGCCTATTGAGACGTCCCCCGATGAACAGAGAGCCACTTCCGAAAGTAGACCCGTGCAAACGGCCAGAATCACGATCCCAACAGCGAGGAGACATTATGTCTCCCGCCAAAAATATCGTGCCTCATTTGCTTATGCAAATAGCCTGATACCACCGCGCGTCACTATCAGTAAAATAAATGGTACTAAATGTTTATCTCTGTATAGCGGGCACTCGTAATTCTTAGAACTGGTGGAATAGTGACACACTTATACACTTAGTAAATTCCTATAAAGAACATGTTGTGCCTACTGAGTGGGTATGTACCTTTAACCCTTTGAACCCGAAATCCCGCTATATCAGTTTATGCAAAAAGTGCAGATCCAGATGAGCCGGCTCGTAACGAGCCGTCTCATCAGGATCTGCACTTTTTGAAAGCAATTTTAATATGTTTGAGAACAAAAACACCCCCTTTTCATAAATGGACGAATCTGAAAATCATTTTGTGACCATTGGATTGGTCAGAACATTAGCATATCACAGTCCATTCCAGTTCCTTATGGTTGAAAAGGTTACCTCTCCACAGTATTGAATGTATTCCCGAAAATCCTGCTGCTCTTCAAATCTGGGTAGAAACTTTATCTTCCAGATCTTATCTTTGAGCATGCTCAGTGCTGGAATGTCGCCCATTTTGTTGGTCCGTACTGATCACAGTTATGTGTACATTTAAGGGTTGGTGGCTTTATTTACTTGCTCATCGACACTGTATATGTAGCCGTCGGTAACAACAGTAGCCTATTTCACCAACATTGCAAAGTATACTTTTCTAGCAAAGTATACTTTGAGGGAGAAATTTTCAATTTTAGGATAAATTTATTAATTTTTATTATACTGAATTTATTACATTATCACAGCCATTTTGGCTGTGATAATGTAATAAATTCAGTATAATAATTCTGCATACTTTTAATCATCAAATATATGCAGTCGTTAGTTCTATATGAAATAATGTATTTCAGGAAAAATAAATGATTACTCCCTCAAAGTATACTTTGCTAGAAAAGTATACTTTGCAATTTTGATGAAATCGGCTACTGGAATGTTACGACATTAGAGACAGTGATATACCTGTCACTATGTGTAAATGTACACACAGTTGTCATTCTGAATAGAAAATGGTAGTTTGCTCACGAACGTATGTGCAAGACAGACTGCATGTGATATACAGAATACTAGTAGTGGGTTAGTGCCATGAATTGGAAAAAAATATCTGGCAAGGCTTAGGAAACGGGATGGGCGAGGCTCTGCCGAGCACATTCCGTTTCCGTGCCGCGCCAGATAGTTTTCCCATTCACGGCACTAACCTACTATTCTATTTATCCGGTCAACACCTACACATGACTTTAAAAGGAAAAAATAAATAAACACAGCCACCGCACACATTCATACGCAGTGATTAGGTCGTATTGACAGGATATCAAAAATCAAAAATTCATAATTTGCACATGTTTAGCTATAGCCTCGGCGAATGTTTCGACAATTTTTTATGACAAATGTACATTATCATGAGCGTACATCGCAACATATATAATCCATTTCATATAAGTGTACATTTATTATCCAGGAAGCATTATTATAGCAATCGATGAATTCTTGTATTATCCATTTATCACAATATACACATTGTAGTTCGTAAATATGTATCTGCAATATTTTGACACGCGTAGTGTTTGTCTTTGCTCAATAAATAAAAAAATATGTCATTAACAACGTTGAAATGTGACCAAAAATACCATAAAAACTCTTATAGCGTGTCCGAATACCGTCGCTAAAGAAATAGGAATTCTGAGACGCCCATATATCCGTATTTAAAATACACCAACTGTCACGGACGTCTATATACTTTGATAGTTTATAAGAACGTTGCATTTATGTACACATGTTGACATCAATTTGGAAATGTATGTACAGGTTTGAGGTAGAATTGGTGATAATTATGGTTTTACTAGATTTGGACCGTCCACGAATATAAATGATAGTTGAATATATTAGACCAATACATATGCTGAACATATTACGTTCTCCCACAGTTTAATCGTCAGCAAATAGATTCACTTCGCTAATCGATGTAATGATTCATCCTAAAGTGGATGGTTAATACTATAGGACCCGATCAGACTGCTCGAACAAGCAAGATGGCATTGGGTTGCATTGGTTTCAACTGTAGTAAGGTCCCTTTTGCTAGCATGGAGATTAATTCATTTTCAAATAATATTTTATATACGAGCTAGGCCCTTCATACATGCATCTTAACTGTGTTACTTGTACATATGTTACCATTGAATTACTAAATTCTAAAATTAGTTATACCTGTGTTACTGCTTAGATCTGTAGCCTATTTCACCAACATTGCAAAGTATACTTTTCTAGCATAGTATACTTTGAGGGAGAAATTTTCAATTTTAGGATAAATCTATTAATTTTTATTATACTGTATGTATTTCATTATCACAGCCATTTTGGCTGTGATAATGTAGTAAATTCATTATAATAATTCTGCATACTTTTAAAAATCAAATATATGCAGTCATTAGTTCTATATGAAATAATGTATTTCAGGGGAAATAAATGATTACTCCCTCAAAGTATACTTTGCTAGAAAATTATCCTTTGCAATTTTGATGAAATCAGCTACTGGTGGGCTGCCATGAACAACTGGAATAAGCAACGAATTAGACTTGCACATGTGTATGTTCTTGGCACACATAAGCATGGATATTAATATCTGTACAGCTTACAGGCAATTTGTATTTCGGCGCAAAACTATCAAGGGCCTCGCAATCAGTGACTGTGAATTGTTGTATACATGGTTATAATGTGGCACACTTATAAAGAACAATAGCGTAGATAATTTGATCCGACTAGGCTAGTACACGGGTATTCATGCCTTGCTACAGTTGTATAAAGCATGGTAAAACGGGCTTTATGGAACTTAATGTAAGGGGTCGTTGGAACAAACGGGACAACCCCATATTGCACCGCCTGCAGTGAAATCGTACCTTACAACATTTGCAACAATAATCGTGCTAGTCTGTCTGAAGACGTTGACAACTGCATCAGAGTCAAATTTCTTATGACAGTAAGACTTTCTGAGTGATCGAATGATGAAGAACATAGCCCTTGATCAGATTGCGGTATGCGCAGTCTGATCTGAGGCTAAGTTTGTCACACACGTCGTAAGATACTTTTTTCTCCACCGGCGTCCCAACTATCACATTAAATCACGTACTATGTACAATCCTCTATTTGCAATGTACTTTGTTGCAATACATATATATTTATTTTTTTGACAATGTATTACAAATAAAATACTTTCATGCATTTTGTATCATGATTCAATTCTGTGGCCATGAGAAATGGACTAATGACCTTTATGACCAGTAAAACCCCAAATAAAGGAGGTAAATATATGCCCGCTTTTTCGAGTCGAACTTAAACCATGCTTATACATGTATTACTAACGGGTGGCCAGTGTATATTTAACATACAACAAGAGAAATATCCGCAATGTTTGTATGGCCCACGAATAATGTTCACTTGATGTCATATACAATGAGGCTAACTTATAACTCGCTCGAAACATCGGGAAACTATATGTAACTCCTTTACGACTCGGGAGGGTATAGTACGTATAGTGTGTGAAATAAACAGTAAATATATACACTGCATGAAAATATGCGTTTAATGAAATTTCCTTAAACTTCAACGTCGCTTAATGTTGGAGTTGCAACTTTATCATCACATTTAGTTGAAAAGTTAAACTAGTGGTGTCAATACCTAATTCCGTCATATTTGGAATTTCAGCAAAAAAGCGTGATCTTTACTCTAAAGTAAAACATGTATGTTACATTTACACCGTCTTTAATTGGTATTATTTGTCAACATTAATCAGCTCATAAAATTTCCTAAAACATCTTTGTATAAATACTTAACATTTAATCATAAGTAAAGCTCAACTATCATGTACAAAATAATACCCCGACCGATTCGGTCTTTGCGCAGATTTAATTCTGATTTACTTCAAAGACAACTTGTTGTTTATAATTTAATTGGAATATAGTTGTAATTCATTTTCATCATTTAATGTGTAAATTCCACATACTACAGAATAAATAGGCATGCACTTATATATTAAACTCCACCACACTGTCGGTTAAATGCAAGTAAATGTGAAATTGTGTTCATCACATATCTTCAGTAAATGTGGCGATTTCTTCACACGTAATCATGGTAGTGTAACAAATCGTGCATTTTCTAGGTGCATGATCACGTGGTTATAATAACAACAACAGTGGCTGAATCTTGTCCACTCCAAAGTAAGTATTATTTGATATTTTCCTTAATATGAAACGGATTTTGATGAAATAAGGCGCAGCAAACGCGTCTTCATGGGCTGCATTTAGTCGTCCAGGGAGTTCGGCACAGACGTATGTCGTTTTTGCGAAGAATCGATTTCCGTGTCTACCGACTTATGTCTCTGATGTGACATATAACATAATAATCGAAATAATTCATTGACTTGAATTTCAAGTTAGCATTCCTAAAAATTACTTATTTTTGCTGACCAACAAAATCGGAATAGAGCTGAATTAACTTCAATTTCATGTTAGCATTCCTAAAAAATACTTACTTTTGCTTAATTTAACTTGCGAAATCTCATATCATACCGACCGGTCATAAATAAATTTGAAGACACCTGAATTAATAGCATACTCAATTGAAGTAACGTGAAGTTCAAGTTATTATTCATAAAAAATACTTATTTTTGCTGACCAACAAAAAAAATAACTTGCGAAATCTTATATCATACCGACGGAGAATAATTAAATTGGAATACAGCTGAATAATAATTGAATTAATTTGAATTTCAAGTTAGCATTACTAAATATTGCTTATTTTTGCTGACCGTCAAAATATTTAAATTGACATATCTCATATCATGCCGACCGAGCATAATTAAATTGGAATACACCTGAATTTATAGCATAATTCATTGAATTAACTTGAAGTTCGAGTTAGCAAAAATTACTTATTTTTCCAGACCGCCAAAAAATTTAACTTGCGATATCGCAGATCATACCGACCGAGCATAACTAAATTTGAATACAGCTGAATAATTAATTAAAATAACTTGAATTTCAAATTAACATTCCTAAAAATTACTTATTTTTGCTGAACGCGAAAAAATTTAACTTGCGATATCTCATATCATACCAACCGAGGATAATTCAATGTGTATACACCTGAAATTATAGCATAATTAATTGAATTAGCTTGAAGTTTCAAGTTAGCATTCCTAAAAATCATTTATTTTTTCCAGACAGCCATACAATTTAACTTGCGATATGTCATATCATACCGATCGAGGATAATTAAATGTGTATACACCTGAAATTATAGCATAATTAATTTAATTAGCTTGAAGTTCAAGTTAGCATTTCTCAAAATTACTTATTTTTCCAGACTGACAAAAAATTTAACTTGCGATATCTCATATCATACCAACCGTTGTTAATTACCTGAAATTATAGCATAATTAATTGAATTAGCTTGAAGTTCAAGTTAGCATTCCTAAATATTACTTATTTTTACAGACAGCCAACAAATTTAACTTACGATATGTCATATCATACCGACTGAGGATAATTAAATGTGTATATTGAATTAGCTTGAATTTCAAGTTAACAGTCCCAAAAATACTTATTTTTACTGTCCACCGAAACATTTTAACATGCGAAATATCATATCATACCGACCGAGGATAACTAAATTTGAATACAGCTGAATAATTAATTGAAATAACTTGAATTTAAAATTAGCATTCCTAATGTTTGCTGACTGCGAAAACATTTAACTTGCGATATCTCGCATCATACCGATGGAGGATAATTCAATGTGTATACACCTGAAATTATAGCATAATTAATTGAATTAGCTTGAAGTTCAAATTAGCATTCCTAAAAATTACTTATTTTTCCAGACCTCCAAAAAATTTAACTTGCGATATCTCATATCATACCGACGGAGGATAATTAAATGTGTTACACCTGAAATTAAAGCATAATTAATGGAATAAACTTGAAGTCAAGTGAGCATTCCTAAAAATTACTTATTTTTCCTGACCAACACAAAATTTAACTTGCGATATCTCATATCATACCGACCGATGTTAATTAAATGTGCATACACCTGCAATTATCATGATTATAGCATAATTAATTGAATTAGCTTGAAGTTCAAGTTAGCATTCCTAATTAATACTTATTTTTACAGACAGCGAAAAAATTTAACTTGAAATTATAGCATAATTAATTTAATTAGCTTGAAGTTCAAATTAGCATTCCTAAAAACTACTTATTTTTCCAGACTTCCAAAAAATTTAACTTCCGATATCTCATACCATACCGACCGAGGATTATTAAATGTGTATACAACTGAAATTATAGCATAATTAATGGAATGAACTTGAAGTTTAAGTTAGCATTCCTAAAAATTAATTATTTTTCCTGACCAACAACAAATTTAACTTACGATATCTCATATCATACCGACCGAGCATAATTAAATTTGAATACACCTGAATTTATAGCATAATTAATGGAATTAGCTTGAATTTCAAGTTAGCATTCCTAACTATTACTCATATTTTGGTTGAACTCCAAAAAATAACATTTAACTCAGGCTTGTGGAATCTCATATCATACCGACCAAGCATATGATTAAATTGGAATACAGCTCAATATAAATTCATAGCATAATTAATTGAATTAACTTGAATTTCAAGTTAGCAGTCCCAAAAAATACTTAATTTTGCTGACCGCCAAAAAATGGAACTTGCAAAATCTCATTACATACCTCCGAGCATAATTAAATTTGAATACAGCTGAATAATTAATTCAATTAACTTGAATTTCAAGTTAGCATTCCCAAAAATTAGTTATTTTTGCTTACCGCCAACATTTTTAACTCAGTTGCAAAATCTGATATTATACTGACCGAGCATAATTAAATTTGAACACATTTAATTTTGACTGGGCGAATAGTAAATGCCGGCCGACAAAATATTTTATGGTGAAGTCTCAAATCTTACAAACCGAGCATAAGTCTTGCAAAATATCACATAGAAATCGTAGAAATTAATTATTCATGCCAGCCGGCAAAATATTTTATTTGTGAAGTCTCAAATCTTACAAACCGACCATAAATTTTGCAAAATATTGCATTCATAAAAATGAATGATTTATGTTGGCCGACAAAATATTAATTTGTGAACTCTCAAATCTTCAAAAACAACTTGAAGCTTTTCATTTTTGAAAAATGATTGCATTCATAACTGAAAAATTAACTATGTATGCCGGCCGACTAAATATTTCATTTGTGAAGTCTCAAATCTTACAAACTGAGCATAATTATTGCAAAAATAATTAATGATCTTCTCCTCAGTGGTTTGTTGCAGAGAGTAATTAAGCATTTATTTAATTTATATTGGCAAACTGCTGAATTTACATGAAAAATAATTATTTTTTCTGACCACAAAAAAATATAACTTGTGAAGTATCATAGTATACCGACCGAGAATCATAAATATTATATTTCCAGAAGATTGAATTATCTTATTCAACTTGTCTAAAACTCTAATTAAGCAACAGTTTAAATTAATTAGGCAACAACTGAATTTCATTAGTCGAATACACTAGTTACGCATCAATTTAATTTCTATTGGCTAAATATTCATAAAAAATGAATTATTTAATATGCCGGCCGACAACTATTTCATTTGTGAAGTCTCAAATCTTACAAACCAAGCATAATTTTTGCAAAATATCGCATTCATAAAAATAAATTATTTATGTTGGCGGACAAAATATTCTATTTGTAAGTCTCAGATCTTACAAACCCAGTATAATTTTAATGATCTTCTTCTGGTTTGTTGCAGAGAGTAATTAAGCATCTATTTAATTTGTATTGGCAATTACTGCTGAAATTACATAAACAAAAAATGTTTGCTAACCACCAAAAAATGCAACTTGTGAAGTCTCATAGCATATCGAAAGAGCATAATAATTGAATTATCTTATTCAACTTGTTGAAAACTCTAATTACAAACCGAGCATAATTTTTGCAAAATATTGCCATAAAAATTAATTATTTATGTCAGTCAAACAATATTTCATTTACTCTTATAAGTAGAATCCCCACTGTATCCAGACTGATTAGGGACTACACTGATGTACATATTGCCGGTAGTCTAATCAGCCTTGATTAATATGCAAGCTGATATTATCGGTACTACTAGTGCATATACTACTAGTGCTGATACTACTAGTGCATGTGCTGCAGTACATGGTGCCTGTTGTCAACCTAGTTAGATATGGAGGCTGATCAGGTACTACGTTGGTATATATAGTGTCGGTAGTCTGATCAACCTAGCTAGATATGCCGCGTGATCAGGGACTACACTGATGTACACAGTGTCGATAGCCTGATCAACTTAGCTAAGATATGCCGCCTGATCAGGGACTACGCTCGTATACTATATGAATGTAGGACAAAACCCTCTTGGACATATCCACTTTCATTTGAAAATTACAACATGGACAAAACCCCCTTCATGATTTTGATAGGGTGGATATAGCCCCCTTCATGATTTGCACAGGGTGGACAAAACCCCCTTCATGATTTGCAAAGGGAGGACAAAACCCGCTTCATTAATTCCCGGGATGAATAAAACATTTGTGTGCTGTTTATTATTATTGATGATATTATTTTACTAAAATTAAAAAAAATCATAATATACAACACACTAATATTCATATATTGGCTAATATATAGTGTCGGTAGCCTGATCAACCTAGCTAGATATGGCGCCTGATCAGGGACTACACCGGTGTACGGATTACTGATAGTCTGATCAACCCAACTGGATATGCCGGCTGCTCTGGGACTACACCGGTGTACATATTAATGATAGTCTGATCAACTTAGCTAGACATGCCGCTTGTTCAAGGACTACACCGGTGTACAGATTACGGATAGTCTGACCAACCTAGCTATATATGCCGGCTGCTCAGGGACTACACTGGTGTACAGATTATCGATATTCTGATGAACCTAGCTAGATATGAAGGCTGCTCTGGGACTACACCGGTGTACAGATTACGGATAGTCTGATCAACCCAACTGGATATGCCGGCTGCTCTGGGACTACACCGGTGTACATATTAATGATAGTCTGATCAACCCAACTGGATATGCCGGCTGCTCTGGGACTACACTGGTGTACAGATTATCGATATTCTGATGAACCTAGCTAGATATGAAGGATGCTCTGGGACTACACTAGTGTACAGATTACCGATAGTCTGATCAACCCAACTAGATATGCCGGTTGCTCATGGACTATACTGATGTACAGATTACCGATAGTCGAAACAACTTAGCTAGAAATAGCGCCTGATCAGAGACTACACCGGTGTACAGATTAACGATTGTCTGGTCAACCTAGCACGATATGTCGGCTGCTCAGGGACTACACCGGTGTACACATTACTGACAGTCTTATCAACCTAGCTAGATATGAATCTATCACTGGCTAGATAATGATAGCCGGCTGCTTAGGGACTACACTGGTGTACATATTACCGACAGTCTTGACCACTAGCCTAAGACCTGTGGTGAACTAATACGGTCAGTCTGAACAACCTAGCTAGACTTACCTCCTGATCAGAGACAACAATGGTGTACATATTACCGACAGTCTGAACTACTTAGCTAGATATGCCGGTTGCTCAGGGACTACACTGGTGTACATATTACCGACAGTGTGAACAACCTAGCTAGACATACCGCCTGATCAGAGACAACACTGGTGTACATATTACCGACAGTCTGATTAACCTAGATAGATATGCCGGCTGCTCAGGGACTACACCGGTGTACAGATTACTGAAAGTCTTACCAACCTAGCTAGATATACCGGCTGCTCAGGGACTACACTGGTGTACATACTACCGACAGTCTGAACAACTTAGCTAGATATGCCGCCTGATCAGGGACTACACCGGTGTACAGATTACGGATAGGCTGATCAACCTAGATAGATATGCCGGCTGCTCAGGGACTACACCGGTGTACATATTACTGATAGTCTTATCAACGTAGCTAGATATGCCGGCTGCTCAGGGACTACACTGGTGTACATATTACCGACAGTCTGAACAACTTAGCTAGATATGCCGGCTGCTCAGGGACTACACCGGTGTACAGATTACGGATATTCGGATCAACCTAGCTAGATATGCCGGCTGCTCAGGGACTACACTGGTGTACAGATTACCGACAGTCTGAACAACTTAGCTAGATATGCCGCCTGATCAGGGACTACACCGGTGTACAGATTACGGATAGGCTGATCAACCTAGCTAGATATGCTGGCTGCTCAGGGACTACACTGGTGTACAGATTACCGATATTCGGATCAACCTAGCTAGATATGCCGGCTGCTCAGGGACTACATTGGTGTACAGATTACTGATAGTCTCATCAACACAACTAGATATGCCGGTTGCTCATGGACTATACTGGTGTACAGATTACTGATAGTCTCATCAACACAACTAGATATGCCGCCTGCTCAGGGACTACACCGGTGTACAGATTACGGATAGTCTGATCAACCTACCTAGATATGACCGCTGCTCAGTGACTACACCGGTGTACAGATTACTGATAGTCTTATCAACCTAGCTAGATATGCCGGCTGCTCAGGGACTACACCGGTGTACAGATTACGGACAGGCTGATCAACCTAGCTAGATATGCCGGCTGCTCAGGGACTACACCGGTGTACATATTACGGATAGTCTGATCTACCTAGATAGATATACCGGCTGCTCAGGGACTACACTGGTGTACATATTACCGACAGTCTGAACAACTTACCTAGATATACCGCCTGATCAGAGAGAACACCCGTGTACAGATTACAGATAGTCTGGTCAACCTAGTTAGATATGCCGGCTGCTCAGGGACTACAACGGTATACAGATTACTGATAGTCTTATCAACCTAGCTAGATATGCCGGCTGCTCAGGGACTACACTGGTGTACATATTACCGACAGTCTGAACAACTTAGGTAGATATGCCGCCTGATCAGGGACTACACCGGTGTACAGATTACGGATAGGCTGATCAACCTAGCTAGATATGCCGGCTGCTCAGGGACTACACCGGTGTAAATATTACTGATAGTCTTATCAACCTAGCTAGATATGCCGACTGCTCAGTGACTACGCTGGTGTACATATTACCGACAGTCTGAACAACTTAGCTAGATATGCCGGCTGCTCAGGGACTACACCGGTGTACAGATTACGGATATTCGGATCAACCTAGCTAGATATGCCGGCTGCTCAGGGACTACACTGGTGTACAGATTACCGACAGTCTGAACAACTTAGCTAGATATGCCGCCTGATCAGGGACTACACCGGTGTACAGATTACGGATAGGCTGATCAACCTAGCTAGATATGCCGGCTGCTCAGGGACTACACCGGTGTACATATTACGGATAGTCTGATCAACCTAGATAGATATGCCGGCTGTTCAGTGACTACACCGGTGTACATATTACCGACAGTCTGAACAACCTAGCTAGATATTCCGGCTGCTCATGGACAATACTGGTGTACAGATTACGGATAGTCTGGTCAACCTAGCTAGATATGCTGGCTGCTCAGGGACTACACTGGTGTACAGATTACCGATATTCGGATCAACCTAGCTAGATATGCCGGATGCTCAGGGACTACACCGGTGTACAGATTACTGATAGTCTCATCAACACAACTAGATATGCCGGTTGTTCATGGACTATACTGGTGTACAGATTACTGATAGTCTCATCAACACAACTAGATATGCCGCCTGCTCAGGGACTACACCGGTGTACAGATTACGGATAGTCTGATCAACCTAGCTAGATATGCCCGCTGCTCAGTGACTACACCGGTGTACAGATTACGGATAGGCTGATCAACCTAGCTAGATATGCCGGCTGCTCAGGGACTACACCGGTGTACATATTACGGATAGTCTGATCAACCTAGATAGATATGCCGGCTGCTCAGGGACTACACCGGTGTACATATTATCGACAGTCTGAACAACCTAGCTAGATATTCCGGCTGCTCATGGACTATACTGGTGTACAGATTACCGATAGTCTGAACAACTTACCTAGATATACCGCCTGATCAGAGAGAACACCGGTGTACAGATTACAGATAGTCTGGTCAACATAGCTTGATATGCCGGCTGCTCAGGGCATACACCGGTGTACAGGTAACCGATAGTCTGGTCAACCTAGCTAGATATGCCGGCTGCTCAGGGACTACACCGGTGTACAGATTACTGATAGTCTTATCAACCTAGCTAGATATGCCAGCTGCTCAGGGACTACACTTGTGTACATATTACAGACAGTCTGAACAACTTAGCTAGATATGCCGGCTGCTCAGGGACTACACCGGTGTACAGATTACGGATAGCCTGGTCAACCTAGCTAGATATGCTGGCTGCTCAGGGTCTACACTGGTGTACAGATTACCGATATTCGTATCAACCTGGCTAGATATGCCGGCTGCTCAGGGACTACACTGGTGTACAGATTACTGATAGTCTCATCAACACAACTAGATATGCCGGTTGCTCATGGACTATACTGGTGTACATATTACTGATAGTCTCATCAACACAACTAGATATGCCGCCTGCTCAGGGACTACACCGGTGTACAGATTACGGATAGTGTGATCAACCTAGCTAGATATGCCCGCTGCTCAGTGACTACACCGGTGTACAGATTACTGGTAGTCTTATCAACCAAGCTAGATATGCCGACTGCTCAGGGACTACACCGGTGTACAGATTACGGATAGGCTGATCAACCTAGCTAGATATGCCGGCTGCTCATGGACTACACCGGTGTACATATTACGGATAGTCTGATCAACCTAGATAGATATGCCGGCTGCTCAGGGACTACACCGGTGTACATATTATCGACAGTCTGAACAACCTAGCTAGATATTCCGGCTGCTCATGGACAATACTGGTGTACAGATTACTGATAGTCTGAACAACTTACCTAGATATACCTTCTGATCAGAGAGAACACCGGTGTACAGATTACTGATAGTCTCATCAACACAACCAGATATGCCGGTTGCTCATGGACTATACTGGTTTACAGATTACTGATAGTCTGAACAACGTAGCTAGATATCCCGGCTGCTCAGTGACTACACCGGTGTACAGATTACTGATAGTCTTATCAACCTAGCTAGATATGCCGGCTGCTCAGGGACTACACCGTTGTACATATTGCCGACAGTCTGAACAACGTAGCTAGATATGCCGGCTGTTCAGGGACTACACCGGTGTACAGATTACGGATAGTCTCATCAACCTAGATAGATATGCCCGCTGCTCAGTGACTACACCGGTGTAGAGATTACTGATAGTCTTATCAACCTAGCTAGATATGCCGGCTGCTCAGGGACTACACCGGTGTACAAATTGCCGACAGTCTGAACAACGTAGCTAGATTTGCCGGCTGCTCAGGGACTACACCGGTGTACAGATTCCGGATAGTCTGATCAACCTTGCTAGATATGCCCGCTGCTCAGTGACTACACCGGTGTACAGATTACTGATAGTTTTATCAACCTAGCTAGATATGCCGGCTGCTCGAGGGACTACACTGGTGTACATATTACCGAAAGTCTTAACAACTTAGCTAGATATGCCAGATGCTCAGGGACTACACCGGTGTACATATTACGGATAGTCTGATCAACCTAGCTAGATATGCTGGCTGCTCAGGGACTACAATGGTGTACAGATTACCGATATTCGGATAAACCTAGCTAGATATGCCGGCTGCTCTGGGACTACACTGGTGTACAGTTTGCTGATAGTCTGATCAACCCAACTAGATATGCCGGTTGCTCATGGACTGTACTGGTGTACAAATTACCGATAGTCTGAACAACTTAGCTAGACATACCGCCTGATCAGAGACAACACCGGTGTTCTGATTAACGATAATTCGGATAAATTTAGCCTTAGGTTATTGCCGGCTGCTCAGGGGACTGCCACCGGGTACAGATTACTGTTTGTCTTATCAACCTAGCCCAGATATGTTGGTTGCCCTCAGGGACTACATGGTTTGTACTTATTACCGACAGTCTGAACAACTTAGCTAGATATGCCCCCTGATCAAGGACTACATCGGTGCACAGATTACGGATAGTCTGATCAACCTAGCTAGATATGCCGGCTGCTCAGGGACTACACCGGTTTACAGATTACTGGTAGTCTGATGAACCCAACTAGACATACCGCCTGATCAGAGACAACACCGGTGTACAGATTACCGATAGTCTGGTCAACCTAGCTAGATATGTCGGCTGCTCATGGACTACACCGGTGTACAGATTACTGATAGTCTGGTCAACCTAGCTAGATATTCCGGCTGCTCAGGGAGAACACTGTTGTACGTATTAGCGATTGTGTGGTCGTCCCAAGTTGATGAGCATGCTGATCAGGTACTACACTGGTCTATAATTTGGTGATATTCTCAGCAGCCTGTGTATATATGCAAGTTGATCAGGGACTATACTGATCTACCGATTGTCGATATTCTGATTCAGCGTGGATTGATAATTACTGTGTTTATGACATTTGAATACATTGTTTGCACCAACGTGTGATACCCGGATGTTTATTAACAATTGGTAATTATACAGCAAGTACATTACGATATAGCCCACCAGTATAGCTCAATATCACACTGCGCTTCCCGGCTGTCTGATCAGGCCATACGCTTGTGGTCGTTGAGTCAATACAGCATTTTACTATCGGTAATCTGTACACCAGTATTGTCCGTGAGCAACAGGCATATCTAATTGGGTTGATCAGACTATCAGTAATATGTACACCAGTGTAGTCACTGAGCAGCCGGCATATCTAGCTAGGTTGACCAGTGTTATCAGTAATCTATACACCGGTGTAGTCCCTGAGCAGCCGGCATATCTAGCTAGGTTGATCTGACTATCGGTAATCTGTACAGCAGTGTAGTCCGTGAGCAGCCGCCATATCCAGTTGGGTTAATCAGACTATCAGTAATCTGTACACCAGCGTAATCCCTGAGCAGTCGGCATATCTAGTTAGGTTGATCCGAAAATCAGTAATCTGTACACCAGTGTAGTCACTGAGCAGCCGGCATATCTAGCTAGGTTGACCAGTCTATCAGTAATCTATACACCGGTGTAGTCCCTGACCAGCCGGCATATCCAGTTGGGTTAATCAGACTACCAGTAATCTGTACACCAGTGTAGTCACGGAGCAGCCGGCATATCTAGTTGGGTTGATAAGACTACCAGTAATCTGTACACCGGTGTAGTCCCGGAGCAGCCGGCATATCCAGTTGGGTTAATCAGACTACCAGTAATCTGTACACCGGTGTAATCCCGGAGCAGCCGGCATATCCAGCTGGGTTAATCAGATTACCAGTAATCTGTACACCGGTGAAGTTCCGGAGCAGCCGGCATATCTAGTTGGGTTGGTATGACTACCAGTAATCTGTACACCGGTGTAGTCCCGGAGCAGCCGGCATATCCAGTTGGGTTAACTAGACTACCAGTAATCTGTACACCGGTGTAGTCACTGAGCAGCCGGCATATCCAGTTGGGTTAATCAGACTACCAGTAATCTGTACACCGGTGAAGTCCCGGAGAAGCCGGCATATCCAATTGGGTTAATCAGACTACCAGTAATCGGTACACCGGTGAAGTCCCGGAGCAGTCGGCATATCTAGTTGGGTTGATAAGACTATCGGTAATATGTACACCTGTGTAGTCCCTGCTCAGGCGGCATATCTAGCTAAGTTCTTCAGATTGTCGGTAATCTGTACACAAATGTTGTCCCTGAGCAGCCGGCATATCTAGCTAGGTTGATCAGACTATCCATAATCTGTACACCGGTGTAGTCCCTGAGCATCCGGCATATCTAGCTAGGTTGACCATACTATCGGTAATCTGTACACCGGTGTAGTCCCTGATCAGGCGGCATGTCTACCTAAGTTGTTCAGACTATCGATAATCTGTACACCAGTATAGTCCATGAGCAACCGGCATATCTAGTTGGGTTGATCAGACTATCAGTAATCTGTACACCAGCGTAATCCCTGAGCAGTCGGCATATCTAGTTAGGTTGATCCGAACATCAGTAATCTGTACACCAGTGTAGTCACTGAGCAGCCGGCATATCTAGCTAGGTTGACCAGTCTATCAGTAATCTATACACCGGTGTAGTCCCTGACCAGCCGGCATATCCAGTTGGGTTAATCAGACTACCAGTAATCTGTACACCAGTGTAGTCTCGGAGCAGCCGGCATATCTAATTGGGTTGATAAGACTACCAGTAATCTTTACACCGGTGTAGTCCCGGAGCAGCCGGCATATCCAGTTGGGTTAATCAGACTACCAGTAATCTGTACACCGGTGTAGTCACTGAGCAGCCGGCATATCCAGTTGGGTTAATCAGACTACCAGTAATCTGTACACCGGTGAAGTCCCGGAGCAGCCGGCATATCCAGTTGGGTTAATCAGACTACCAGTAATCTGTACATCGGTGAAGTCCCGGAGCAGTCGGCATATCTAGTTCGGTTGATAAGACTGTCGGTAATCTGTACACCTGTGTAGTCCCTGCTCTGGCGGCATATCTAGCTAGGTTGTTCAGACTGTCGGTAATCTGTACACCAATGTTGTCCCTGAGCAGCCGGCATATCTAGCTAGGTTGATCAGACTATCGGTAATCTGTACACCAGTGTAGTCCCTGATCAGGCGGCATGTCTACCTAAGTTGTTCAGACTATCGATAATCTGTACACCAGTATCATAAGTATAGTCCATGAGCAACGGCATATCTATTTGGGTTGATCAGACTATCAGTAATCTGTACACCAGTGTAATCCCTGAGCAGCCGACATATCTAGTTCGGTTGATCAGACTATCCGTAATCTGTACACCAGTGTAGTCCCTGAGCAGCCGGCATATCTAGCTAGTTTCCGAATTATTTCGTTTTTTGACTCCTCCCACACTTCCTTTATCTCTTTTTCCCCCATGTTAAATTCCCATAGAGAAATCAATTATTCGTAATAAAACCAATATTTGACCGAATTTCACGAAATAAAAAGAAGGCTCATTCTTAAATTTACCTTTAATTTAATACTATCGGAAAACATATTGTTTTTGAATTGTTTATATGGCCGTAATATTTGGGCAGCTTTCGTGAAACAGACTATAGCTAGGTTGATCAGACTATCGGTAATATGTAGACCAGTGTAGTCCCTGTGCAGCCGGCATAACTAGCTAGGTTGATCAGACTATCGGTAATCTGTACACCAGTGTAGTCCCAGAGCAGCCGGCATATCAAGTTGGGTTGATCAGACTATCATTAATATGTACACCGGTGTAGGCACAGAGCAGCCGGCATATCCAGTTGGGTTGATTAGACCACAGGTGCCAGAAAAAGAATCAGCGATGATATCTAGTTTCTAATATAAATAAAAAGGTAAGCAACACTGTGAAACACCCACCTTTTTCAAACCCGTTAAAATGATAGAAATTGTTACCTTACCATAGCATTTCATGATAAATATTTGACATCATTCAGCATGACAGTGTCATTTAGCAGTAAAAACAGTACGGTACTTGGTGTCTGTTTTACAGCACTATTTGTCCACATAATCTTCCTCACAAAAAGTCGTCGAAATCAATGGTCCCCTGGAACAGCGAAGCGCGTTCCGATTGGCTTTTTCTGGAAATGACGTCACGTCACGCGAGTTTTGCTGTAACAATGACAGCCAAATTGTTTTCGACAGTACATGTTAATTGGCAGATGTATTCACAATTATTCGGCACAGCGAAGTTGGAATAGTGCACATTCCATTCTAGATATATTAATCTACGTATATACTATATATACTTTCTGGAAAATGCCATGGGAGACTGACAATACCACGAATACCTGCGCTATCTGTATACATTATTAATATGTGCAGGGGCCGTGTCGATTTCGACGACTTTTTTTTTAGAAAACGGGGTGACAAAACATATATATCACATGCACATTATACTTGTTAACCTGGTAAACAGCACTGTGCCGCTGGATGCTGTATGTTTATACATATTCCATGGAACTTGTTATAGTAACCTACCGATTCCTGTCATTTTAACGGGTTTGAAATATGCACATGTTTTACTACGTTGCTGACCTTACAGTTATATTAAAAATGATACTGACATGCGATGTTTTTCAGTCACCTGTGGATCAGACTATCAGTAATATGTACACCGGTGTAGTCCCTGAGCAGCCGGCATATCTACCTAGGTTGATCAGACTATCGGTAGTCCGTACACCGGTGTAGTCCCTGATCAGGCGCCATATCTAGCTAGGTTTATAAGGCTACCGACACTATATATTAGTGAAAGTGGTTATGTTCCAGAGGGTTTTGTCCTACATTCATATAGTACACGAGCGTAGTCCCTAATCAGGCGGCATATCTCAGCTAGGTTGATCAGGCTACCGACACTATGTGTATCAGTGTAGTCCCTGATCAGGCGTCACATCTAGTTAGGTTGATCAGGCTATCGACACTATGTACATCAGTGTAGTCCCTGATCACGCGGCATATCTAGCTAGGTTGATCAGACTACCGACACAATGTATACCAACGTATTTCCTGATCAGCTTCCCTATCTAACCAGGTTTACCAGACAAACGACACCATGTACTGCAGCACATGCACTAGTAGTCCCTGATCAGCTTGCATATTTACCAAGGCTGATTAGACTACCGGCAATATGTACATCAGTGTAGTACCTAATCAGTCTGGATACAGTGGGGATTCTACTTATAAGAGTAAATTAAATATGTTTTGACTTATATAAATAATTAATTTTTATGGCAATATTTTGCACAAATTATGCTCGTTTTGTAATTAGAGTTTTCAACAAGCTGAATAAGATAATTTAATTATTATGCTATTTTTTATGTAAATTCAGCGGTAATTGCTAATATAAATTAAATAGATGCTTAATTACTCCCTGCAACAAACCAGAAGAAGATAATTAAAATTATACTCTGTTTGTAAAATCTGAGACTTACAAATAGAAAATTTTGTCCTCCGACATAAATAATTAATTTTTATGAATGCGATCGATATTTTTCAAAAAATATGCTTGGTTTGTAAGATTTGAGACTTCACAAATGAAATAGTTGTCGGACGGCATAGTAAATAATTCATTTTTTATGAATATTTAGCCAATAGAAATTAAATTGATGCGTAACTAGTGTCTTCGACTAATCATGCTAATGAAATTCAGTTGTTGCCTAATTAATTTAAACTGTTGCTTAATTAGAGTTTTAGACAAGTTGAATCAGATAACTCAATCTTCTGGAAATATAATATTTATTATGCTCGGTCGGTATACTATGATACTACACAAGTTACATTTTTTTGTGGTCAGAAAAAATAATTATTTTTCATGTAAATTCAGCAGTTTGCCAATACAAATTAAACAAATGCTTAATTACTCTCTGCAACAAACCACTGAGAAGAAGATCATTAATTATTTTTGCAATAATTATGCTCGGTTTGTAAGATTTGAGTCTTCACAAATTAAATATTTAGTCGGCTGGCATACATAGTTAATTTTTCAGTTATGAATGTGATAATTTAAAAATAAAGAAAATTCGTTTTTAAAGATTTGAGAGTTCACAAATTAATATTTTGTCGGCCGACATAAATCATTCATTTTTATGAAAGCGATATTTTGCAAAAATATGGCCGGTTTGTAAGATTTGAGACTTCACAATAATATATTTTGTCGGCCGGCATTCGATATTCGGGAGTTAAAAAAAATTAGCGGTAAGCAAAAATAACTAATTTTTGGGAATGTTAACTTGAAATTCAAGTTAATTGAATTAATTATTCAGCTGTATTCAAATTTAATTATGCTTGGTCGGTATGTAATGAGATTTTGCGAGTTCCATTTTTTGGCGGTGTCAGCAAAATTAAGTAATTTTTGAGACTGCTAACTTGAAATTCCAGTTAATTCCATCAATTATGCTATAATTTCATGTGTATTCCAATTTAATTAGGCTCAGTCGGTATGATTTGAGATTTCGCAAGTTAAATATTTTGGCGGTCAGGAAAAATAAGTAATTTTTAGGAATGTTAACTTGAAATTCAAGTAAATTTACTTAAATTCAATTAATTATGCTATCAATTTAAATTTAGCTGTATTCCAATTTAATTATGTTCGGTCGGTATGATATGAGATTCCGCAAGCCTGAGTTAAATTTTATTCTTTGGAGGTCAACCAAAATATGAGTAATAGTTAGGAATGCTAACTTGAAATTCAAGCTAATTCCATTAGTTATGCTATCAATTCAGGTGTATTCAAATTCAATTATGCTCGGTCGCTACGATATGAGATCTCGCAAGCTAAATGTTTTTTTGCTATCAGCAAAAATAAGTAATTTTTAGGAATGCTAACTTGAAATTTGAAATTCAAGTTAATTCAATTAATTATGCTATAAATTCTGCTGTATTCACATTTAATTATGCTTGGTCGGTATGATATGAGATAATGCAAGTTAAATTGTTTCGCTGTCAGCAAAAATACGTTATTTTTAGGAATGCTAACTTGAACTTTAAGTTACTTCAATTAATTACGCTATAAATTCAGGTGTATTCAAATTTATTTATGATCGGTCTGTACGATATGAGATTTCGCAAGTTCAAGTTAAAGTTAAATTCTTTGGCGGTCAGCAAAAATAAGTCATTTTTGGGAATGCTAACTTGAAATTCAAGTTGATTAAATTAATTAATCAGCTGTATTAAAATTTATATGCTCTGTCGGTATGTAATGATCGAGATTTTGCGAGTTACATTTTGTGGCGGTCAGCAAAATTAAGTAATTTTTGGGACTACTCACTTGAAATTCAAGTTAATTCAATTAATTGAGCTATAAATTCAACTGTATTCCAAATTAATTATGCTTGGTCGGTATGATATGAGATTTCGCAAGTTAAATATTTTGGCGGTCAGGAAACTGAAATAAGTAATTCTTAGGAATGCTAATTTGAAATTCAAGTAAATTTAATTAATTATTCAGCGGTATTCTGATTTAATTATGTTTGGTCGGTATGATATGAGATATCACAAGTTAAATGTTTTCGCGGTTTGCAAAAATAAGTAATTTTCAGGAATGTTAATTTGAAATTCAAGTTATTTCAATTAATTATTCAGCTGAAATGCAAATTAATTATTCTCTGTCATGCAGTATGATATGAGATTCCGTTAAATTTGTTAAATAATAAGTAATTTTTATGAATGGTAACTTGAACTTCAAATAATTCCATTAATTATGCTATAATTTCAGGTGTATACACACCCTAGTGAAAATGTGACTGAGATTTCACTGAACTCTCAGTGAAATTCACTGAGATTATCATATATCCTGGTGTTATTTCCAAATCTCAGTGAAATTCGATGAGATCTCACTGAATTTCAGTGAAATCGCAGTGAATTCCCGGTTCAGGTTCTAAGTGAAATTTCAATGATAATCTCAGTGAAATTTCACTGAGAATCTCAGCGAGATTTCAATGAAATTACGATCATTTCCCGATCCCAAACTCGCAGCAAAAAAAATCTTTTTTTTGCTGTCCAAATATTGGGGCGGGCAGTCGCCGCCCCTGCCGCCCCTGCCGCCCACGTTCCGACGCCACTGTATTATGTGTCATAAATATGTTTTATCATGTATTAACTTAATTGGATAATTAACTGGGGATTAACCAACTCGATCCCACTGATACAAATGTGCATTGTCTGTGAGTGCTTTGGTACCAGCTACCGGCTTAGAAATGATTTGCGGGCTGTTTATATCTCATGAGATGGATTTTGATTGACAGCAAATTGAATGACGTACACCGAGACATTTGCATAATTAACATAGGACTTGCCTACGCGACGTAAATAATCCCAAAAGTTACGGCCTCGTCGACCATCAAATCATTAAATTATCCATATTATGCATATATTTATTAAAATTACAAAGAATTAGCCTTTATTTGATACCAAATTTGTGTTCCGGAACCTAATATTGAGCTTCGCATTCAATTTTCAAATGTACCCCTCCGCGTAAATTCTGTCCACTCACAAGTCGGCGCCATTTTGGAAAATCAAAATCCTGTTCGAGCTATACCTGGTTGAGAAAATCTACCAACAGTTCGATCTACAAAGCGTTGATTGTTCCAGACAAGTTGTAAATTTAAGGTAAGTATCTTAACTGTAGTTTACTGATGTTTTCTGTCACAAATATTATGTTTAAACGGTTGAAATTATCATTAAATTGCCATCCGAAAGGCCGATGATTGCAACTTTCTGCTTCGACGAAAAGTTCGAAAATTTTGTTTCAAGATTTATGTACGAAATCGATATATTCTGATGGAATCCTTTGATGTCGAGAACTAATAATGTTTATTACATTATTAATTATTTATTTTAATCTGATTTGGCTAACTCTATTGTCAAAAAACGTAAACAAAATCCGTAAATATCTTGGAGAACTTCCGCGATTTCGTACCTACGTAGTTTCGTCCTTTTGCAACCTTTTCCAATCGATGTTACCGGAACCCGAATTTCGTGATATTTCAGTTGGGTATTAACTAAATATGCATAATTTAGGCACATCGAAGTTCACAAATGGGTATTTTAAGTGAATTTAAAGTTTACTTTACTATTCTTCTAAAATAGTGACATAAATCATTAAATGTTGTTTTGAAACATGTATTTTATTTTTTTAAAGCAAACTGTTTTATTTTGGAGGCAATGAAACATTGTCATAGGTAACAAAAAATAACTTGCAATTATATATCCTCATTTGTAGATGTGAATGGAGAAATGGGGCATATGGGATTTGTGAGCAGTGCAGATCCTGATCAGACTGCGGATGCACAGGCTGATCTGGATCTACACTAGACACAACATTCATCAGCCCATTTCTCCAGCCACAGGCACTAATTATGAGGGTCCTTCACCGTTTTGGTTCACCTATTAAAGTTTTTTCTCAGCCACTGTAACACCTACAGTCATCAAACTGATTTCACTGAAATAAAGTGGGATCTCACTGTAATCTGGCGAGATCCCAGTAAAATTTTGAGAAATCCCAATGAGATTTCACTGAAATCTAGCGAGATCCCAGTGGGATTTCACTGAAATAAAGTGGGATCTCACTGTAATCTGGCGAGATCCCAGTGAAATTTTGAGAAATCCCAATGAGATCCCAGTGGGATTTCGACCAAATATTTAAATGGGATAATCCCATTTTAACAAGATCTCACCAGGATCACAGTGGGATTTTACTGAAATTCCAATGAGATTTCGCTGACCAAATTTTTCAGTGATTTCACTGAAATCCCATATGTTAGGATACAGGAAATAAGGCTGCTAGCAAACATGAATTCATGTAGTTATGTGAATTCCAGATCAGATTGCACATTCATGCTGTTTTGTGAATGTGCATACTAACCTGAGTTTATGCTGTTTATAATTAGTATATACTGCATTTTCACAGCCACTGTAACAAGTTTCTAGTCGACATATTTCTCTTGCTGGTTTCACTCACTTTGTTATGTGCATACCAGACACATATTTGATATTACTGTCCAAAATCAAAGTTGTGCGGCTGGCACACTGTCTGATGTTCACCATACAGGCAGTTATAGCTGTTAGCGTTATCACTAAACACGTGTGGTTGTTTACAATGTCGGTTCATGCACTCAGCTCTATGAATGAATTACATACGTAACAGCTACCCTCCGCCCGGCAAGTTTGAATTAGTTGTTAGTTGAGTACATTGGGATGTGTGAAGTTGGCTACATCGAGCATCGAAACTCGATATTCACTGGTTTGAATTTCGAGTTGAATATCGAGTTGAATTTCGAGTTGAATCCAAAGCTGGGAGATCGATATTCACCGGAACTAATTTCGAGCTGGGTTAATTTGAATATCGAACCAGCTCTGAGATCGATATTCGAGCAGATTGGACATACGTATTTTAATTTCGAGCTGGGTTGTTTTGAATATCAAGCCAGCTCTGAGATCGATATTCGACTACAACATGGTAAATGCGATGCGAATTTCGAGCTGGGGTGTTTTGAATATCGAGCCAGCTCTGAGATCGATATTCGACTACAATATTGCAAATGCAGTGCGAATTTCGAGCTGGGGTGTTTTGAATATCGAGCAAGCTCTGAGATCGATATTCGAGCAGATAGGACATACGTATTTGAATTTCGAGCTGGATATTTTGAATATCGATATTCAAAACAACCCAGCTCGAAATTCAAATGCACATCTCAATATGCGCGAATATCGATCTCAGAACTGGCTCGATATTCAAAACAACCCAGCTCGAAATTCAAATGCACATCTCAATCTGCGCGAATATCGATCTCAGAGCTGGCTCGATATTCAAAACCCAGCTCGAAATTCAAATGCACATCTCAATCTGCGCGAATATCGATCTCAGAGCTGGCTCGATATTCAAAACAACCCAGCTCGAAATTCAAATGCACATCTCAATCTGCGCGAATATCGATCTGAGAGCTGGCTCGATATTCAAAACAACCCAGCTCGAAATTCAAATGCACATCTCAATCTGCGCGAATATCGATCTCAGAGCTGGCTCGATATTCAAAACAACACAATCTGCTCGATATCGATCTGAGAGCTGGCTCGATATTCAAAACACCCCAGCTCGAAATTCGCACTGCATTTGCAATATTGTAGTCGAATATCGATCTCAGGGCTGGCTCGATATTCAAAACAACCCAGCTCGAAATTCAAATACGTATGTCCAATCTGCGCGAATATCGATCTCAGAGCTGGCTCGATATTCAAAACAACCCAGCTCGAAATTCAAATACGTATGTCCAATCTGCTGGAATATCGAACTCAGAGCTGGCTCGATATTCAAAACATCCCAGCTCGAAATTCAAATACGTATGTCCAATCTGCTGGAATATCGATCTCAGAGCTGGCTCGATATTCAAAACAACCCAGCTCGAAATTCAAATACGTATGTCCAATCTGCTGGAATATCGATCTCAGAGCTGGCTCGATATTCAAAACAACCCAGCTCGAAATTCAAATACGTATGTCCAATCTGCTGGAATATCGATATCAGAGCTGGCTCGATATTCAAAACAACCCAGCTCGATATTCAAATACGTATGTCCAATCTGCTGGAATATCGAACTCAGAGCTGGCTCGATATTCAAAACACCCCAGCTCGAAATTCGCATTGCATTTACCATCTTGTAGTCGAATATCGATCTCAGAGCTGGCGCGATATTCAAAACAACCCAGCTCGAAATTCAAATACACATCTCCAATCTGCTGGAATATCGATCTCAGAGCTGGCTCGATATTCAAAACAATACAGCTCGAAATTCAAATACACATCTTCAATCTGCTCGATATCGATCTGAGAGCTGGCTCGATATTCAAAACACCCCAGCTCGAAATTCGCACTGCATTTGCAATATTGTAGTCGAATATCGATCTCAGGGCAGGCTCGATATTCAAAACAACCCAGCTCGAAATTCAAATACGTATGTCCAATCTGCTGGAATATCGATCTCAGAGCTGGCTCGATATTCCGAACAACACAGCTCGAAATTCAAATACACATCTTCAATCTGCTCGATATCGATCTCAGAGCTGGCTCGATATTCAAAACACCCCAGCTCGAAATTCGCACTGCATTTGCAATATTGTAGTCGAATATCGATCTCAGGGCAGGCTCGATATTCAAAACAACCCAGCTCGAAATTCAAATACGTATGTCCAATCTGCTGGAATATCGATCTCAGAGCTGGCTCGATATTCCGAACAACACAGCTCGAAATTCAAATACACATCTTCAATCTGCTCGATATCGATCTCAGAGCTGGCTCGATATTCAAAACACCCCAGCTCGAAATTCGCACTGCATTTGCAATATTGCAGTCGAATATCGTAGGCTGGTCGGTATTCAAAAAACCCACTCGAAATTAAACTGTCCAATCGCTCGTATCGATCTCAGAGCTGGCTCGGTATTCAAAACAACCCAGCTCGAAATTCAAATACGTATGTCCAATCTGCTCGAATATCGATCTCAGAGCTGGCTCGATATTCAAAACACCCCAGCTCGAAATTCGCATTGAATTTACCATCTTGTAGTCGAATATCGATCTCAGAGCTGGCTCGATATTCACAACAACCCAGCTCGAAATTCAAATACACATCTTCAATCTGCTGGAATATCGATCTCAGAGCTGGCTCGATATTCAAAACAATACAGCTCGAAATTCAAATACACATCTCCAATCTGCTCGAATATCGATCTCAGAGCTGGCTCGATATTCAAAACACCCCAGCTCGAAATTCGCACTGCATTTGCAATATTGTAGTCGAATATCGATCTCTGAGCTGGCTCGATATTCAAAACAACCCAGCTCGAAATTCAAATACGTATGTCCAATCTGCTCGAATATCGATCTCAGAGCTGGCTCGATATTAAAAACACCCCAGCTCGAAATTCACATTGCATTTACCATCTTGTAGTCGAATATCGATCTCAGACCTGGCTCGATATTCAATACAACCCAGTTCGAAATTAGTTCCGGTGAATATCGACCTCGCAGCTTTGGATTCAACTCGATATTCAACTCGAAATTCAAACCGGTGAATATCGAATTTCGATGTTCGATGTCCGAGCCAGCTTCACACATCTAGTACATTGTTACTTCAAAAGCACTTTTACATTTGTTGTATTATCTATGTTAGTTGTCAAATATTGCAATTATTTGTTCAGTGGTATTTCAGCTCAGTTGGGCCTTTAAAGGTACATGCCCACTCAGTAAGCACAAAATGTTCTTTACAGAAATTAAATAAGTGTATAATTGTGTCACTATTCCACCAGTTGTAAAATTACAAATGCCCGGAAAACATATGTAATCATTTAGTAATATTTATTTTACTGATAGTGACGCGCGTTGGTATCAGTCTATTTTCATATGCAAATGAGGCATGATATTTTTTACTTATTTATACTAATGAAATGAGTCACCCAATTATCGTCCATGATATCAGTGAAAATGTTCGTCTAAAATAAAATGTATAATAATGCCAATCAATACGTGGGGTAATGGTGAATGAATGTTTATTTCGCCAGTGTCATACGTACAGAATATACAAAAGTATCCGTACCAATATATTATAACCTACTGCGTGGGCATGTACCTTTAAATATAATAATCGTTCAGTCGCCAATAATAATGACGCCAATCAACAAAATATACCTTACGTCATGATCATGCGTTGGTCAATATTTAACTGATATTACCTGGTGCATGTGTTTAATATATACCAGCATATTATATAAGTGTGGGGGAATGCACATTATGATCAGGATCTACACTGCAGGCGTATGTCACACAGGTGTATTTATCGGCCGGGGCCTACATGTAACCATGGGATACAAGTATTTACAATTCGCTAGTGGTAGGTTTAAGTTATCGTCAGGTAGAATCGTCTGGATGAGACGATTCTATATGGCACTAAACTTGACCAGGCCGGGGAGAATAAATATGGGCACGCATGGAACAGGTAAATCTACTCACAGGATGTTCCGCCGCTAATAATACAAATGCTATGTTTATGTACAATGTCAGTGTGAGAGAACAGACGGGCCCGCGGCCGGCAAAGAATAAATGAAAGCATTATTTACTTTGTCGTACGCCATCATTACAAGGGAATAACGTATTGTGAAATAATACATGAAACATGTTCATAAAATAGCAAAAGACAGAAGTGCTTACCTGGAATAGTTTGAAATCAAATATATGAAACAAATGTAAATTAATAACTGCTCTGACTGGCGTCTCACGGCGGAATGCGCCGCGATCTCGTAGATCACACCCGAAATTCTTTCCGAACGATATTTTACGAGACGTCAGTCAGTATAATAAAAATTCCCACAGGCAGCACATACGGCCCTAAATAGCGAAAAGTAAACAGTGCAAATACTATTATGTGCTTATAATATAAATATGCATATGGGATACAGAATAATTATGGGATAGTATGGGAGCTATATGTCTATATTGGATATTATAGGCTATAGGTTTGGAGAGTTTTTTTTGGGTTGGAAGAGGTATGTATCGCGTGGTCTAAACAATAAAACAACTCCGGTTACCTTTACAGTGTATATAGCCAGGTCAGATTAAACCATATACATTCGGGACAGAAAAACATACACATTTTGATAGCCCAGTACCTCTGGAGGAGAAACATAGAGCCGGCGAGTACACCCTACCCAAAAGTACATGTTTTGACGATCTACAAGCCCTTGCGGTACACGCCAGACGATCGATTCGACATTTCTCGCCACCCCATTCTCGTATGAGAGCATAGACATTCGGACGGAAACGTATGCAATCGAGACGACCCAACCCAAACACATACATACGCAATCGGACCGAGCACTCGCGAAGATCGAACCCAACCAGCAAGGCCATATCAAGCCGATATCGGATACCAATCGGCATATCGGCATATCGGCCAGATCACGGGCCGTTATCGGGCCGATATAGAGCAATGTACTACCGGTCACCGATTTAAATCGGATATTGTGTCTAATTTTACATAAATATGTTTCATTTTTATTATTTTTTGTATTTTTTTTGTTTTCGCGATATATGCATACACGCATGACAGTGATGCGTGCCGATAACTGGCCGACGTTGGGCCGATAACGTTGACTTTCAGTTATGACAGTAAATGATAAAATAAACAAGAAATGCGTCTGTCGAACGCGGATGCCACATGCAGCATATTTGAGAAACTGTGACAAATTGGTTAACCGAAAAGTGTGACGGACGGACAGACGGACATACGGACAGACAGACGGACAGACGGACGGAGGACGGACAGACGGACAGACAGACGGACGGTCCAAACACTATATGCCACCCGTTTCTTCAAAACCCGGTGGCATAAAAATACATCTTGTGTAAAGTACTAATAAAAACATAATTTAATTTTAGCAATTTCTCTGTTATTTTTTTTCAAACTGGACAATACTACAAGAAATTGTCTCTATATAGTTTTAAATTTATTATAATTTAAATATTTATTTACTGCGGTGCTACATAATTTTAGGCGCACAAAGTTTACAAACGGGAACGATAGGCAATTGTTTCAGATTTATTTTTAAATATTTAATCACTGCTATAAGGTTGAGAATAAAGTAATAACACCAAATAATTATTGGTAGAATAATTATATTTGAATATTTGATTGTATTAGCGATAAAACAACTGGTAAGCATGTTGAATAAGATGTTTTGAATGCCCTGAATATTTATGTAATGTATTTTCGCGAGACTGTGTATTGCTTATCTTGTATTGTCTTAAGCAGTATTACGTCGGCAATATCACGGAAGTATGTTCGCAACATTCGTTACCACCTGTCTTTCCATTTCTTCGTTTTTTATCTGTACCTGTGTACATGTATATAGCAGAAAAAAATTGCTTCATTAAAGTCTCACAGATTTCCGTACACGGTACAGTGATTTTTATCTGGTAATTTTTATAGCATTAGGGCTATTTACTTCCCGGATGTACGGACATCCAGACAGAGGGTTTATTTAGATTTAGTAACAAATAATGTGCAAATCTTCATGAATAATTTTAGAAATTGACAAAAATTAGGGTCTTAACAACCTCCCATCAATCACCCCGCACACACCCACACATTTCCCTCAGATATAGTACCTGCTAAATACTTGTGCTGCTGTACATACATTGTATTCCAAATATGGCTCACTGCCCAACAGAGGAATACTGGACAAAACGCAGAAAAATAAAAGCTAAAGTTCGAGAACACCTGGCTGCCATACATTCTGCGGGGCAATTGGATCATCAATCGGATGAATCTGGTATCTGTGGAAGGTCTCTTGCCGATCCAGCCGATGATGACACTGCTTCTTCAGTTTCAAGACAGTCTGATTCAGATCCTTGTACAGAAGAAATTGTTGTAGAAAATGAAACGGGTGATATGGACCATGCTCTATTAGACAACGAGCCTTAGGTAACCATTTTCCAGTGGAACTGTTTAGTGCACAAAATGTTGATTCGGAGTTCTCATCTTCTGAAAGTGATGATGACTCGTTTGATTTATCTGATAAGTTGGCAAGCTGGATTTCGAAGTTCAATATCACTCACTCTGCAGTGCAGTGCATTCTAGGCAGGGTGATACAACCAACTTTGTCAAAACCTTTTGTAATTGGGATATATGCTGGGAATCAAAAACCAACAGATGTCTATGAATACACCTAGATGTTGGTGGATGAATTTGATGATTGACTTCAAAATGGTTTTACCATATTCCGTAGTGGCATTGATCATCGTGTGCAATTTTCATTATCCTGCCTTATTTGTGATACTCCTGCACGCGCCTTTGTTAAGCAAACTAAGAGCCACAACGGGTATTTTGGCTGTGACAAATGTAATCAACGTTGCGTCTGGAGACATAAAATGACTTACCCTGAAACAAATGCAGAACTAAGGACGGACACAGCATTTGACGAAATGTCCAATCCAGAACACCACTCACGACCGTCTCCATTTAGAAATATTCCAGTAGGCATGGTATCGCAATTTCCCATAGATTGTATGCATCTTTGTCTAGGTGTTGTTAAGCAAGTTATCTGGTTGTGGATGAAAGGTCCACTTCAGAATTTATGCAGACAAGGTGCTGGTATCATTCAACGGATTTCAGAAGGTTTGGTAAATTTAAAGAAATACGTGCCACGAGAATTTACCAGGAAAGGATGTTCTTTGAATGAAGTGGAACGGTGGAAAGCAACTGAATTCCTACAGTTTTTACTGTACACAGGCCCAGTTGTTTTTGAAAGGTCATCTGCCTTCTGCCATGTACAAACATTTCCTTTTGTTATGTGTTGGTATTTTTTGTTTGTCTTGTAATATATACTGCACAACATATAATGATTATGCCCATGAGTTGCTCTGTCTTTTTGTACATCAGTTTGGAGATATGTATGGAGAAGACATGCTTATTTATAACGTTCATGGTCTGGTTCATTTGTCATGTGTATGAACAATTTTTGCATGTCACTGACTTTGTTCAGTATCCATTGCCATCATCAGATCTCCGAGTTAACAGAGTCTCCAATTTGAGTGGAAATTGTTGCGTTACAAACTTTTCTGAGATAACTTGCAAATGTGTGCTATTACCTTCCTTGCAGGAATGTGTCGGTATCCCACTTGTGCATACTTTATGAATGAACACCAGACATAATACCCTGCTAAAATTGTACACACATCCATTATTACTATGGCAGCTACCCGTTTTGGTATTTGTCAGTTTTAATTATGCCCTTCAAAATCTTTGAGTTACTTATGATTGTCGAGCGTTAACAAAAAAGAAAAAAGTTTCACCAGTCTTTCACCAGAAATTATTTAAAGCGCTGTGGTGTTTTACAGTGAACGTCACGATTTTATAGTTCATAAATATCAATAATAATTTAATACATTGACTGACTGATGCTTACATTTAACGACCGCACTGACTCGATGGAACTGCACGCCGCCTGCAAAAGGCAGGAAAAAAATACCTACTATAATAAGATCTGTGTCATTTCTGGTTGATACTTTTTTTGCGGTTTTACTGCATGGACCCTGTTGTTGGGCTATATGACGGGCAGTAATTTAATAGATTATCATCTTTAATGTGTATGTATTTCTTATAAATAGAGTTTATTCAGCTTTCAATTTGAAATATGGGATTTATTTCCCCGATATGTTTGTAAATCCGATAAAGAAACAAGTGCGTATCACGAGTTTCTTTATTGCATTTACAAACACCGAGAGAAATAAAACCCATATTTCAAATTGAAAGTTGAATAAATTATATATTACACGCACACAATAAAATTGAAACTGCGACATGTTAGGGATATGACGTCTAGAAATCGGCGATTTTTAGTTTTCGTATGAAAATTGTCTTCGCCGGAAGCTACGTCAAATTATGACGTAATTGACGTCGCGCGGGAGTTTGCAGGAATATTTATTTCCTCTAGGGAAATATATCTTCAGAAATCATGTTATTTCACAGAATAGCGTGTAATATTTACACCTTCCAGCAACTTTCCCTTGCTAACGTGTAGAAACGAAATCCGATTCAATTTCTCATGAACATCAGTAAGGCACGTGCGGAAGTGACGTCATGACGTAAACAACGAAAAAATGCCATAGTGTAGTAAAACAAACAAAAACGCTTTTTAAATGATGGCCATCGACATCTGCAAGCAACTAGTACCGAAGAACATCCCACATGTTCTGGGGTTAAACAAGTTTTACTTCTTACAAGGTAAAAATGGCGAATTCTGAGTCGAAAAGGGGGAGATAATCCATGATCGGGGGTCGAATAAAAAATCCAAAATCACTTTGCGCATGTACAGACCATAAAGAAGGCACACACCAAGTTTCAAGTCCATACCTATTGTGATATATACTAATAAGGAATCTGATACACCAAACCAAAGGCTGTGTTCTTGATGGTGAACTTTATTCTCCGGTAAAACTCCGCTGGGCGAAACGCGCACAGTAAGTTTATAAACCGGAAACAAGAACAACACAGCGCATGCGCGCCAACAATACATTCAATAATCAGACAGGGGTTTTTAGAAAAGTACTTACACAACACCATACCCCCTTTTCTAATACGAACAACAACCCCAGACAGGTTTCTGATTATTCATTGCAATATTGATCTATTTGAGATGACACTCGTTTGCTCAAAATCTAGAGACATTTTATTGAACAATCATATACAAGAGCTCTTGACTGATACCTGTACAGGTATGAGCTGACACAAGAATCAGTGAAAATGAGAAACCGGGCATTAGAATGTAACATACAAGTTTTAATAATATAAAATATACCATAGCATTTTTAGACTGTGAAATAACGTGTGTCATCCCTTTATCAAACAACTCACAAGCTCCCATTATAATGATGAAAGTATTATTATTGTATTGAAATTAACTATTATCACAGAGTAATTTCAGTTCTATCACGTAGCGTCTGTAATTTAAACATCAAGTCTTTTAATAGGTTTCACTTCCCGCCCGTGACGTGTTCGATACTGTCACTGGTTCCGCTGGGATGGTGTTCGCTGTGAACTCACATCACCAGCTGTATTGGTATCTCCCTTGTTCGGAATAACAATTGCTCCATTTTTGGTCGGCGTTGCTACATCCGAATAGGCACCCCTGTCCGATGTTCGCAGTGAACTATCAGCAGGTGTGGGTGGTGCGTGGATATACTTGGTCGCGTCGGGGATATCTTCGGTCTCTAATGTCCGAGGTGAGCGGGAGGCACCCCTTTCCGATGTTCGCTGTGAACTATCAGCAGGGGATATCTTCGGTCTCTAATGTCCGAGGTGAGCGGGAGGCACCCCTGTTCGATGCTTGCAGTGAACTATCAACAGGTGTGCCTGGTGTGTCAGTATACTTGGTCGCATCCAGTGTGTCTTGGTTGCTAATGTTCGCGGTGAACAATCAGCAGTAGGAACACTGTCCACGATGTGTGGATCATCGGTAAACGTCTTGCCACCGCTATGTGGAGAATGCAATTGGCTGCGAATACGGTTGACCCAATTTGGAATGTGTTCTGCATGGTATGGCTTCAACTTGTCAAAGTGTAGCACCATGCTTTTCCTGTTGCTTCGGACTTCATAAACCACTGGGCCAAATACCTTTGACACAATGTATGGTCCTTCTCGTATGCTTTGCAATTTTGGACACTTCCCTTTCGTTCTGCTATTGATCAGGACATATACAAGGTCGCCAATTTCATATGGTGTTTTCAATACGTTAACGTCATGCAGACTTTTCTGCCTGCTTTGTGCTGCTTCTAAATGCCTTCTAGCTATCTCTTGTGTCAATCGCATTGTTCCCTCCAATCTTTGCGCATTGCTCTGCGGTTCCAATTCTTCGCGAACAGCACATGGCTTACGAAACAGTAAGTCATGAACCTGATGGACTTCTCTGCCAAGCATCGGTTTGTTAGGCGAGAAACCTGTTGCTGGATGCGGTGTGCTCCGGTAAGCAGCGACCAGTAACGGAAGATGTTCATCCCAATGACTCTGTCCTTCTGTCAGGTAGCAGCGGATCATTTGTAACAGCGTTCTGTTGAATCGCTCCACCTGACCATTTGAGGATGGGTGGTAGGGAGTTGTCCGTGTACGAGTTCTGTTCAGTAGACGACATACTTCACGGAACAGCTCACTTTGGAAGTTTGATCCCTGTTCAGTGTGAAGCTCAAGTGGAACCCCCAAAGTCGCTATAAAATCATGTACCAGCTTTTTAGCGATTAGTTCACTAACCTGGTGTGGTAAAGGGTACGCCTCGACCCATTTGGTGAACTGGTCAATGATCACCAATATATATTTGTTCCCATTTGTGCTTTCTGGTAGTGGTCCTAGCACATCTAACTGGATCCTATCAAGGGGTGCGCCACATAAATAGGACTGCAATGGTGCTTTCTGTTCACGGCAATCTTTCTTCTCAGTACCACATGTGCTGCAACTATTTACAATATCTGTACATCCTCGTCCATTTTTAACCAATGAAAAGAGTTCTTTACTCTAGCAAGTGTTCTTTGAATGCCCTGATGTCCGGAATACGAAGGAATATGGCAACACTCTATGATTTCGCGTCTGAATTTTCTTGGAACCACTAACTTACGTGAAGGCACTCCATCAGCTCCTTCCCATCTGTAATACAGAACGTCTGCAACTAACTCAAATTGTTTAACTGTAAGCCAGTATGCTCTGGTGGTAGGTGACGCTGATCGGATGTCATATTCTGTTGGTCGCCTACTATCCTCGACCCATTCCCGCACCATAGCAAGGTCGTCATCCTCCATTTGAGCCTCCGCAATTTCTTCAGCGGAGTGACTGATCAACCAGTTACATGCTATGTTTTCTTCATTTCTAACAACTTTCACTTTACGTGCAGCTAGTGGGACCACGTAATCCACATTCTCCTCAAATCTTTCCCAACTGCGATGTAGCTTCTCACAATTTTGACATCCGCCACAGGGAAGCATACTAGGATCTGCACCAGCCTCGTAGCAATTGCATGTTGGCAAACTGGTGTCTACTCTTGACATTGCATCGGCATTTTCATGAGCTTTACCAGGACGATGTTGAATGGTGAATGAGTATTGGCTAAGTTCTTCGAGCCATCGTGCTAGTTGTCCTTGTGGTTGCTTAATGCGTGCGGAACAGCCATGCCAGTGATCCATGGTCTGTCCGTAATAAGAAGTGTCGCCCAAGCAGATAATGTTTGAACTGGTTCGTGAACACCACAATAGCAAGAAGTTCTCAGCGGGTAACGCAGTACCTGCGCTGGGCTGGTCCAAGACTCGTGCTAGCATAAGATATCACCCTTTCTACCCCGTCCTGCTCCTGCTTAAAGAGGAACAGCCATGCCAAATGATCCATGGTCTGTCCGTAATAAGAAGTGTCGCCCAAGCAGATAATGCTTAAACTGGTTCGTGAACACCACAATAGCAGGAAGTTCTCTGCGGGTAACGCAGTACCTGCGCTGGGCTGGTCCAAGACTCGTGCTAGCATAAGCTATCACCCTTTCTACCCCGTCCTGCTCCTGCTTAAAGAGGAACAGCCATGCCAAATGATCCATGGTCTGTCCGTAATAAGAAGTGTCGCCCAAGCAGATAATGCTTAAACTGGTTCGTGAACACCACAATAGCAGGAAGTTCTCTGCGGGTAACGCAGTACCTGCGCTGGGCTGGTCCAAGACTCTTGCTAGCATAAGCTATTACCCTTTCTACCCCGTCCTGCTCCTGCGAAAGAACAGCTCCTATGCTCACATATGATGCGTCCGTATCTCGGGTGAAACTCCCTTCATTTGAGGGGTAACCAAGGACCGGCGTTGAAGACATAGTCTTTTTAACAGTTTCGAAACAGCTATTTGTTACTTCACTCCACTCAAATTCGGCCTCCTTACGATTCAACAACGCTTGCAAGGGAGACACAACTGATGCATAGTTCTGAATAAAGCGGCTGTAATAGTTTGTCAGACCTAGAAATGACTGTAATGCTTTGTGGTTGCATGGTGGGGGCCAGTTCATCGGGGGGGGGGGGGGGGGGGGGGGGGGGTGGGGGGGGGGGGGGGGGGGGGGTCGAATAAAAAATGCAAAATCACTTTGCGCATGTACAGACCATAAGGAAGGAACACACCAAGTTTCAAGTCCATACATATTAGAGTTAAAACGTTTTACTTCTTAAAAGGTAAAAATGGCGAATTCTGAGTCGAAAAGGGGGAGATAATCCATGATCGGGGGAGGGGTCGAATAAGAAATCCAAAATCACTTTGCGCATGTATAGATCATAAGGAAGGCACACACCAAGTTTCAAGTCCATACCTATTAGGGTTAAAATGTACTTCTTACAAGGTAAAAATGGCGAAATCTGAGTCGAAAAGTAGGAGATAATCCATGATCGGGGGTCGAATAAAAAATCCAAAATCACTTTGCGCATGTACAGACCATAAGGAAGGAACACACCAAGTTTCAAGTCCATACATACTAGGGTTAAAACGTTTTACTTCTTACAAGGTAAAAATGGCGAATTCTGAGTCGAAAAGGGTGGAGATAATCCATGATCGGGGGAGGGGTCGAATAAGAAATGCAACATGATTTAAATCGTTTTATTTCACAATATATCAATAAATAAACCTATGAAATGTCCATTCCCTCATTATTGCAACATTTTGCATTTGCTATAGCGGTGTTTTTAATCGATTTTACCTGGAGCGCGCGAATGGCGTAAATTCAAAATGGTGTCACGTGATCATTACCTGTATGACGTCAATGAGGTCACCCGGTACAGGAAGTCGGCCATTATACGCTGTAATTCCATGGTTCATAGATCAAACTAAAAGGAAGTAATGCCTCGCTGCGTCGCTCCATTTTGCGGGAAGATCGGTGGAAATGGCGTAGGAATGTTTAAATTCTCGGATGACAGGAGTTTAAACCTGCAGTGGCGAGTGAACATGGGTAGAGGGAAGTCGGAAGGGCGCAGGAAGTTTGCCTTGTGGAAGAACAGTCCTTGGAGCCGCCTTTGCTCGGAACATTTCCAAGACAGTTGCTTCGTCGTTAGCCGAACCAGAGCGCGCGAGATGGGCTTCAATCCGGGGAAACTGCAACTGGTAGCCGACGCAATCCCCACCATCTTCAAGAGAGTAGACGACGCCCCAGCTCCAGTTGAGAAACCCAAACAGAGACCGGTTGCAGAAAAAAGACGAAGACGGGCCGGGCCGTAAGTAAACAAAAATTCCATTAAAACGGGTAAACGATTGGTACCAGTAGTCGACACAATGTTTCCCAAACAGTTCCGTGTCCACTTAATAGACTAGCAAATCTACAGTACTGTAGATAATATAATAGTAATGTTATTTAAAGTTTAGTAGTCCTTATTATACAACAATCAAAGGTCCCTCAAATGTGGCTGTGTCTGGAAAACTGGGGGTAATGGTACAGTATCATGAGTATGCGACCAGTGTGGATCCAGATCAGCCGGTGCATCCGCACAGTCTGATCAGTACTGTTCAACATTCCATCAATTAAACACCCGTATATTTAACGGAAATTAACGGACACTCTGACATCATTGTGATCAATATGTCGTTGTAGTATTTGCATACTGTATACCATTGTATAATATATGCAAATGCAATACCACCTCATAAGAGGCTTCCAGATAATGGATTCGCGGCGTTTGCATTGCAGCTATTATAAAATGACATACTATTAAGCTGTTATGCTAGCACATGTAATATAGAAATTATTTGCATACTTTATAGCATTTTATAATATATGCAAATGCAATACCACCTCATAAGAGGCTTCTAGATAATGGTAAATAATTGACTGTGTTTGAGGGTGCCTTAATCATGGACCACATTACACATATACTCGGTCTCAGTAAATTGACCGACAACCATGCTATCGTGTAACAATTTGTGGTAGTCACTGGTCATCAGTCGCACATTATTCAATGCGGGGTGAAACACTTTCAAAATTTGATCTGCTTCCAAATCAATTGTGTAAATGGGATGTACGTGGGATGTATAATTTGGCGATACACTGTATGCTACTAACAACTTTCTCTCCGACTTGGCAGTGTTGGTCATCTCGTTCTTCTTCTTCTTCTTCGACAGAAGTGCAGTCTGGAGTCTGTAAAAATGCGCAACTATATTACTGATCATGATCTACACTGGTCACAAGCTGATCATGATCTACATCTATATTACTGATCTATAGTCATAAAGTGATCATTATTTAAACTACTGGTCAGCTAGCGAACAGTGTAGATCAATGATCATGATCTACACTGGTCACAAGCTGATCATGATCAACACCGGTCACACGCTGATCATGCCAAGATAATACGGATGTGACTATCATCTACTGAGGCGGCTGGCTGACAAAATATACCGTATGACACTTCGTACCAGCATAGCCACAGAACTGCACAGCACATAAGAGCCACAGAACTGCACAGCACAGAAGACACAACGCATACTGTGGTTGCAAATGTCATACTGTACGTACTGTACACTGGTCATAATCTGGTTTGCAAGTGGTGTTTAACTTATTCTAGCTAACAGAGTATCTAAACTGGTGATAAAGATGGTACAACTGGTTTAACAAATTCTGTGAAGTTACACTACATTACAGAGTGGCATGATTAACGCCTTTAGGCGGCGATATTCGCTAAAGTACACAAAGACGCGTGCCCACAGTAGGTGGTACCTGGTTAACAAATTCAGGGTTTACACAGAGATTAACTCGTGAACAATGTAGACACTGAGATTATCGCATACATTATACAAATTGCACCAGGATGTATATATATTTAAAAAAAAAATGTATATAACTTTAACTCATATTACAAACCCAATTCCATTGCAAGAATATATTAATAATACAGATTCTAAGCGAGAAATTGGTTTGAAAAGTCTTACATACTGGGTTGGTTGGTACAATATTTTGCAGGATGAAACATACGAGTGGTCTACTGTTAGAGCTAGACCAACTGCAGTGACAATACCCGCTGGATTATATTTATTTGATAGATTAAGTAATTTATTAAGTAATGCCGCTTTGTCACTTAGTGTAAGCAAATCTAATGGGAAATGTACTTTTACAGTTGCAACCGGACACGAGGTTAATATTCCTGAAAATATACTTAAATTACTAGGTTTTGACATATATCCACACAAGTTGGATAGTGGTACTTATACAAGCGTCAATCCAGTTGATTTTGCTACCAAATCTGTTTTTATATATCTGAATCAAGTCAGTTCATCTCACAATCTATTAGATGGAAATATAAGTAACATTATTTGTACTGTACCCATCAGCAAAACTACGTTTGGGGAATCGGATACAATATCATTTCAATCTCCGGAATATAGAAAATTACAAAGTGGTATCATAAACGAGTTGGTAATTGAAGTCAGAGACAATAGTAATAATTTATTAAATAATCACGGACTGCCAATTTTTATTGTATTTGAAATAAGATAAACAATAAAGTAAAATGTCTATATATGGAGATACAAACTATAACGAAATCATACAGTGATACAGGCGATGAGTTGATTAAAAAGAAAATGAATGAGTTTGCTACTCTTGTAAAAGATAAAATGTATGTCCCAAACCTAAAACAAACAATACATGACCTTAAGCAAGGTAAACCTATAATAACTGTATGGGCAGAAGAATCTGGGCCATTACGTGATGGCTCTTATGAATTTGCATTTGGAAATGGTGTTTCTGGTTCAGCGCATGAAAACTGTGGTTATACTATGTTGTGTAGTGGGAGAGTTTTACGAATGGGTTTATGCAGTGTCACAAGAAATGGATTTGCAACCGATGAAGTTAAAATCGGGATTAGTATTAATGGCACCCAAACCAATGTGAATGCAACTTTAACAAAACATAAAGGACAGCGTTCGGCATATACAATATTTCAAACTCCAATTGAACTTACCTCTGGAAGTGTATTAAATTTCGTTTCACTTACAACATATAGTAGAGCTTCCATTTCAATTGTAAATGTATTAATTGAATTAGATATTTAAATTTTAAAAATTATAAGAAAATAAAATGAGTAATAAACTGTATCCACCGCTACCAGTTGAGGAGAATAGAACAGAACATTATAGGCTTAGTGAAATAAGTGCTTTAAAATATAAGCTAGAAAATGAGGTTGAGACAAGGAAAACAATACGAAATAAATATAAAAGATGCTCGTCTGATATTAAATGGTGTTCAGTCTGGATTAACTACTGTTGGTTCTTGGTAAATTGGTGGGACGAGTGCCGGGCTATTATTAACTGTTGTAGGAGTGCCCGTTTCCTTGGGCCTTGGTATTGCGGGTAGTATATGTGGTGCATTTGTATTAACAAGCAAATTTGTTAATACTAAACTACTGAAAAAGGCTAAAAAAACATGATGAAATACGTATACTTGCAATGGCAAAACTTAATTATATTGCAAATAAAGTTTCCACTGCATTACAAGATGGTAATGTATCTGATGAAGAATTTGAATTGATCATGGGAGAGATGGATAAATATGAACAAATGAAAGCAGATGTTAGAAAACCTATAAAGTTTGAGATTTCTGCTGAAGAAAAAAAAATACTACGAGAGCAAATCAAAACAGACATGTTAAAAAATATAAATGGGCACTAAATTTTGACTTTCATTTGAGTGCGATCAGTTAAAAAAAAATAGGGTTTACAAGTTTTTTAATACACAAAATCAAAAGTATGATACTTATTTTTCGTATTGTTTTTACTTTTATTTTTAGATTTAGCTTGTTCAATTTTAGATTTAAGAGAGAGTGGTGTCCATGCTTCAGTGTCATCATTTAATGTTAAAATCATAGCTTCACCATTAATAGTATCCACACATCTGTAATCTGTAATAGTATAGATTTCATTCTGTTTTAAATCTGCCCATTTAATTGTGTTATATTCATTTTGTTCCTTGTGCCTTTCTTCAAACTTGGCCAGTGTGATTTGTTGATTCATTTTTGTGTTTTATGTTATAGAAATGTATCTTAAATAGAAATTTACAAAATGGAGAAAATTTATTACAGTCCTAAAGGATTTTGGAAAGGTTTAACAGCTGTTAAGAAATTAGCAAAAGCAGCTAAAGTAAGTGATAAAGAAGCATTGAATTTCTTAAAGAAACAAGCGGTATGGCAGATTTATTTACCTGCACCAAAGAAAATAGTGAGGCCAAAGTTTGATGTTTCTAATAAGAATGAAGTTCATCAAGCGGATTTATTATTCCTACCACATGACACTGTTGGTAGAAAAATATATAAATATGCATTGACTGTTGTTGATATTGCTAGTAGATATAAAGAGGCAGAACCACTGACTTCAAAGGACAGCAAGGAAGTTGATAAAGCTAAAAGAAAACTAACATATCCAAAATTATTACAAGTAGATCCTGGGAGAGAATTTATGGGTACTGTTACACAGTTCATGGATAAACATAATGTAAATATAAGACGCGGTAGAAGAGAAATTCATAGAGACCAAGCCATTGTTGAAAAATTTAATAGGACACTAGCCGAAAGATTGTTTGGTTATCAGTATGCTAAGGAGTTGGACAATCCTAATAAACGAAATAGGGAATGGGTTAAGAGGCTACCAGCGGTAATCAACTGCAATAAATTCGGAGACGAAAAAACCCTCTCCAATTGAAATTAAAACATTAAACGACGACCCCATATGTCCTACTGTAAACTTAAGATATTTATACCAACCTGGAGAACAAGAAGGCGGAGGCAGACGTAGAGCTACTGACCCGATATGGAGTGTTGATATTCACACGATTGATTATCATTTTATTACACAAGGTATAAGAGTGTATTATTTGAAAGCACCGGCACCAAAGAGAGGCTTTGTAAAGGAAGAGCTTCTTATTGTTCCGGCTGATACCCAAACGCGTATGTCATAATTCCATCGGGTACAATGTATCGTTTTGTGTCGAGTGGTGAGAGTGTTGTTTTGTTCATTGTTAGTCCGTATATTTTATGGTGTATGGAACGTAGCATATTCATGTTATGAGTGTATGTTTTCTTGTTGAAAAGTGCATCTTTGTAATTTTCAAAGTTTATTTGTTTTTTGATTACATATTTTTTTACTCCCTTTGCTTTCTTGATGAGTTGTTCGTCTGCTCGTAATATAGAGTATAGCTTTGGGCGTAGACCAATATATTCTGCTATTGAAGTGCCAACACATTCATCTTTCATTTTGCCTATTACTTTTTTGTTTGTTTCATCATAAAGTGGATGGTCTTTTGGATAATCAGAGAAGTCATATTCATCTTTTCATCTTAGACATATCTTTGTATACATCTTCTGTTTTGATGTCAACTAATAAACTGTCGGTGTCTGTATACAACAAGGTGCAGTTTTCGTTATATTTCTTTTTCAGTTTGTTATAGTACCAGTCGTACATTAGATGTTTTGATAAGTCTAAGACAGACATGCCAACATAGATTGGCTTGTTTAGCGTTAGTTTAGTTTTGTTTACATGTATAGCAGATAATTCATCTGAAAATTTGACACGTCTATTGAAATTAGGTTTAGCTATGATTTTTCTTAGTCTTTCGTTTTCGGTTCCATCTGTTCTTACTAGTTTGATATCTGATCTTTTTCGTAGGTTCTCCATAGTTTTTCCGAATACAGCATTGTTCATTAGTTTATAGAAATCTTTTTCAAATGCAGACTTTGCTTTTTTACGTAATTCGGTGTTTAGACGAATGTATGGTTCCATCCATGGTTTTTCATTGAATTCTAAGGCTCGATGTACTTTAGTGAGTTTTAGGCCAAGATATATGTACAACTGTAGATTTCTGTAGTGTAATACATATTTATTTTTTTTGTTTAGATTTGGGACAAGTTTCTCTATGTTTATCATATTGCTATTGTTAAGAAGTTCAGTTTGATATTCTGATAACCATTCTTTTTTTACTGCTCGTTTCTCAGGTGCAAGTGGATAATCGCTATGTAGTTTATGTAGGCTTTTTGGGTATTCTAGGTCTACTTCAAGGATTAAACCTTTGCCTGGTTTTGGTTGAGCAACTGTGTTTCTACTGTTTAAGGGCTTCCACTTGAAACCGGAGTACGGTAAAGGTTGACTCATTGCCCATCCGTATAGGTTATTTGCGTCGTAATACATGATGTGATTGTTTTCTTCAGTTGGATTGTAATCAGCTACAAGAGGATTGTTTGCTTTTGCATGTCTTTTGGATACCATACTTACACCGCCACGCATACCTTTTTCTATGAATAAATGCATATCAAAATCATGTTAGTAGTTTCTAGGTTTATTTGAGTGTGTTTTAGTAATGCATCCCATGATAGACCTGGAGCTGTATAGTAGTGTAATGGGTCAAGTTTGTATGCATTTATACATGTTTTTCTAAATGTTTGGAATTACATCCAGCAAGTAGAAACAACATCAGTTTTAAGGTATAAATCATGATAATCTCCAAGGGTTTTACAGTTGAACTCTTTCCATACCTTTTGTGCGTGCTCATAGTCTTTTTGATTGATACTTTCATCTGTAAGACTGCTGTAAAATGTATCTATAGGTGGTAATTGTGTTTCATTGAATCTTTCTGTGTTGTTCATATATTGATAAGGGTAAACTCCTTTACGTAAAAGTAGATTTGTTTTATTGTTGAAGACATTGTTGGTGATTTTGAAATCTGATTTATCTGTTGCATCTACTAACTTTTCAAGTGATGAAGACATGAATTGGAAACTATCTAAAAACTTGAGTTGTCCAATGCTAAACGAGATGTACTTTTCAGCGTTGGTTGGAATACAAGTTATGTTGCGGTTTGCTGTGTGTATTTTATTGCATTATAAGATGACTATCATATCCTTTTAGGTTGTGGAATACTACAGGGATTTTAGTTGTGCCTGGTTTTATTTTGAGTTTTAGGTTGCAGTTTTTGTGTGCGGCTCCTCTATATTTACCTGTGAAATGGCAGTGGTCTCTTACTTTTGTATCGTTTAGTTCTGTTTCACATATCCAACAATGGGTTGCACTTTCATAATCTTTGGTGTTTTGTTCTGTCATTGTTATTTGAGTTGGTTGATGGGTAAAAGTGTTGTTGATGTTGCTTGTTTCACATTTCAAATGGCTTAAGAATGTTTCAACTACATCTTCACCTCTGTATATTACTGGTTTTTCTGCTTTGCCATCATACGCACAACTTGATATCCAAAACCACAAGCTTCATGTTCACTTGTTATTTCTGATTTGTCACCAGCAGGTTTGTTTTCAGGGTTATTATGCTTTCAAAGTCCGCATAGATTACATATGGAACTGGTAGTTGGTTTTGATGGTTTTTGAATTTTATATGGTTTTTTATCTTTTGAGGGCATTTCTATTTTTGTTGCAGTTTTGTTGATGCCTTCACAATCTTCTTTATGCTTCAGTAGTAAGTCTTCTTGTGAGAAGCCATATAGACAACGTTCACAGAAGTATGTTTTGTTTTTGTGTTTGTTTTGATCTACGAGTAGTCTGTTTAGGTTTTTAATCCAACAATAATGATATTGCGTTTCTTTATTTGGTTCTTCACCTTCTTCGTCTTGTGATATTAATAGTAAATTAATTCTATTCAATTCTGTTGGTTGATCTGATATGTAATATGGGAATATGCTAATTTTCTCTGTCTTTTTTGTTATTGTGTATCCATAGACATTTATTGCAAGATTGTTTTGTTTTTCCGCTTTTGGTATTTGGGTTATTGGGGTTGGAAAATCGATCTCCTTCAAGTTCAAATTGTCTTTGTTTTTTGTATAACTGTAAATATTATTATAGTGGCTTTTTGCTGGATATATAGCGGATGTCAGAGCCCATCTAAAACATTCATTATCATTATTCTTTACATTGATTATTGCTTTTTTATTTAACAATGGTTTGGGTAAAGGGATATATGAAGAGCATTTGAGTGGTTCATATTTTGCAATGTTTAAGTACAGTTTAATACAGTGTTCAATTTCTAGGCCTGATGCTGTATTTGTAAATTTTTCAATCCAAGTTTGCAGATAAGAAGTTTGATTATTATAAAATTCAACTACTTTAGATCCATCAAGAACAGCACTTTGTTCTCCATGGGCTTGTCCGATGACATACTTTCTTTCTCCGCCGTTTTCATCTTTGAAGAATTTTTAATTTTAAAGAAATGCCAATTGAAAACTTTATTCCATTGTATTCTTTTATATCTTGATTGATTTGTTTTATTATAGCAGATTGATTTTCATCGAATAGAACAGAAGGATCTTTATATTTCTTTGCATTGATTTCATATGACTTGAAATAAGCACACAATGGCTTGTCAATCAATTTTAATTCTTTTTCACGATTTATGGATCGTGGGGCTGGATTGGTTTTTCACGATTTATGGATCGTGGGGCTGGGATTGGTTTTTTTGATCTGGGGGCTGGAATTGGCTTTTCAATCTTTGTTTGGTTAAGTTTCTCTTTCCTTCTTTGCTTCTTTTTTCTACGTCTTTCCCTACGGTTTTTCTTCCACAGATGGTTTAGTCTCTGAAGATTTCAAAGCATCAACCATCTTTCGCAATTGCTCATCATTAATAGCTCCATCACGGTGTAGCTTCAAAATATATTTTATATCATTTTCATTCATCTTAAAAACTTATTATTTTTATAATAATATTTTTTTATTTAAATAAAAAAATATTATTATATAAAGCACAATGGAGGAAACAAGCATTGTAAATATAAAAATATACTCAGATTAAAGCATGCACAGTTAAATCGGTGAAAAAAATCTATATACTGTGCACTTCATAAATTCAGGATAAAAAACAATAAACACTTGAGTCCGTGTTTAACCTGTGGAAGAGGTACTTGTGCTATGTATCAAGTATGTGACAAATGCGGTGGACAGAGAATTCGATCCTTAAATAAATATCACACAGTATATAGAGATTTTAGAATCGAAGCAAATAGATTGAGAAAAATAACATATATATAAGGACAATGAAATTTATGTTTACCCTATATGATTTTTCGTACAAAACAACTATATAGTCTTGTACAGTAAGCATTATTTTGATAAATTCCTAGTCTCAAGGGCTGAGAAGTTTACAATTGAGATTATGTCGCAATATTTTTCATAAAAAGTACAAAATACCAAACTATATAGTAGTTTGGTATTTTTATATATTTAAACTTCTAACCTCAGGGTCTGAGAACGATACAATATAGATTATGTCGCAGGAGCCTCATAAAACATATATATATTTTTCTCGGAAATTTATGAATTTTGTCAATCAAAAAGTGTTTTTTTATTTCTATTAACCAAAAAAAGTTCAAAATACTTCTCAAATACTATTTACATGCATATTGAAATAACCCACACGTTATTTAATTTAAAAATATGCAAATTTCATCATTTATCACTGTTTTTGAAAATTCCACAGGCAAATGCCACTTTACAA